>VMOF01000111.1:33589544-33709544 GCA_011764245.1 Trialeurodes vaporariorum
TGATTAACCTTGACTTGATATTGTCGCTGGTTTTTTTCGTACCGGAATTTTCAATAACCATAACCAATGGGTCAAACTCCGCTGGCAAACCGCTCAGCATAACGACTCCGATGAACTCGTCTTCCATTGGGGCGTTTATGTCACTCAATTTTTGGGATGTCGACATGATCTCATTGACATACTCTTCAATTGTCTGGTAGTTGTCTCTTCGGATAGAAAATAACTTACGGAGAAGCGACAGTCTTCTACTGAGTCCCAAATCCTCGTATGCTTTCGTCAAGCTGTCCCAGGCTGCTTTTGCTGTCTTGCAGTCCCTGACATGGGCGTACACGTTTGGTTTGATCATTAGGCAGATCTTTGCCAAGGCTTTAAGGTCTTTTTTGGTCTTAACAGCCTCGTCCGTCCGGTCATCTGTGCCGTATCCATTAACTGCTTCCCAGAGATCTTCATGGATTAGAAGCATTTTCATTGTAAACTTCCAGTTGGAAAAGTTCTCGCGTCCTAATAACTTCTCGACCGGCATCGTGTGATTCTTGTCCTCCATTCTTGATGATGACGGAGCGTGACAGAACACTACAACAGCAACATGATCTCACGCGACCACGTAGTATATGCGGTCGGAACGGGGCGATCACGAAAAATGCTAAAAATCACTCGCGATTATCATTCTGATCGATTAACATTAACACTCGCCTGGGTCTGGGCCCCATAACCTATTGTAATTTTGGAAAAGGCTTTTATTAACGTTTTAAAACACAAGTTACATTATACAGCATTCAGCAATGGCTGACACCTAGAATAGACGTAGGACGCAAGGTTACAAAGCTACTTGCATAGGCCGTAGATGGCAGCACTTGTAGCTATCTAGATTACGTACTACTAATATTTATGTACAACAATTTTTTTTGTTGAAGGTCAGACTCTCGGTTTCACCCACGAAGTGAAACATGAGATTAGAACTTCTGATGAAAACCCAATTTTTACAAAGAGTTATCGATACCCTCAAGTCCACAAACAGGAAGTTAGGGATCAAGTCAGTAAAATGTTAAAAGCTGGCATTATACGCCCATCACATTCTCGTTGGTCCACTCCAGTCTGGATAGTGCCTAAAAAGGCAGATGCATCTGGCAAAAGAAAGTGGCGTATCGTAATAGATTACCGAAAATTGAACGAAAAAACTATTGCGGACAAATACCCTATCCCAAATATTTCGGATTTGCTTGATAAGCTCGGAAAATGTAGATATTTCACGACCTTAGATCTTGCAAATGGTTTTCATCAAATACAGGTCCACCCAAATTCAATTTGCAAAACAGCTTTCAGTACCGAGAACGGTCATTTTGAATACCTCAGAATGACGTTTGGGTTACAGAACGCCCCTGCGACTTTTCAGCGAATGATGGATTCTGTGCTTGCTGGACTCCAAAATGACATATGCTTGGTCTACTTAGATGACATAATTATATTCAGTTCATCTTTGCAAGAGCATATTCGCAACCTCCGAAAAGTTTTCGAAAGACTCCGACGGTTTAACCACAAAATCCAAATTGACAAAAGTGAATTCTTGAAAAAAGAAGTAGAGTACCTTGGTCATCTAATAACTAAGGAAGATGTGAAACCAAACCCAGATAAATATCTGCCATCCAAAACTTTCCAATTCCAAAGACACCAACAGAAATTAAATCCTTTCTTGGTCTGATTGGGTACTTTCGCAAATTCATTAAAGATTTTTCCAAATTAACTAAGGTAGATGTCCCAATTACCGCCCATGTCCCAATTACCGCCCCCCTATTCATTTATTCTTTAAAATAAGCTCACACTAGCAGGGAAATTCAAGTGAATATAGAATAAGTGTTCTAAATAGGTCGGCTGAACTGGTGAAAAAGTTTGAAGTTGATAGGTGGCAGCACTGTGCCCTAAAAAAATCACGGAAGTGGACACCTGCCGAGCACCACCTGTTTCCGCTCATTTCTTAGCTGTCACGTTAAGAGACAAGTTAAGCAAATCACTCATTTTCTCTTATACGTTACATTGTTTTAATATGTTTGGTTGTTTCAGGGTTTAATTTAATGATTTTTCTGACTGAAAACAAGTTTGTTTTAAAAGGAACCTCAATTTTACTATTTATTTGTGATGTGGCGGGAATTGGGACATCAAAAGTCACTGCTGTCCCATTTACCGCCAGGGGTGGCGATAACTGGGACATGCGAAAATTCACGATGTCCCAATTATCGCCCCCATGCTTTTTCTTTTTGAATCTTTTGCGTTTTAGATTTTGTATAACGCTCTTACGTTAGAGAAATCATATTTGGAGTAGAGTTGATACATTTTTAGCATTGCATACATCGAAAAAAAGGGATCGTAATCCAATAGGTAGTCGATTTGTTAGTAAAAAAATGCTTCCTGTTTCTAGGTTGTTTTATTTGCCGTGGGCCCTAACTCAATATACTTAAAATGTTGGAATAGTTGCTTGCAAATCTATCATTTTACATCATTTGAATCATTTAACGTTCTTTAAATTTTGATGAAGCAACATATTAAACTCTTGAATTGACATTCTATACCTCGGTTTAACATCAAAGAGTGTGTCAAATCAATATTTTCTATTGTTCGCTAAAACAATATTCCAGCTGACTTACCTATCTGTAAAAGTAACAGTCATTGCTGTTGTTGTTAAACAACAGTAAAAGTGTTTTTTGGATACGCTATTTTCGAAGGAGGGGGGTGGGGAGGGGGAGGGGGAGTGGGGAGGGGGGGGGGGGGAGTGGGGAGGGGGGTGGGGAGGGGGAGGGGAGGGGGGAGTGGGGAGGGGGAGGGGGGCAACTTAATTTTCTTTTACGGCACACCCCATCTTGTGATACATCGTTTGAAATGACTTTATATTCTAAGACTTTTGGCGTAAGCAACAGCTTGGTAGCGATTTTTGGGTTTTTGATATATCGAAGGTTAAAGTTCGATATGGATCCATTTTCAAAACATCATTACTTCAATTTGAGGTATCGGAATTTAAAAAACTGGGAGTCTAAAATACTCCAAAAAGCAAGCCCTTTTGAGAAAAAAATAAGGCTGTGACTCAAATTTAGTCAAAATTAGGATTTAGCGCTCTTGAAAATTTTTAACGCTTATTTTGCCCCCTAGGGAGGCTATCAGAAAAATTCCGTCAGAAGATCCCTATTCTGTGATACAGAACATACCAAAATTAGCATTTGGCGAAAACCTGAGGCCGATATCATTTTTCCCCATTCGAGATATCGAATTTTGTAAATCGACATTTGACATTCGATATCTCGAATATGAAAAACGATATGGACCTCCGGTTTGCGCCAAAATGCTCAGTTTATTACGCCCTTTTTTATTGATGTATCACTTAATAGGGGTCGTCTCTCGGAATTTTTCTGATAGCCCCCCGTGGGGGCCAAAAACGTTAAAAATGTTTGGGGGCTTTAAAACCAAATTTGGACTAAATTTTTGTTAAAAATTTAATTTTTTTCTGAAAAGGACTTGCTCTTTAGAGTATTTTAGACTCCCTGTTTTTAAAATTCCGACTTTTCAAAGAGGAGTAATGATTTTTTGAAAATGGGCCCAAATCGAAATTCGACCTTCGATATATCGAAAACGAAAAACGATATCGACCTCCGGTTTGCACCAAAAGTCTTGGAATTTTACCTTCTTTTCGAATATTAAATAAAAAATTGGGGTCCCTATTTGAAGTATTGGATTTAGGGAGGTCCTGCCCCCACTGGGGGCCCCTTAGAGAGGGCCCTCAAATCGGTGACCCCCTTAAAAGATGCCCCCTCAAAATAATCCAACACGTGTTTCAGCGTTTTTTGAAATTCGGAGCTGTTCGCGAGGTATTCGGCCTGGCTCCTTTTTAATTGACACCCTGTATAATTATTGTTTAGCCGACGTGGTTAGTTCATTTTAAGTCATTTACGTCCTTCTTTGTACTTAATTCCTCCTCAGGATTTAAAATTATATTCAGTAAGGCAAAAATGTTAAGTTCCTCTTTTAAAGTCTAGTGTAAAAATTTAAGTCCTTTTTTAGGTTGCCTTTGACATTACACATTTTTTTTTTAGTTTTCAAAACAAGTACTTGAGCGCCTTCCTATCCTTCTTTTGTAGTCATTTTTATTAGTCGTGTGGACAATTTTGCCTCTAAAGTGAACATTGTTTTTGTTTTCTTTGTTGCCTTTTACTTAATCATTAACTAACATAAAGTTCTATAACTCTTTTTTCATTTGAGTGCATTCAAAATTTGACTGAAGTTGCTAATTTTTATCGGTGGCTTAGCGTGCGATTTGGCAACGTTGCATTTTTCCCATTCAAACCCATGCAGTAGGTCGAATGCGAAGGTGTTCACCGAACACCCAGTATTTCGATCTTTTTCATTAGTTTAAATGGACAAACTGCAATGTTGCGAAATTGCACGCTACGGCACTAAATTGGATCGGTCAATGACTGAAACCTACAAATTTTAGAAAATATTTAACTTAAAGTTACTCAATTTTACTCAATTTTCTTTGTAACTAGTAGTTATACTTATTAAATATCTGTTATCTTCACTTTCTGCGTCTTAAATCATTATAATTTCATTATTTCCTGACAATAAACACGATAGTTTGAATGAAAAGCCCGTAAAAATATGCAGGGCGGTAATTGGGACAACTGGGGTGGCGGTAATTGGGACAAAGCCACTTTTGGGGGGCCGGTAATTGGGACATGGGTCATTTTTTCGAGTTTTATTAATAATTTTTTTTCCTGATTGATTACGCCAACTTTATATTTTTTTCATAAAACTAGATAGTATTTGAGAGGCCCTAGTGAAAACCGATCATAGATTTGATAAAAATTAACATTTTACAGGCATTTTACGGCAATTTTTTCTTAAGGGGGGCGGTAATTGGGACATCTACCTTAAATTTCTCACTGTTTGTTTAAAAAAGGATGCGAAAATTCCGCATGAAAATCCAAAATTCATCGCCCAATTTCAACAATGTCGCGATCTTTTGTGCAATGATCCAATCCTTCAATACCCCGATTTTTCTCAAGAATTCATTTTAACAACGGATGCTTCAAACTTTGCGCTAGGAGCCGTCCTTTCCCAAGGTAAAGTGGGTCAAGACCTCCCTGTGTGTTACGCATCAAGGACTCTCAATGATGCAGAAACTAGATATTCTACAATTGAGAAAGAATTGTTAGCCATAGTCTGGGCAACAAAAACTTTCCGTCCCTACCTTTTTGGCCGCAAATTCAAAATCTTAACGGACCATCGCCCATTAACGTGGCTTTTTTCTCTAAAGAATCCAGAGTCAAGCTGGCAAGATGGCGAATAAAATTAGAGGAGTATGATTATTCAATTGAATATAACCTGGAAAGAAAAGCCTGAATTGTGATGCCCTTTCTAGAATCCAACTCCATTTCTATACCTTAATCCCCGATAATTTAGATTGTGAACGAATATTAGACATAAATGAACGAGAAGGTTTGCTAAATTTCACCGAGTCTCAAGACGCAGAGTCTTCAACCGTAAACTTGGATGAAAATGAAACCCAAGACGAACCAGTCCCTGGCCCTTCTCAAGAAAATTCCAATAATAGTGACACAGTGCACTCCCAAGAAGAAAACCCAATTCAAGAAATTTCCATCACCGAGCAAGCCTTAAATTACACAAAAAATCAGATAAGCTTTAGGCAACACGAAATGCCGTCAGAAATAAAAGCACAAACGCTTTTTCCACACACTCGTAATGAAAAAACACGCCTGTGGATAACTCTAAACCTTCAAAATTTAGAAATAGATTTGACCAAAATATTTCGGGAAAAAATTAACCCAAATTTTAAATATCGACTTCATTTCTTTCCTGATGATTTATACTCAAAGGTCACTCCTATAATCCAAAAACATTTCCAAAATTTAAATTTGGAGAAGACAAATAGATTTCTTGAGGATGTCGAAACCGACGAAGCTCAACTTCTCACGATAAAAAATTACCACGAGGGGAAAAGTAACCACCGTGGAATTATCGAAACTGAGCACCACCTTCAGAGAAAATTCTATTGGCCGAATATGAGAAATATCATTCAAACCTTTTTGGCTAATTGTGAGATATGTAACAAGGCAAAGTATGATAGGAACCCTTACAAACTTCAATTTGGAAAAACTCCAACTCCAATGAAACCATTTGAAATACTGCATATCGATCTTTTCCAAATCGAGAAACAGGAATTTTTGACCCTCACAGACGCATTTTCTAAGTATAGCCAAGCATATCCCGTGGATGCAAAGCAGGGGATAGAAGTCTTAAAACAACTTCTCGTTTATTGTAATCATCATGGGTGTCCTAAGAAATTAATAACGGACAAGGGTTCAGAATTCGAAAATAAACTGCTGAAGACTTCTGTGCTACTCATAATATCGAATTTCACGTAATCAGCTCAGATCATCCGAATTCTAATGGATTTGTTGAGAGGTTCCACTCATCGCTCATCGAACATATAAAACTTTTCAAACTTGAGCCAAAATTCCAGAAGGACCCAATCCAAATGTTGATCCTTTATGGTCTAGCTGCTTATAATAATTCCATTGTTGCCGCAACTAAGTTAACTCCCCACGAAATAGTCACTGGCCACTTAGAAACAGAAAAATTCTTAGATTCAGCTGATACTCCCACAACTCAAGCCTATCCCTAGTAGCAAAAATACATATGAAATACATGTATTAAATACAATATTTGATACGTATTTAATGGTCTCAATGGTGTGTAAATACCGTATTAAATACTAGTTTGTCCATATCCTACCCCGTATTTAATACGTATTTTATGGGCTAAAAAATACACATAAAATAGCATATTTTATACGTATCAAATATCGTATTTAATAGGTATTTTTGGGCTAAAAAATACACATAAAACCTTATTTTATATGTGTCAGATATCATATCAGAACGCAATAGGAATATTTTAAACAATAAGCGGATTTAATCTTGAGGCTTGAGAGGAGAAGCGATCATGAAGTAAGACTCTATGGAGGCGTCACTTCCTTTATGGGCAACGAACACACCACTAGAAGAAGGCCGACTCCCGTGTTACCAACCGTTGACAAGGTTTTGCCCGCGATCGTAGCACGCCGCTTCGGTCACGGGAACATCGAGAACTAAACGCGTCGGTCAGCGGCCAGGGGGGTAGGCTGTATGACGGGTTACGGGTTTTCCCCTTTCCGGGGCCAGGGGACTTTGTTTTTTTTCAGCCCGTATTCAGCACAAGTGACTGTCAGGCAGTCTCGCTCTTACTTTCAGAACTCCAAAAGAAAATTTGTCTCGTCAAAGCAATTTTTCCTCCTAACTTGAAAAGAAAAAGGCCCCATTTCAAGACGAGGAAGGGAATAACTGCTAAGAAAACAGGAATTGTTTGCTGGAGCACTTTCGGTGAAAAAAGAGCGATTCCGGACAGTATCAATTGTGCTGAGTACTTGGGCTGAAAAATGAAAAATTAATTAGACAATGTTGCTTCCTTCCTTAGTGGAACTTCATTCAGCGATAAATCAATAAGGGCAGGTAATTATGTACTTTTCCCATTCCCAACACTCAAATAGCGCTGTCCGCGCCACTTGCCGCAACATTCGGGAGTCATCGCGGCTCTCGCCGGGGACACAGCGTCAGCGCGATCTATCGGAATACAGCGCAGGCGCGGTCGCATTTTCCATCGTGACAACGGGTGCACAACCGCACCGTTAGATGGCGCGCGCTCCATCGCGCATAAAATACATTCATTTATCCTCTTCTTTATTATTGTATTCACCTTTTTCTTTGTTCTTTCTTTTTAAGCGTCTTGAACGCATTTAGTTCCACTTATAAACTTACTCATATTAATATTATCTATAATTTAATTACCTTCAAAATCCATTCTAAATCTCAACTTCGCGCAAATGCAAGCCATTTTCCTTTTAGTGGTATCCCCTCTGGAGCCCTATCCAATTTACATGATTGTCTATACGTTCATACAGATCGTGACAGTTGCTAAATGTCGTTCGACTAATACGAGGCATCGATTAGTTCGCCCTATTTTTTGTATGCAAACCAAACCGTCTTTTTCAAGACTCATCGCCAGTAAGTATTCGTAGTAAAGTGCAGAAGTGTCTTGCCTGCATCTTTTCTCTTGCCCTCTCTTTCTTCTCTAAACTAAAACTTCTTCTTTAAAATAAATCTTTTCTCATTTTCCTACTAAATAATCACTTGATAAAAATCGTAGAGTCTTGCCTACGTCTTTTCCCTTTCTTTCGTTAAATAAACTAATAATAAATCGATAATTCGTCTTTTGCCTTTAATATTCAAACATCTAAAATTTTCCCTATTTAATCCTTAATAAATCATCGATGAATAACATTTCTTTTCGATATTAATAATAGTTTTCAATTGCCACTCTTAAAAATAAATACTTTCTTCGTTCTAACTTAAAACATTCTTAAAATCCTTTTAATAGATAACTAAACATTCGGCTAAATTCAAAATTTCTATTTTTCTCATGTCATTAACAATTTTTTTCTTTTCAGGTCGTGGATCTCGTGGCTCGTGATCCACGAATGCCCTAAGTCCGAGTGCTTAGGACGACCCTCCTTTCAAAACAATAAATATTATTGATCGGAATATTATCTACATAGTCTTTGACTTTTCGTTTATAATATTTTGCGATTCCTTTTTTGCTATTTCACTTGTGAACGCTACAAGCGCTACTCATAATAAGTGGTGGAGCCATGCATTTTTAACGGCAAATCAACCTAAGGCATTATTCAAGACAAATGTTTGACTTCTTCTACCTTCTCAAAGCAAATTTTCAGTTGTGTGACTGCCATCCAACAGAACTGAAGCCTGCTTAAATTTTGATTTGAATTAAAGGCAATTTTTCGGATACAAGTTCATTCCAAATTACTTATTCATGACACAAAAATATTTTACTGCTGTAAATATGCTTATGCAGACAAGGAAAAAGAAAAATAAGGTCAAGACTTGCTGGCCCGATGCATAAGGCTCAGTGAAGAGCTAGGGACAGGTAGCGGAAATGGGCAATTCTTCATTAACGAACGCAGTGAAGAAAATAAAAGTTTAAAATAACAGATTTCAAACTTTTCGACGGAATACCATTAGGGTGTGGGCAGAAAACCATTCTTCAAAAATGGCTCAGAGGGGGATATTTGCAGAGCTTTTAGATAAAGGGTGGGGGTGTGATCCAGTTAAAATAGGACAAAGTAAGCGAAAAGTTGATTGCAAGAAATTTAATGAAAAACTGATGATATCAATAGACTAACCTTGAAAATTATGAAATTACATTACCTGACAAAAGACTAGATGATTACATTTGTATTTATCAATAAAGACTACAAATTAGTAAATACTGACAGTTAAATTATTTGACAGTAGCGAACATTTCTGACATTTATTCATAATAAATTTGAAACACAAATCACAGATACAATACACTACCTAAGAAAGTTTACAAAATACTTCCCATCATTGGAACAGTTGTCAAAACAATAGAGAATCAAACGATTAAATGATTGCAAGACACATGCTTTTTATTTGATATTGATAGATTAAACTTTAATTAATATATATTAATTAACAGCTGATCAGAAGGAGAGGAAAATATGACCCCATATAAAATCGCTTCCGAAGTTAATACCAAGTCCTCTTGATTGTCAATCTTGAATAAAACTTCTTTTTAGAAAAGATGCATCAGAAATGTTATTTTTCTAGACCAAGTGCACAGTCTGCTCAACAGCCATCAGACAGAAACCTATTGTAGACAAACAGAAAACATCACAATTTACAGTAGGTTATGAAAGGAACTTATTCACTATTAATCACTAGGTGCTTTTGAAAACCAGTGGTAATTATTCTAAGAACACTGAACAGTATCAAAATAAAAGCATTTGTTGGCCGTTCATTATCAATCCCAAGGAAGGTGTGTAGAGGCCGTTTCAGATAGCTTCGGGTCTGACAGCTCTCTGTTTACATGCGCGGAATCCAGTGTTACCATCCGCGTGAAAGCATCGACCCGCTCACTGCGCGAAACATCAGAACTTTTTGCTGCGTGATCGGCATAATAGACTCGGTTACTATCGTAATTAGTGAATAATGAAAGATTTACTATTCATGATGACTATCCGAATCTATTAAACGGCAAGAAGCTCCAGTTTTTCGCGCAGTGAGCGGGGCCAAAGTTTTCACGCGGATGGTAACCTTGTAACGAGCCTGCGCGGAAGACGTAAAATCGTCCGTCCACGCATGTAAACAAAGAACTGTCAGAACCGAAGGTATCTGAAACGGCCTCTACTAGAAAATAATACATACTGAAACTTGAGCATATGTATTCACTGCTTAAGATATACCTATGCTTTCATTAACCATTGGCTAGCGAGAACAATAGGTATTTGGCACTAGCGCCGGATTTCGCCAGTACATCTAGTAGAAAAAAGTAGGTCTTGAGCAGAAACATTTTAAGTATACGGTTCTGACGAGTAGCGGACAGCTGTGCCTGCTTCCGAAATGCTTCAAAACGCATTGGTGAGCGGTTGGTCAGAGCCAAGTTTTGAATTGTTGCTATCTTTCACCAATGTGCTTTGATGAAATATGGAAGCTGGCACCAATACTTGTCAGAACCCAAAACGCAAACTGCTTCTGCTCTTACAAAAATAAGATCATCTTTACCTACCTAATTCTCAGCATAGATAACGCTGCTATTTAACGACCTCGCTTCTGTCCGGAACAATTCAACATCCATTGCTTCTTCCATTGTTTGTGGTGCTGAAAACAGAACAAGACATTAGTCAATGGGGAAAGATTGTATATCAACACTACTTCTACAAAATAAACAAATGTGTTTTTTGGTTGAGTAAAGAAGTACCACTTTCAGCATTGGTTGTTAACTTTCTCAGTAAGTGACATAGGTAGACGCAGAGTAGAAAAAACATACGACCAGAATAATAACCTTCATGCCAGAAATTAACGGACAGCAGTTTTCATTACATTGAAACGGAAACGCGCAGCATTTCTAAATCTTATATTCGTTTCTTCTGGCCCAAACTACTATGCTGGTAGAGCTCGTTTCAGAAGTGTAGGCGCACCTAGACCATAATCTTCTGTGAATTTATTAATTTCCATTCCTTCAAGTCAAGACAAAACTTGCCTTTGACTTTGAACTTTTGATTTCAAAGCGTTCCTAAATAAAAAGCCAATGTTTAGATTAATTTTCAGCAATTTCTATTTTGTAATAAGAAAATTAAAATTGAAAAATGCCAAAGATTATCAGTCTAGGACTTGTGAAACGACATCTACTATGAAATTTGTGGCATAGGAGGAAAGGAACTTTTCCTTAGTATTTGTGTATGCCGCGAAACAGCAGGGTACAAGGTACTTTGCGCTGCACCGAACACTCCAAGAAGCCTCTCATTTACATGAAGCCCAGCTTGGTCAATCCTTCACAATTTTTTTGAAGTTTCAAAAGTTGATGGATGGAAGACAACTGATAGTTGGGTGACTTTGAACAAAAAATACCTACTTGACTTCAGCAGCTGCCATTTTCTCTAAAAATTGCGACTGTGTCAAAAAAATACGAATGCATTAAACGATGCATTAAGTTGACGCGATAGTTCATAGAGAGATAGTACTTTTGCTTCCACCTCTTGAACACACGAGATAAGATTAACCATTAATTTTTTTCATCAAAACTTTCTTCTCGAACGCGGAGAGGAAGTGCATACTGATAACAAAGTACCTGGTGTAATGTAGGTGACTGAGGCAGCAACAGGAAAGCCAGGCTGTGAAGTCTATGGGTAGGCAGTGATCAGAGCAAATCCTTCTGTACTTTTTTGAAAAAGAAGCGGTGTTTCTTCTTTGCTACAAACGTCACTGGGGTATCCAAACTTTGCCCATTTTTGAGATCTGCAAAAAAAAAGATAATGAAATGGAGATGTGCAAATTAGTGACATAAATAATGGAAAAAATGGAATAAAGGAATAAAGGACTCATGAAGGAAATGAAACTCAGAGAGAAAAAGTAAAGTTTAGTGCTTATTAGGCCATAGCATAAAAATTCATCGATGAGCGGTTGGTTAGCAAAGAGTTAGGACTCACAGTTTACCAACCGCTCCCAGACGCGTATTAGACGTAGGAACTCTTATTTGTCAGCACCTGATGCTCAGAAGATGTCAGCTTTACACCTTCTGGCAACACTCTCAACATAGCTCACTCTGAATTATTCAGAAAGATTGAACAATGCATTTGCAGTGGCTCTTATGAAAGCATCATCTACATTCTACTACGAACTAAATGGCACTGTTAGCAGTTAGAAGCTGACATTTTCACAAGAGTCAAAGAACCGTCGAGACTAAATGTTCTGAACCTATCAGCGCAGGTTTTTTTTCCAACCACACCAAACGATCAAGAACTTTTAAATATGCACAAAAAATCCAGCAATCCATCGAAGGGTTTATGGCAATATCCGTTCAATTTGAAGAGATAGGAAAATTGCCCTAAGTAAACAAAACTGTAAATATAGAAGCCCATCCAATCAGACTGCTTCAGAAGCCACTGGATCCATGGTCATGGTCATCAGATGAAGTCGATCTAGGAGCCATCACTGCCATCAGAATTAGGAGTCTGTTTGATTTCGATCCAACACAAGCATCAATTGATAGATGAAGCATAAGATCGGAAATAAACTCCATAGTTTGATCATTTCCTCAGACGTTTGGCAAGATATACATGAAGCTTATACAAAGGAGCTTAAATGCATCGTAGAGAGACTTGCTCTCCTCACTTGATGTTTCATGAATGTCTGCAAAGACCTCCATCACTGAATCAAAACGGATAAATTGAGCTAAGAGAGGGATGTTGAAACGGGAATTGATAGCTGTCTAAATCTGAGAAAATAGAGACCGACCTGGAAAAATCAAAATCTAGACTGGAAGACAAATAAAATCACAGTATATAAATGAGAAGATGGAAAAAAGCAACTTACCAGAATAAATTTAGAATTTCCTGTGATTCATAGACGTTCTATGAGTCCACTTACGCCATCATTAAAATCAAATACTTATTAGAGAGTAACTTCACTTCCATTCCGAATTAGGTCGACAATAACTTTAGTATCAAATCACGAAGAAATAGTTGGACACCGAGAGCATTCCAAGCAGGTTAAAAGCATGAACAAAACCCAAAAAGTTAAAAATTCAACTTGAAAAAAAAGAGTAAACAATGAAGAAGATGGCGAATGGCGATTCAAAAAGTCAGTTACAAGTCCCCTGCCAATGCAAAGATTATTTACGCTCGAAAATAGTCTTTGACCAGTACTGCAACAGTGGCGCGCCACGTTTGCGTCACGGCCATATTGCGCAACTTCCTATCCCCGATTCTCCATTTACAGTCGACCCCCCCTCAGTGTTGCCAGGTTTGGACGGGGTGGAATAGCCACGCGTGGACAGTTTTCGAGTTGATTACTAGCCACGCTGTGGATAGGGATGGGAGGATGCGGGAGGAGCCGCAACCGCGATAACGGGAGCGTGGCTAAATTCTCATCAAAATAGTCCACGCGCGGTCGAATCTAGCCACTATTAGCAACTCTGCCCTCCTGTTTATGGACGTCAATGCGCGTGCGCCGCGTCCTGCGAGAACACGCGTGAACCGTCATCAGATGTCTCCGTTATCACGAGACAACATATAATCTAAAGGTCATATTTACGTAAGCGCAGTGATACATAGTAACACCAAGGGATATCTAGTTGTTCGACACCCGACTGAAAG
This sequence comes from Trialeurodes vaporariorum, assembly GCA_011764245.1. Classification (NCBI taxonomy): domain Eukaryota; kingdom Metazoa; phylum Arthropoda; class Insecta; order Hemiptera; family Aleyrodidae; genus Trialeurodes; species Trialeurodes vaporariorum. Next base: position 33,603,340 of record VMOF01000111.1, read on the forward strand.
CCTTTCAAATGGAAAACGTACACAAATGCGAGATTTTCAGTTTTGAGGGCAAACTTAACCTATTTAAATATATTGAATGTTTATGAATTTTACATGTATGAACAGACTTTTAGTTCTCAAACATTTAATTATAGTTAAAAAACAAAAATACGATGAAAAAGGCACAGGTACAAGAAACAGAGCGAATCAATGCGCACTGGTGGGCGGCGCGCTCTATTGGACGGCGGCGGAACTACGAAGTCAGCGCTGACTACGCTACGGAGTGGATTCTATAATAGGCGGAGTCTGCGCGGCAAAGAGGACTGACGAGTTCGCGCCACGTCGACTGTTGCTCGCATTCCTACACTCGCTCTCTGTTTATTCTGCCTGCTTTCATTCTTTCCTTTTCTTTTAAAAGTGTATTTAATATCTGCATTTAATACGTATTTTATGGGCAAAAAAATACATATTTACTGACGTACTAAATACATGTATAAATTTTTATATTTTATACATGATTTAATTCATATTTACTGACGTATTACATACAGGTAATTAATACGTATTTTATGGGCTAAAAAATGCATATTTACTTACGTATTTGATACAAGTATTTAATATCATATTTAATACACGAATCATGAATTAAATATGTATTAAGTCACGTATAAAATATAGTATTTAATATTTATATTTGATACACGTATTTTTGCTGCTAGGGGGAGTATTGTAGAAAATTGTACGATCTCATTCACCATCGTTTAGAAGCAAGTAAGATTAGTTATATCAGTAAAGCCAATCAGAAACGACAAACGGCTCCCGAAAAACCTCAGCCCGAAATCGTTCTCCAAAAACTCACCCGAGTAGAACCAAAACTCAACCTCGCTTCGTTCAAAAGAAAGTCCAGAATCAAGTAGACCCTAAGACATTAATTTTGAAAAATCCTGGAAACCCTTCTGGGATAAAAAATAAGGTTGGACCAATTAAAAAGGTTACCCAAAAACTTTGAATCTGTTGCAGATGCAGCTGCACAATCTGCCTCTCAGACTCAGAATTCGTCTTCCGAAACCTGACCAACCAAATTACAATCTTGCCTGTAAAACTAGGCCAAGCTTATTTGGAGAACGTTGATTATCCATTAATTCACTTCATTGATATCGGACCTTTGTCAAAATCTTATCAGTCTTTGTCTCTACACCTGGATAATTTTTTGAAAAATATTAAGACCTATCATTCTAACCTTCATTGAAGTAACGATAGATCTGATCGACCCAATTTTCTTAATGAGGCAGACGATTTTATAGGGAATTTGAAAATAATCGATTCAAAATCGAGGAGAAAAACTTTTATTCCTTAACCCAGCAAAGCGCAAACGATCATCTTCGTCTTGGGAACTGGAATAAAATTCATAACCGGCAACCTAAATGCAGATGATGGTGAACGCTATGATAAAGCCCTTCAGGCCATCCAAGAAGGTCAAATCATTCTAGAAAATCAAGTGCAATCCCAGTACTCTCTTGCTACTCAAACAGTTGAACAGTTTAAAACAAATCTTGCAGAAATTGACTCAAATGAAAAAATACTTAAGTCAAAAATTGATGAGTTTGCTTCTGCTTTATTGAATAGTACAAATTTTAATTCATTAGAAACACAAATCGCACAAACGTTGAGGACATTTTCTCTTAGTTACTCTGTTTTGCTTTATTTTCTCACCGAAATCGAAGACTCGATTGCGTTTTGCTATGCTCACGTTTTACACCCTAGTATTATCTCACCCAAAGTTTTATTGATGGAATTGTTACAAATCCAACAGAATTTTAATGTGACTTTTCCTCTGCCTTTAACCGAGGAAAATTTATTAAGTTTAGGAAAATCTATTTCTGTAAATTGTCAGAGAGAGACCTCTCTATTGATATATACCTAACTTGATAATTCCATTGAACGATAAGGAAATGTATAATTATTATTCTCTCCATTCAGTCCCCATGTTTGTAAGATCAGAACAAGTTCTTTTTCAGCCGCAGCATCAATATATAATCCAGCATCGGAAACAACTCTCAGCTCCAACACGGAATGTATTTATCTACGGAATGCCATGTACCAATGCTCCAATGCTCCGTTCCATCCGGCAACTATGTGCGAAATCGAAACTCTGAGTATTGGCAGTATCGAAAAGTGCCCAAAGGTTAACCAAGCAAAAAATCCTGCAATTACTCAAATACCATTTGCTCACAGTTACCTAATCTCTATCGACATACCAACAAAAATCTCAGTCGAATGCAAAAATAACAAAGAAATAATGTATATAGTAGGAAATTATTACCTAGAACCTATAAATTGTACAATTTATTTTAATGGTACAAAATTAGCCTCCCAATCTCCTCTAGATCATACATACCTGTATTTATACCTTCTGAATTAATTTAATAAGGAGTCAAATTACTGTGACACATTATTCACTATCAAATCTTACAGCTCACTTTGAACCAAACGGATTATTTCCATCCATGTGGTATAAAATCATTTCAGATCGTACGCAGACTTTGGACGGCGTAACATATACATTCTTTGTCATAGTACTCCTTTTTATCTTACTAGGTGGAATGTTGTGGTACCACCGGTTCAGCACGAGCCCGGCGCACAGTGCCTCATCTCCAGTTGTGATGTATGCACCACAAAGTGTTGAGCCCTGTCTCATCAAACCAACAGAAGTTCTGTCATTTAATGAGACTCCTGCTCAAACCGAAAAATGGCGATATCCCGGCAACTTGCCGATCCGATACGATTTTTCGAACTAGGCATGGAGGAGTTATATCATGTGTACTCATATGCACCTCTTATTACTAATTAATATTGTGTTGCTCGATACTTCTCACATTATAGATCACTTCGACCCCCCAGTTGGGCACTCCGAGAGCGAGCAGCTCATCACAAAACTGATCAACGATTCATTCTCTTACATCGCGTATTGAGGATCACAGTCCTTATTTCCTTAGGAGCTGTCTCTCTCAAACTGGAACTTAAATCATTTTTATACATTTTCTTATTTTTCTAACTTCAAGTTGTCTATTTTACTTCGTTATTGTTTTTCGTCTCTAAAGTGTTTTATTAAATTATTTTATCCGATTTCTGATCAAAAAAACTATTATTATTTATTGCAAATAGTCGACATTTTATTTGCAAATTATAAATAAAAGAACGAGCCTTGTTCTTTTATAAACTCTCGCGCGAGTGAGCATATGACTGAATCATTTTTCCCTTTTATTCTTTTAGATATTTTCTGAAAAAACCTAATTTTTTGAGGGATAGGGGATTTTGGAAAAAAATTGAATTGGCCTTTGTGGCCACCCTATTGAAAATTTGTCAAATATCTTGCAAGATTCTGAAACAACAGATCAAGACCTTTTGATTGTGCCACATGTTCCATTAAAGTAAAAAATGAAGGTGTTTCCCTTTAAATCCAAATTTTGGGGCTTTAATGGCAGAATTGGTTCGATTCCATGGTTTGAGCCGTTGCAGCCACCACATTTGGATTTAACGGAATACACCTTAATTTTTACTTTAATGAAACATGTGGCACATCATTTGAAAGGTCTTGATCTGTTCTTTCAGAATCTTTCAAGTTATTTGAAAAATTCTCAACAGGGTGGCCACAAGGGCCCATTCAATTTTTTCAAAACTCCCCCATAACTCAAAAATTAGGGTTTTCCGGAAATATTTACACATCAAAAATGTCGGCAATTGTTTCTCTTTAAAGGGTATGATCTATCATTACACCCGCGTAGGAGGCTTTTTGGAGAAAACTTGAAATCTGTGTTTGAACCCCAAAATACGCCCCAAGGGGCTGTCGGGGGCTTCTGAAAATATCAATAATGAAACATTTGGGGTCAATTCCCTGTCTGACTGTTTTGTTTCAAAGCTTTACAATCAGCCGTTCGTGAGAAAAATGCCTAATGGGTGCAGATGGGTAAATGTTATGCATTTACCTCTCCAAACCACATATATTAAGAAATATTATTTCATGGATAGGTGTTCTTTAGAACATTATGAGGCATGATGAGAGCCTTTTACTTTATAATTATCATGATTGACTTAGTCGCAGCGGAGCAAGTATCGAAACAAAATACCTTGAAAATCTTCGTGCCATCGCAATTCTTTCTCAGTTTTTCTAATTTCATTAGAGTGAGAAAGTAAAAACAAGCAGGGAAATTCAAAAAGTTGGAAAAACGTGCCACTAAAGTCTGAACAGCTTTAATGCTTTTGCTAGCAATGATAATAATTAGACAGCATTCAACATGGAGCTGATCTCGAGAAAATTGAGTCCAAAGTTGAAGAGCTAGCATTTAAACAAAAAACTTGGAATTACTTACGTTTTGATTTCATTCAACTACCGTGTTGTGTTTTTGCATTTCAACACCGGAAAAGTGGAATTTACTATGTAGGAAGGTACTTAATTTTTAGCGTTTAAAGTGACTTGGTTCCTTTATTCTTTTTTTGGCATAATCATGAAAAACGAAACTCTAAGAGAAACCAAACGGCAGAGTTGGTTTACACTGTTGATTATTTTAAAATCCGTTAATCCGGACTTAAGTCCGTTCCCAATTCTATAAAAGGAACCAAGTCGGAGTTGGTTCCTTACGTGACTCGGATTAAGGTTTAACCTAATCAGCCAAAGGAACCAAGTTCTCATTTTATTTCATCATATGGACAATGACATCAATGAGGCTCACTAGCTCACTTTTACCTGGAATTTTGACGGGAAATAGTTGTTATTACAGAAGAAGCACTTGTTGCTTCAAGATTCAGTATTGCTAGCTCTATCAATCAATAACTCAATTTTATCAAAAATGTCACTCGGTTCTTTTGTGACAAGTGCTGTCCATTGAGCTTGTTTGGTGAGAAATTATGAAAAAAATAAATTTCGATCAGATGTATCAATAAGGAGATGAGTCAAAGGCGTTGTTTTTTTGTGTTTGTTTTTTTTTTTCTTGTTTTGTTTTTTCAAAACTTTGGAGGGCTCTAGCTCAGAAGAGAAACATTTGCAGCACATACTCATGTAGGAAAATAAAGTCTTATATATATGTTGTTGACCCCAAAATACACTCCATAAGTTTGGCACTCAAGTTTTGAAACACCCTGTTCTTGATATTTTGCTCCCCCCCCCCCCCCCGCCCCTTCACAAAACACAACATCTTGACCATGCATATTTTTAAAATCACAGTTTGACTGTAGAGATATTTTCTCTCCCCCCCCCCCTTAACGAAAAGGGGAGAATGGGTCACCTATCTCTGATGTTCGTCGTGCGCGTGCACAGATTGTTCGGCTTTTGGCTTTCTTTATAATGCGTTTTTTGGGTTTATTAGTGGATTTAATGACTATTTGATGCCGCCAATGTAATTTTCAGACAATTTTACATCAGAATCAAAACTCTATAGCACTGTAGCAAAAGTTTGCAACAAACCCATTGAAAGCTGAAAAGAGAAAATTATTTGATAAGGCTCGATCTTTTTTACCCACATAAACTAAAGACAATAGATATTTCTAAATCCCTCCACCTTTTAAACGGCTTGTTCAGGGATCAAACATGAGGTTGCGTTCTTTTGAAGTCAAAAGTGTCATATTCGGAAAAGCCGTGATTCTAAATAATAAACAGTTTTTTTTATCTTTTTTTCCGTTTTAGGTGCTGTCAGCACTTATTGCGATTGTCACGATGTAGATACGTAATATGCATAAATGGAACACTTGCGAATTCATGAAACAATAATCCTTTAATATACAGAACTAACCATTTCAAGTGCCCTTTACACATCAAGCATTCTAGGGGTATAGATTAGTAGGTGTGGAGGTTTAAGAGGTTTGTGGATTTTAATTCCCCCTCTCCCCATTTATTTCTTGAAAGTATCGAAAGTTTACAGTTAAAACTATGCCATTATTCACTATAACGCATTGTCATATTATTTTTTTTTTTTTTCTGTTGCCGTCGGTCGATATCATTTTTCGTGTTGGAAAAGCAAAGTTCCATATGGACCTATAGTTTCCAAAATTTGAAGAAGCTTCCAGTGAAAAATTTTGTACACGAAACGAACTTTTTAGGATAGGTAAATAAGTTATTCCAGAGTCAATTCCATAGCCGCAGCGAGGAAGCTGTCCAGGGGTGGAAGACAAGTGACAGCCCCTCTCACTTTTTAGAGCAATTAATGCGAATTTTACCCCTCTGGCTCCCTGTGTTCTGGATTTTAAACACCTATTTTTCAACAAAACGCCCAAAATGTCCTCAAAAATCCCTTGATTCCATCGACGCTCATTGAGGGGCTTTCAATTTGCCGATCCCCCAGAATTTCAAATGATTCGATGCAAGACCTGTTTAGTGTGACGTCATGAAAAAAATTGGTTCCAAACAAGGCTCCGTCTCACTCGCTCTCGTGGGTTTTCCCATACGAAACACAGTCCAAATTTTCAAATACAAGTGCTAGTAAACAACACGTTCTTTACACGTGTGTTTATCACACCATGGGTTCCACGTCCCTTATAAAAATTTCCGATTGTTTCAAAAAATTTTCCGATACTTAATTCCTCCTCAGGATTTAAAATTATATTCAGTAAGGCAAAAATGTTAAGTTCCTCTTTTAAAGTCTAGTGTAAAAATTTAAGTCCTTTTTTAGGTTGCCTTTGACATTACACATTTTTTTTTTAGTTTTCAAAACAAGTACTTGAGCGCCTTCCTATCCTTCTTTTGTAGTCATTTTTATTAGTCGTGTGGACAATTTTGCCTCTAAAGTGAACATTGTTTTTGTTTTCTTTGTTGCCTTTTACTTAATCATTAACTAACATAAAGTTCTATAACTCTTTTTTCATTTGAGTGCATTCAAAATTTGACTGAAGTTGCTATTTTTATCGGTGGCTTAGCGTGCGATTTGGCAACGTTGCATTTTTCCCATTCAAACCCATGCAGTAGGTCGAATGCGAAGGGTTCACCGAACACCCAGTATTTCGATCTTTTTCATTAGTTTAAATGGACAAACTGCAATGTTGCGAAATTGCACGCTACGGCACTAAATTGGATCGGTCAATGACTGAAACCTACAAATTTTAGAAAATATTTAACTTAAAGTTACTCAATTTTACTCAATTTTCTTTGTACTAGTAGTTATACTTATTAAATATCTGTTATCTTCACTTTCTGCGTCTTAAATCATTATAATTTCATTATTTCCTGACAATAAACACGATAGTTTGAATGAAAAGCCCGTAAAAATATGCAGGGCGGTAATTGGGACAACTGGGGTGGCGGTAATTGGGACAAAGCCACTTTTGGGGGGCCGGTAATTGGGACATGGGTCATTTTTTCGAGTTTTATTAATAATTTTTTTTCCTGATTGATTACGCCAACTTTATATTTTTTTCATAAAACTAGATAGTATTTGAGAGGCCCTAGTGAAAACCGATCATAGATTTGATAAAAATTAACATTTTACAGGCATTTTACGGCAATTTTTTCTTAAGGGGGGCGGTAATTGGGACATCTACCTTAAATTTCTCACTGTTTGTTTAAAAAAGGATGCGAAAATTCCGCATGAAAATCCAAAATTCATCGCCCAATTTCAACAATGTCGCGATCTTTTGTGCAATGATCCAATCCTTCAATACCCCGATTTTTCTCAAGAATTCATTTTAACAACGGATGCTTCAAACTTTGCGCTAGGAGCCGTCCTTTCCCAAGGTAAAGTGGGTCAAGACCTCCCTGTGTGTTACGCATCAAGGACTCTCAATGATGCAGAAACTAGATATTCTACAATTGAGAAAGAATTGTTAGCCATAGTCTGGGCAACAAAAACTTTCCGTCCCTACCTTTTTGGCCGCAAATTCAAAATCTTAACGGACCATCGCCCATTAACGTGGCTTTTTTCTCTAAAGAATCCAGAGTCAAGCTGGCAAGATGGCGAATAAAATTAGAGGAGTATGATTATTCAATTGAATATAACCTGGAAAGAAAAGCCTGAATTGTGATGCCCTTTCTAGAATCCAACTCCATTTCTATACCTTAATCCCCGATAATTTAGATTGTGAACGAATATTAGACATAAATGAACGAGAAGGTTTGCTAAATTTCACCGAGTCTCAAGACGCAGAGTCTTCAACCGTAAACTTGGATGAAAATGAAACCCAAGACGAACCAGTCCCTGGCCCTTCTCAAGAAAATTCCAATAATAGTGACACAGTGCACTCCCAAGAAGAAAACCCAATTCAAGAAATTTCCATCACCGAGCAAGCCTTAAATTACACAAAAAATCAGATAAGCTTTAGGCAACACGAAATGCCGTCAGAAATAAAAGCACAACGCTTTTTCCACACACTCGTAATGAAAAAACACGCCTGTGGATAACTCTAAACCTTCAAAATTTAGAAATAGATTTGACCAAAATATTTCGGGAAAAAATTAACCCAAATTTTAAATATCGACTTCATTTCTTTCCTGATGATTTATACTCAAAGGTCACTCCTATAATCCAAAAACATTTCCAAAATTTAAATTTGGAGAAGACAAATAGATTTCTTGAGGATGTCGAAACCGACGAAGCTCAACTTCTCACGATAAAAAATTACCACGAGGGGAAAAGTAACCACCGTGGAATTATCGAAACTGAGCACCACCTTCAGAGAAAATTCTATTGGCCGAATATGAGAAATATCATTCAAACCTTTTTGGCTAATTGTGAGATATGTAACAAGGCAAAGTATGATAGGAACCCTTACAAACTTCAATTTGGAAAAACTCCAACTCCAATGAAACCATTTGAAATACTGCATATCGATCTTTTCCAAATCGAGAAACAGGAATTTTTGACCCTCACAGACGCATTTTCTAAGTATAGCCAAGCATATCCCGTGGATGCAAAGCAGGGGATAGAAGTCTTAAAACAACTTCTCGTTTATTGTAATCATCATGGGTGTCCTAAGAAATTAATAACGGACAAGGGTTCAGAATTCGAAAATAAACTGCTGAAGACTTCTGTGCTACTCATAATATCGAATTTCACGTAATCAGCTCAGATCATCCGAATTCTAATGGATTTGTTGAGAGGTTCCACTCATCGCTCATCGAACATATAAAACTTTTCAAACTTGAGCCAAAATTCCAGAAGGACCCAATCCAAATGTTGATCCTTTATGGTCTAGCTGCTTATAATAATTCCATTGTTGCCGCAACTAAGTTAACTCCCCACGAAATAGTCACTGGCCACTTAGAAACAGAAAAATTCTTAGATTCAGCTGATACTCCCACAACTCAAGCCTATCCCTAGTAGCAAAAATACATATGAAATACATGTATTAAATACAATATTTGATACGTATTTAATGGTCTCAATGGTGTGTAAATACCGTATTAAATACTAGTTTGTCCATATCCTACCCCGTATTTAATACGTATTTTATGGGCTAAAAAATACACATAAAATAGCATATTTTATACGTATCAAATATCGTATTTAATAGGTATTTTTGGGCTAAAAAATACACATAAAACCTTATTTTATATGTGTCAGATATCATATCAGAACGCAATAGGAATATTTTAAACAATAAGCGGATTTAATCTTGAGGCTTGAGAGGAGAAGCGATCATGAAGTAAGACTCTATGGAGGCGTCACTTCCTTTATGGGCAACGAACACACCACTAGAAGAAGGCCGACTCCCGTGTTACCAACCGTTGACAAGGTTTTGCCCGCGATCGTAGCACGCCGCTTCGGTCACGGGAACATCGAGAACTAAACGCGTCGGTCAGCGGCCAGGGGGGTAGGCTGTATGACGGGTTACGGGTTTTCCCCTTTCCGGGGCCAGGGGACTTTGTTTTTTTTCAGCCCGTATTCAGCACAAGTGACTGTCAGGCAGTCTCGCTCTTACTTTCAGAACTCCAAAAGAAAATTTGTCTCGTCAAAGCAATTTTTCCTCCTAACTTGAAAAGAAAAAGGCCCCATTTCAAGACGAGGAAGGGAATAACTGCTAAGAAAACAGGAATTGTTTGCTGGAGCACTTTCGGTGAAAAAAGAGCGATTCCGGACAGTATCAATTGTGCTGAGTACTTGGGCTGAAAAATGAAAAATTAATTAGACAATGTTGCTTCCTTCCTTAGTGGAACTTCATTCAGCGATAAATCAATAAGGGCAGGTAATTATGTACTTTTCCCATTCCCAACACTCAAATAGCGCTGTCCGCGCCACTTGCCGCAACATTCGGGAGTCATCGCGGCTCTCGCCGGGGACACAGCGTCAGCGCGATCTATCGGAATACAGCGCAGGCGCGGTCGCATTTTCCATCGTGACAACGGGTGCACAACCGCACCGTTAGATGGCGCGCGCTCCATCGCGCATAAAATACATTCATTTATCCTCTTCTTTATTATTGTATTCACCTTTTTCTTTGTTCTTTCTTTTTAAGCGTCTTGAACGCATTTAGTTCCACTTATAAACTTACTCATATTAATATTATCTATAATTTAATTACCTTCAAAATCCATTCTAAATCTCAACTTCGCGCAAATGCAAGCCATTTTCCTTTTAGTGGTATCCCCTCTGGAGCCCTATCCAATTTACATGATTGTCTATACGTTCATACAGATCGTGACAGTTGCTAAATGTCGTTCGACTAATACGAGGCATCGATTAGTTCGCCCTATTTTTTGTATGCAAACCAAACCGTCTTTTTCAAGACTCATCGCCAGTAAGTATTCGTAGTAAAGTGCAGAAGTGTCTTGCCTGCATCTTTTCTCTTGCCCTCTCTTTCTTCTCTAAACTAAAACTTCTTCTTTAAAATAAATCTTTTCTCATTTTCCTACTAAATAATCACTTGATAAAAATCGTAGAGTCTTGCCTACGTCTTTTCCCTTTCTTTCGTTAAATAAACTAATAATAAATCGATAATTCGTCTTTTGCCTTTAATATTCAAACATCTAAAATTTTCCCTATTTAATCCTTAATAAATCATCGATGAATAACATTTCTTTTCGATATTAATAATAGTTTTCAATTGCCACTCTTAAAAATAAATACTTTCTTCGTTCTAACTTAAAACATTCTTAAAATCCTTTTAATAGATAACTAAACATTCGGCTAAATTCAAAATTTCTATTTTTCTCATGTCATTAACAATTTTTTTCTTTTCAGGTCGTGGATCTCGTGGCTCGTGATCCACGAATGCCCTAAGTCCGAGTGCTTAGGACGACCCTCCTTTCAAAACAATAAATATTATTGATCGGAATATTATCTACATAGTCTTTGACTTTTCGTTTATAATATTTTGCGATTCCTTTTTTGCTATTTCACTTGTGAACGCTACAAGCGCTACTCATAATAAGTGGTGGAGCCATGCATTTTTAACGGCAAATCAACCTAAGGCATTATTCAAGACAAATGTTTGACTTCTTCTACCTTCTCAAAGCAAATTTTCAGTTGTGTGACTGCCATCCAACAGAACTGAAGCCTGCTTAAATTTTGATTTGAATTAAAGGCAATTTTTCGGATACAAGTTCATTCCAAATTACTTATTCATGACACAAAAATATTTTACTGCTGTAAATATGCTTATGCAGACAAGGAAAAAGAAAAATAAGGTCAAGACTTGCTGGCCCGATGCATAAGGCTCAGTGAAGAGCTAGGGACAGGTAGCGGAAATGGGCAATTCTTCATTAACGAACGCAGTGAAGAAAATAAAAGTTTAAAATAACAGATTTCAAACTTTTCGACGGAATACCATTAGGGTGTGGGCAGAAAACCATTCTTCAAAAATGGCTCAGAGGGGGATATTTGCAGAGCTTTTAGATAAAGGGTGGGGGTGTGATCCAGTTAAAATAGGACAAAGTAAGCGAAAAGTTGATTGCAAGAAATTTAATGAAAAACTGATGATATCAATAGACTAACCTTGAAAATTATGAAATTACATTACCTGACAAAAGACTAGATGATTACATTTGTATTTATCAATAAAGACTACAAATTAGTAAATACTGACAGTTAAATTATTTGACAGTAGCGAACATTTCTGACATTTATTCATAATAAATTTGAAACACAAATCACAGATACAATACACTACCTAAGAAAGTTTACAAAATACTTCCCATCATTGGAACAGTTGTCAAAACAATAGAGAATCAAACGATTAAATGATTGCAAGACACATGCTTTTTATTTGATATTGATAGATTAAACTTTAATTAATATATATTAATTAACAGCTGATCAGAAGGAGAGGAAAATATGACCCCATATAAAATCGCTTCCGAAGTTAATACCAAGTCCTCTTGATTGTCAATCTTGAATAAAACTTCTTTTTAGAAAAGATGCATCAGAAATGTTATTTTTCTAGACCAAGTGCACAGTCTGCTCAACAGCCATCAGACAGAAACCTATTGTAGACAAACAGAAAACATCACAATTTACAGTAGGTTATGAAAGGAACTTATTCACTATTAATCACTAGGTGCTTTTGAAAACCAGTGGTAATTATTCTAAGAACACTGAACAGTATCAAAATAAAAGCATTTGTTGGCCGTTCATTATCAATCCCAAGGAAGGTGTGTAGAGGCCGTTTCAGATAGCTTCGGGTCTGACAGCTCTCTGTTTACATGCGCGGAATCCAGTGTTACCATCCGCGTGAAAGCATCGACCCGCTCACTGCGCGAAACATCAGAACTTTTTGCTGCGTGATCGGCATAATAGACTCGGTTACTATCGTAATTAGTGAATAATGAAAGATTTACTATTCATGATGACTATCCGAATCTATTAAACGGCAAGAAGCTCCAGTTTTTCGCGCAGTGAGCGGGGCCAAAGTTTTCACGCGGATGGTAACCTTGTAACGAGCCTGCGCGGAAGACGTAAAATCGTCCGTCCACGCATGTAAACAAAGAACTGTCAGAACCGAAGGTATCTGAAACGGCCTCTACTAGAAAATAATACATACTGAAACTTGAGCATATGTATTCACTGCTTAAGATATACCTATGCTTTCATTAACCATTGGCTAGCGAGAACAATAGGTATTTGGCACTAGCGCCGGATTTCGCCAGTACATCTAGTAGAAAAAAGTAGGTCTTGAGCAGAAACATTTTAAGTATACGGTTCTGACGAGTAGCGGACAGCTGTGCCTGCTTCCGAAATGCTTCAAAACGCATTGGTGAGCGGTTGGTCAGAGCCAAGTTTTGAATTGTTGCTATCTTTCACCAATGTGCTTTGATGAAATATGGAAGCTGGCACCAATACTTGTCAGAACCCAAAACGCAAACTGCTTCTGCTCTTACAAAAATAAGATCATCTTTACCTACCTAATTCTCAGCATAGATAACGCTGCTATTTAACGACCTCGCTTCTGTCCGGAACAATTCAACATCCATTGCTTCTTCCATTGTTTGTGGTGCTGAAAACAGAACAAGACATTAGTCAATGGGGAAAGATTGTATATCAACACTACTTCTACAAAATAAACAAATGTGTTTTTTGGTTGAGTAAAGAAGTACCACTTTCAGCATTGGTTGTTAACTTTCTCAGTAAGTGACATAGGTAGACGCAGAGTAGAAAAAACATACGACCAGAATAATAACCTTCATGCCAGAAATTAACGGACAGCAGTTTTCATTACATTGAAACGGAAACGCGCAGCATTTCTAAATCTTATATTCGTTTCTTCTGGCCCAAACTACTATGCTGGTAGAGCTCGTTTCAGAAGTGTAGGCGCACCTAGACCATAATCTTCTGTGAATTTATTAATTTCCATTCCTTCAAGTCAAGACAAAACTTGCCTTTGACTTTGAACTTTTGATTTCAAAGCGTTCCTAAATAAAAAGCCAATGTTTAGATTAATTTTCAGCAATTTCTATTTTGTAATAAGAAAATTAAAATTGAAAAATGCCAAAGATTATCAGTCTAGGACTTGTGAAACGACATCTACTATGAAATTTGTGGCATAGGAGGAAAGGAACTTTTCCTTAGTATTTGTGTATGCCGCGAAACAGCAGGGTACAAGGTACTTTGCGCTGCACCGAACACTCCAAGAAGCCTCTCATTTACATGAAGCCCAGCTTGGTCAATCCTTCACAATTTTTTTGAAGTTTCAAAAGTTGATGGATGGAAGACAACTGATAGTTGGGTGACTTTGAACAAAAAATACCTACTTGACTTCAGCAGCTGCCATTTTCTCTAAAAATTGCGACTGTGTCAAAAAATACGAATGCATTAAACGATGCATTAAGTTGACGCGATAGTTCATAGAGAGATAGTACTTTTGCTTCCACCTCTTGAACACACGAGATAAGATTAACCATTAATTTTTTTCATCAAAACTTTCTTCTCGAACGCGGAGAGGAAGTGCATACTGATAACAAAGTACCTGGTGTAATGTAGGTGACTGAGGCAGCAACAGGAAAGCCAGGCTGTGAAGTCTATGGGTAGGCAGTGATCAGAGCAAATCCTTCTGTACTTTTTTGAAAAAGAAGCGGTGTTTCTTCTTTGCTACAAACGTCACTGGGGTATCCAAACTTTGCCCATTTTTGAGATCTGCAAAAAAAAAGATAATGAAATGGAGATGTGCAAATTAGTGACATAAATAATGGAAAAAATGGAATAAAGGAATAAAGGACTCATGAAGGAAATGAAACTCAGAGAGAAAAAGTAAAGTTTAGTGCTTATTAGGCCATAGCATAAAAATTCATCGATGAGCGGTTGGTTAGCAAAGAGTTAGGACTCACAGTTTACCAACCGCTCCCAGACGCGTATTAGACGTAGGAACTCTTATTTGTCAGCACCTGATGCTCAGAAGATGTCAGCTTTACACCTTCTGGCAACACTCTCAACATAGCTCACTCTGAATTATTCAGAAAGATTGAACAATGCATTTGCAGTGGCTCTTATGAAAGCATCATCTACATTCTACTACGAACTAAATGGCACTGTTAGCAGTTAGAAGCTGACATTTTCACAAGAGTCAAAGAACCGTCGAGACTAAATGTTCTGAACCTATCAGCGCAGGTTTTTTTTCCAACCACACCAAACGATCAAGAACTTTTAAATATGCACAAAAAATCCAGCAATCCATCGAAGGGTTTATGGCAATATCCGTTCAATTTGAAGAGATAGGAAAATTGCCCTAAGTAAACAAAACTGTAAATATAGAAGCCCATCCAATCAGACTGCTTCAGAAGCCACTGGATCCATGGTCATGGTCATCAGATGAAGTCGATCTAGGAGCCATCACTGCCATCAGAATTAGGAGTCTGTTTGATTTCGATCCAACACAAGCATCAATTGATAGATGAAGCATAAGATCGGAAATAAACTCCATAGTTTGATCATTTCCTCAGACGTTTGGCAAGATATACATGAAGCTTATACAAAGGAGCTTAAATGCATCGTAGAGAGACTTGCTCTCCTCACTTGATGTTTCATGAATGTCTGCAAAGACCTCCATCACTGAATCAAAACGGATAAATTGAGCTAAGAGAGGGATGTTGAAACGGGAATTGATAGCTGTCTAAATCTGAGAAAATAGAGACCGACCTGGAAAAATCAAAATCTAGACTGGAAGACAAATAAAATCACAGTATATAAATGAGAAGATGGAAAAAAGCAACTTACCAGAATAAATTTAGAATTTCCTGTGATTCATAGACGTTCTATGAGTCCACTTACGCCATCATTAAAATCAAATACTTATTAGAGAGTAACTTCACTTCCATTCCGAATTAGGTCGACAATAACTTTAGTATCAAATCACGAAGAAATAGTTGGACACCGAGAGCATTCCAAGCAGGTTAAAAGCATGAACAAAACCCAAAAAGTTAAAAATTCAACTTGAAAAAAAAGAGTAAACAATGAAGAAGATGGCGAATGGCGATTCAAAAAGTCAGTTACAAGTCCCCTGCCAATGCAAAGATTATTTACGCTCGAAAATAGTCTTTGACCAGTACTGCAACAGTGGCGCGCCACGTTTGCGTCACGGCCATATTGCGCAACTTCCTATCCCCGATTCTCCATTTACAGTCGACCCCCCCTCAGTGTTGCCAGGTTTGGACGGGGTGGAATAGCCACGCGTGGACAGTTTTCGAGTTGATTACTAGCCACGCTGTGGATAGGGATGGGAGGATGCGGGAGGAGCCGCAACCGCGATAACGGGAGCGTGGCTAAATTCTCATCAAAATAGTCCACGCGCGGTCGAATCTAGCCACTATTAGCAACTCTGCCCTCCTGTTTATGGACGTCAATGCGCGTGCGCCGCGTCCTGCGAGAACACGCGTGAACCGTCATCAGATGTCTCCGTTATCACGAGACAACATATAATCTAAAGGTCATATTTACGTAAGCGCAGTGATACATAGTAACACCAAGGGATATCTAGTTGTTCGACACCCGACTGAAAGCCTTTCAAATGGAAAACGTACACAAATGCGAGATTTTCAGTTTTGAGGGCAAACTTAACCTATTTAAATATATTGAATGTTTATGAATTTTACATGTATGAACAGACTTTTAGTTCTCAAACATTTAATTATAGTTAAAAAACAAAAATACGATGAAAAAGGCACAGGTACAAGAAACAGAGCGAATCAATGCGCACTGGTGGGCGGCGCGCTCTATTGGACGGCGGCGGAACTACGAAGTCAGCGCTGACTACGCTACGGAGTGGATTCTATAATAGGCGGAGTCTGCGCGGCAAAGAGGACTGACGAGTTCGCGCCACGTCGACTGTTGCTCGCATTCCTACACTCGCTCTCTGTTTATTCTGCCTGCTTTCATTCTTTCCTTTTCTTTTAAAAGTGTATTTAATATCTGCATTTAATACGTATTTTATGGGCAAAAAAATACATATTTACTGACGTACTAAATACATGTATAAATTTTTATATTTTATACATGATTTAATTCATATTTACTGACGTATTACATACAGGTAATTAATACGTATTTTATGGGCTAAAAAATGCATATTTACTTACGTATTTGATACAAGTATTTAATATCATATTTAATACACGAATCATGAATTAAATATGTATTAAGTCACGTATAAAATATAGTATTTAATATTTATATTTGATACACGTATTTTTGCTGCTAGGGGGAGTATTGTAGAAAATTGTACGATCTCATTCACCATCGTTTAGAAGCAAGTAAGATTAGTTATATCAGTAAAGCCAATCAGAAACGACAAACGGCTCCCGAAAAACCTCAGCCCGAAATCGTTCTCCAAAAACTCACCCGAGTAGAACCAAAACTCAACCTCGCTTCGTTCAAAAGAAAGTCCAGAATCAAGTAGACCCTAAGACATTAATTTTGAAAAATCCTGGAAACCCTTCTGGGATAAAAAATAAGGTTGGACCAATTAAAAAGGTTACCCAAAAACTTTGAATCTGTTGCAGATGCAGCTGCACAATCTGCCTCTCAGACTCAGAATTCGTCTTCCGAAACCTGACCAACCAAATTACAATCTTGCCTGTAAAACTAGGCCAAGCTTATTTGGAGAACGTTGATTATCCATTAATTCACTTCATTGATATCGGACCTTTGTCAAAATCTTATCAGTCTTTGTCTCTACACCTGGATAATTTTTTGAAAAATATTAAGACCTATCATTCTAACCTTCATTGAAGTAACGATAGATCTGATCGACCCAATTTTCTTAATGAGGCAGACGATTTTATAGGGAATTTGAAAATAATCGATTCAAAATCGAGGAGAAAAACTTTTATTCCTTAACCCAGCAAAGCGCAAACGATCATCTTCGTCTTGGGAACTGGAATAAAATTCATAACCGGCAACCTAAATGCAGATGATGGTGAACGCTATGATAAAGCCCTTCAGGCCATCCAAGAAGGTCAAATCATTCTAGAAAATCAAGTGCAATCCCAGTACTCTCTTGCTACTCAAACAGTTGAACAGTTTAAAACAAATCTTGCAGAAATTGACTCAAATGAAAAAATACTTAAGTCAAAAATTGATGAGTTTGCTTCTGCTTTATTGAATAGTACAAATTTTAATTCATTAGAAACACAAATCGCACAAACGTTGAGGACATTTTCTCTTAGTTACTCTGTTTTGCTTTATTTTCTCACCGAAATCGAAGACTCGATTGCGTTTTGCTATGCTCACGTTTTACACCCTAGTATTATCTCACCCAAAGTTTTATTGATGGAATTGTTACAAATCCAACAGAATTTTAATGTGACTTTTCCTCTGCCTTTAACCGAGGAAAATTTATTAAGTTTAGGAAAATCTATTTCTGTAAATTGTCAGAGAGAGACCTCTCTATTGATATATACCTAACTTGATAATTCCATTGAACGATAAGGAAATGTATAATTATTATTCTCTCCATTCAGTCCCCATGTTTGTAAGATCAGAACAAGTTCTTTTTCAGCCGCAGCATCAATATATAATCCAGCATCGGAAACAACTCTCAGCTCCAACACGGAATGTATTTATCTACGGAATGCCATGTACCAATGCTCCAATGCTCCGTTCCATCCGGCAACTATGTGCGAAATCGAAACTCTGAGTATTGGCAGTATCGAAAAGTGCCCAAAGGTTAACCAAGCAAAAAATCCTGCAATTACTCAAATACCATTTGCTCACAGTTACCTAATCTCTATCGACATACCAACAAAAATCTCAGTCGAATGCAAAAATAACAAAGAAATAATGTATATAGTAGGAAATTATTACCTAGAACCTATAAATTGTACAATTTATTTTAATGGTACAAAATTAGCCTCCCAATCTCCTCTAGATCATACATACCTGTATTTATACCTTCTGAATTAATTTAATAAGGAGTCAAATTACTGTGACACATTATTCACTATCAAATCTTACAGCTCACTTTGAACCAAACGGATTATTTCCATCCATGTGGTATAAAATCATTTCAGATCGTACGCAGACTTTGGACGGCGTAACATATACATTCTTTGTCATAGTACTCCTTTTTATCTTACTAGGTGGAATGTTGTGGTACCACCGGTTCAGCACGAGCCCGGCGCACAGTGCCTCATCTCCAGTTGTGATGTATGCACCACAAAGTGTTGAGCCCTGTCTCATCAAACCAACAGAAGTTCTGTCATTTAATGAGACTCCTGCTCAAACCGAAAAATGGCGATATCCCGGCAACTTGCCGATCCGATACGATTTTTCGAACTAGGCATGGAGGAGTTATATCATGTGTACTCATATGCACCTCTTATTACTAATTAATATTGTGTTGCTCGATACTTCTCACATTATAGATCACTTCGACCCCCCAGTTGGGCACTCCGAGAGCGAGCAGCTCATCACAAAACTGATCAACGATTCATTCTCTTACATCGCGTATTGAGGATCACAGTCCTTATTTCCTTAGGAGCTGTCTCTCTCAAACTGGAACTTAAATCATTTTTATACATTTTCTTATTTTTCTAACTTCAAGTTGTCTATTTTACTTCGTTATTGTTTTTCGTCTCTAAAGTGTTTTATTAAATTATTTTATCCGATTTCTGATCAAAAAAACTATTATTATTTATTGCAAATAGTCGACATTTTATTTGCAAATTATAAATAAAAGAACGAGCCTTGTTCTTTTATAAACTCTCGCGCGAGTGAGCATATGACTGAATCATTTTTCCCTTTTATTCTTTTAGATATTTTCTGAAAAAACCTAATTTTTTGAGGGATAGGGGATTTTGGAAAAAAATTGAATTGGCCTTTGTGGCCACCCTATTGAAAATTTGTCAAATATCTTGCAAGATTCTGAAACAACAGATCAAGACCTTTTGATTGTGCCACATGTTCCATTAAAGTAAAAAATGAAGGTGTTTCCCTTTAAATCCAAATTTTGGGGCTTTAATGGCAGAATTGGTTCGATTCCATGGTTTGAGCCGTTGCAGCCACCACATTTGGATTTAACGGAATACACCTTAATTTTTACTTTAATGAAACATGTGGCACATCATTTGAAAGGTCTTGATCTGTTCTTTCAGAATCTTTCAAGTTATTTGAAAAATTCTCAACAGGGTGGCCACAAGGGCCCATTCAATTTTTTCAAAACTCCCCCATAACTCAAAAATTAGGGTTTTCCGGAAATATTTACACATCAAAAATGTCGGCAATTGTTTCTCTTTAAAGGGTATGATCTATCATTACACCCGCGTAGGAGGCTTTTTGGAGAAAACTTGAAATCTGTGTTTGAACCCCAAAATACGCCCCAAGGGGCTGTCGGGGGCTTCTGAAAATATCAATAATGAAACATTTGGGGTCAATTCCCTGTCTGACTGTTTTGTTTCAAAGCTTTACAATCAGCCGTTCGTGAGAAAAATGCCTAATGGGTGCAGATGGGTAAATGTTATGCATTTACCTCTCCAAACCACATATATTAAGAAATATTATTTCATGGATAGGTGTTCTTTAGAACATTATGAGGCATGATGAGAGCCTTTTACTTTATAATTATCATGATTGACTTAGTCGCAGCGGAGCAAGTATCGAAACAAAATACCTTGAAAATCTTCGTGCCATCGCAATTCTTTCTCAGTTTTTCTAATTTCATTAGAGTGAGAAAGTAAAAACAAGCAGGGAAATTCAAAAAGTTGGAAAAACGTGCCACTAAAGTCTGAACAGCTTTAATGCTTTTGCTAGCAATGATAATAATTAGACAGCATTCAACATGGAGCTGATCTCGAGAAAATTGAGTCCAAAGTTGAAGAGCTAGCATTTAAACAAAAAACTTGGAATTACTTACGTTTTGATTTCATTCAACTACCGTGTTGTGTTTTTGCATTTCAACACCGGAAAAGTGGAATTTACTATGTAGGAAGGTACTTAATTTTTAGCGTTTAAAGTGACTTGGTTCCTTTATTCTTTTTTTGGCATAATCATGAAAAACGAAACTCTAAGAGAAACCAAACGGCAGAGTTGGTTTACACTGTTGATTATTTTAAAATCCGTTAATCCGGACTTAAGTCCGTTCCCAATTCTATAAAAGGAACCAAGTCGGAGTTGGTTCCTTACGTGACTCGGATTAAGGTTTAACCTAATCAGCCAAAGGAACCAAGTTCTCATTTTATTTCATCATATGGACAATGACATCAATGAGGCTCACTAGCTCACTTTTACCTGGAATTTTGACGGGAAATAGTTGTTATTACAGAAGAAGCACTTGTTGCTTCAAGATTCAGTATTGCTAGCTCTATCAATCAATAACTCAATTTTATCAAAAATGTCACTCGGTTCTTTTGTGACAAGTGCTGTCCATTGAGCTTGTTTGGTGAGAAATTATGAAAAAAATAAATTTCGATCAGATGTATCAATAAGGAGATGAGTCAAAGGCGTTGTTTTTTTGTGTTTGTTTTTTTTTTTCTTGTTTTGTTTTTTCAAAACTTTGGAGGGCTCTAGCTCAGAAGAGAAACATTTGCAGCACATACTCATGTAGGAAAATAAAGTCTTATATATATGTTGTTGACCCCAAAATACACTCCATAAGTTTGGCACTCAAGTTTTGAAACACCCTGTTCTTGATATTTTGCTCCCCCCCCCCCCCCCGCCCCTTCACAAAACACAACATCTTGACCATGCATATTTTTAAAATCACAGTTTGACTGTAGAGATATTTTCTCTCCCCCCCCCCCTTAACGAAAAGGGGAGAATGGGTCACCTATCTCTGATGTTCGTCGTGCGCGTGCACAGATTGTTCGGCTTTTGGCTTTCTTTATAATGCGTTTTTTGGGTTTATTAGTGGATTTAATGACTATTTGATGCCGCCAATGTAATTTTCAGACAATTTTACATCAGAATCAAAACTCTATAGCACTGTAGCAAAAGTTTGCAACAAACCCATTGAAAGCTGAAAAGAGAAAATTATTTGATAAGGCTCGATCTTTTTTACCCACATAAACTAAAGACAATAGATATTTCTAAATCCCTCCACCTTTTAAACGGCTTGTTCAGGGATCAAACATGAGGTTGCGTTCTTTTGAAGTCAAAAGTGTCATATTCGGAAAAGCCGTGATTCTAAATAATAAACAGTTTTTTTTATCTTTTTTTCCGTTTTAGGTGCTGTCAGCACTTATTGCGATTGTCACGATGTAGATACGTAATATGCATAAATGGAACACTTGCGAATTCATGAAACAATAATCCTTTAATATACAGAACTAACCATTTCAAGTGCCCTTTACACATCAAGCATTCTAGGGGTATAGATTAGTAGGTGTGGAGGTTTAAGAGGTTTGTGGATTTTAATTCCCCCTCTCCCCATTTATTTCTTGAAAGTATCGAAAGTTTACAGTTAAAACTATGCCATTATTCACTATAACGCATTGTCATATTATTTTTTTTTTTTTTCTGTTGCCGTCGGTCGATATCATTTTTCGTGTTGGAAAAGCAAAGTTCCATATGGACCTATAGTTTCCAAAATTTGAAGAAGCTTCCAGTGAAAAATTTTGTACACGAAACGAACTTTTTAGGATAGGTAAATAAGTTATTCCAGAGTCAATTCCATAGCCGCAGCGAGGAAGCTGTCCAGGGGTGGAAGACAAGTGACAGCCCCTCTCACTTTTTAGAGCAATTAATGCGAATTTTACCCCTCTGGCTCCCTGTGTTCTGGATTTTAAACACCTATTTTTCAACAAAACGCCCAAAATGTCCTCAAAAATCCCTTGATTCCATCGACGCTCATTGAAAAAGATACTTTAAAATACGTGGAATCTAATGGTGCAAAAAAATTTTTGAGAAAACTGTTCTTTAACTAGCATGAATTTGCGATCGAAAATTTGGATCTGATTTCTTATAGGTAAATCAACGAGAGTGAGAGATAGAGCATTTGTTTGGAACCAATTCTGATCGTGACGTCATCACTAAACAGGTCTACTTAAGGATATGAATGAGTCCCTCTCTTTTCTATACCCCTACCGCTCTTCATCAATACCTCGCCGTCACTTCTTTTCGAAACCCCCGTCAAACAGATTTTGACACATTTATATGAGTCCTCAGACCCTGCGAGACCCGAGACACAAAACCTCTCTAACACCCTCTCTCTCCCACACATTCACAAATCTCTCCGCTTAATGCACCGTGAAGAAATCTTGTGACCGATGGACCCCAAAAGGCGAGGGTCAAAGAGGGTTCCTGCGGGAGATGTTTCCACCCCCCTCCTGCCTTGGAATTTTGACTCATAGGTTGGCGCAAATGACTTGGGTTGCTGGACTTGTATGGAATTCTCGTTCAAAGGAATTCGACTTTGACGCTTAATAACTTATTGAAATTAACAGGAATACCAAAACTTTTACAATTTTAAGAAAATAGACGCCGAGACCTCCTGGATTGCAGCAATAAATTAACGATTAATGAAACCAGTTTTAAGAAAACACGTTTTTAATTTTTCAAACCTTTCCCGCCAAGGTTTTGCCATAAGCAAAGCATGCAACCTATATATTAGATATGAAAATGAAAACAAAAAGCGTACCGTATATATACGGCACGCTTAAAAAAGGCACGAGCACAGAACACGCTGGTTAAAATAAGACCAAGTTTGATGAGTTTGGTTGCGTAGTTTTTTCGCTACAGGATCATATCAAGGCACGGTTTGGGGGAATGTAATAATTTCTGTAATTATAAGCGTTACGCGCCGCAAACTTGTCAGGTCGTAGAGAGGGTGGTGTGGTAGTAGGGTGGGGTTACCTGACTTGCCGTCTGCGTCTACCGACGCTTATGACTGTGAGTGTTTCATCCTTTTTCATGTTTGTTTGTGTTCACCCGTGAAAGTCCACTGTTCAATATACCTCGTAGTAGTCGCATCATCGTTTATTTGGTGTGATTTAAATTTTAGAACTTTAATTAATTTGATTATCAGTGAATACAATGTGCCTATCAGTCTGAAATTGGATATCGGTATGATGTTAGTAATCGCAAAATTCCAGTTGTCGCAGTGCTGAGTTCAATACAAACTTTTGAATTATTTGTCCTTTTGTTGATCCGTGATGTGAAGATTCTGTGTGGTTTTTTGCTATACAAATGTCTTCTTCTCATCGAGTCTCAGTTTTTCATCTTGGATCACCCGCACTTGATGATACGTCTGGCTATTTTAAGGTGTTTCTGAAATTCAAACTGTTGAAACAGTCCACTGTATTTTTGTTATCGATGACAGTTTGACTTTAGAAAGCTCTCTGATGGCCATTCATTACTTCCATGTTCTTACTGTGTTGGATTTGTCCTGCGTAAGTACCCACCGTTAATCATTTTTCATCATCATTCATAATGACGAAGGAAGTTAAGTCGCAATCACATTGCTCTATTAACCTGCTCCAGGGGCTACAGTGAGGAACCTTTAGGACAGCCACAGTATTCCAAGCCGACTTCAATTTTCACGAATTTAGAGCCATTGTTATCCTCGCAGTTGTTTCACATAAAATTAAAATTGGCGTTTGTCCTTACAAACCCGTCTTATAGACTGTTTTAGTAGAGCGATATATCGTATCGATTGCCGTCCGAGGGCCTCTGGTTCCAAACAAACTCTGGTTCAATGTAATTTCCCCACAAGCGAACTTTTGAACGGAAATTTAGGGTAATAAATCAAACAATTAATGCGATCTTTTTGCAATTATGAATTCTACGTCCTCGAAAATGCTTGAATATGCCTTGTTCCCTTGACTAAAACTGCCGAAATCAATAAGATATTACAGATGAAATGTTGCATTTGTAGGTTAAAATCGCCCGAAATCCCGCCAAATTCCACAACAACAACAATAACTTTTGGGTGATGCCAACCTTCAAACGCAACGTTTAATCTGTAATATCTTGTTGATTCCGGCAGTCTTACGGGTGGAACCAGGCAATATTAAGCATTTTCGAGGACGTAGAATTCATAATCGCAAAAAGGTCACATTAATTGTTTGATTTAATACCCTTCAAAAGTTCGCTTATGGGGAAATTACATTGAACCAGAGTTTGTTGGAACCAGAGGCCCTCGGACGGCAATCGATACGATACATCGCTCTGCAAAAACAGTCTATTGGCGACCAGTGTTGAACCAAAGCGCCAAAAACAAAATAATTTGGTGGAGTTATCTTGAAGTAGCAGACCGCAATGAATTATACACAAAATTCCCACTTTGTAATCAGAAAAACTAGATCTATGGAGCGGTTTTAAAAGAGCAATGCGATTGCGACTTAACTTCCTTCGTCATTATGAATGATGATGAGAAATGATTAACGGTGGGTACTTACGCAGGACAAATCCAACACAGTAAGAACATGGAAGTAATGAATGGCCATCAGAGAGCTTTCTAAAGTCAAACTGTCATCAATAACAAAAATACAGCGGACTGTTTCAACAGTTTGAATTTCAGAAACCCTTTAAAAAAGCCAGACGTATCATCAAGTGCGGGTGATCCCAGATGAAAAAATGAGACTCGATGAGAAGAAGACATTTGTTGTTGTGGCCGGGTGACCTGGGAAAAGGACACTTTCAAAGACTTATTAATATTCTATGGAATAAATAAACCTTCGAAAGTGTCCTTGGGATTGGCGTAAAATGCACTGATGGCGAGTTACGCGACGAAAAGACCCAATTTGGAGATTGAGTCTTTTTGCGCTTGGATGCGCATAAGAAACCCCAGGAGATTGCTCCTTCGAGCTTAGCTAGGTTTTGGGGACCTAACCGGACATGTCTTTGGACAGACGAGTTGGGTGACCTTGGAAAGTCAAGACAAACCGTATGGAAGCGGTTTGCCGGTGTCGCTTGGAGACGATCTTAAAGAGTAAAGAAAAACTAAAGGAAGCGCATGGAGACGCTGGGTCGGCTTGGAAACCGTCTAGGCGCTTGGAGACGCGGGACGGCTTGGAGACCGTAAATTACGGGGACTTGGGATTTTACCGGAGGTTTGGAGGCCTCAGAGCTTTGGAGGCCTCAGAGCTTTGGAAGGCCCATTGAACGAAGAGAGGTATGGAGGCCTCTTTGAGTAGCGAAGACTGCAGCAGTAAGAGCTATGGAGGACTCACTGTATGAAGACAAGAGCTTTGGACGGCTCACGGCATGACAGGGCAGGACTTCAACTCACCAAATAAAGTAGGTAGACAGCAGTCAGCAGGCAGCAGAGACAAGAGAGCAGAGTTGAACTTCGGCAAAGGCTCGCTGAGAAGTGAGAAGCCGCGAGGCGCGCACTGGTATACAGGGTGTCAATTAAAAAAGGAGCCAGGCTTAATATCTCGAAAACGGCTCCGAATTTCGAAAAACGCTGAAACACGTGTTCGATTATTTTGAGGGGGACATCTTTTGAGGGGGTCCCCAATTTCGGGGCCCCCTCTGGGGGCCTCCAGGGGGGCCAAGTCCTATATTTCAAATAGGGACCCCATTTTTTATTTAATAATCGGAAAGAGGGTAAAATTTTAAGACTTTTGGCGCAAACCGAAAGTCAATATCGTTTTTCGTGTTCGATATATCGAAGGTCAAAGTTCGATATGGACCCATCGTCAGAACTTCGTAACTTTCTTTTAAATAAACCAAATTTCAAAAACTTTGGGTCCAAAATGCTCTACAGAGCAAGCACTTTTCAGAAAAAAATTCAATTTTAACAGAAATTTAGTCAAAATTTGGTTTTAAAGCCCCCAAACATTTTTAACGTTTTTGGCCCCCACGGGGGGCTATCAGAAAAATTCCGAGAGACGACCCCTATCGAGTGATACATCAATCGAAAAGGCGTAACAAACTGAGCATTTTGGCGCAAACCGGAGGTCCATATCGTTTTTCATATTCGAGATATCGAATGTTAAATGTCGATTTACAGGATTCGATATCTCGAATATGAAAAACGATATGGACCTCCGGTTTGCGCCAAAATGCTCAGTTTGTTACGCCTTTTCGATTGATGTATCACTCGATAGGGGTCGTCTCTCGGAATTTTTCTGATAGCCCCCCGTGGGGGCCAAAAACGTTAAAAATGTTTGGGGGCTTTAAAACCAAATTTTGACTAAATTTCTGTTAAAATTGAATTTTTTTCTGAAAAGTGCTTGCTCTGTAGAGCATTTTGGACCCAAAGTTTTTGAAATTTGGTTTATTTAAAAGAAAGTTACGAAGTTCTGAAGATGGGTCCATATCGAACTTTGACCTTCGATATATCGAACACGAAGAACGATATCGACTTTCGGTTTGCGCCAAAAGTCTTAGAATTTTACCCTCTTTCCGATTATTAAATAAAAAATGGGGGTCCCCATTTGAAATATGGGACTTGGCCCCCCTGGGGGCCCCCAGAGGGGGGCCCCGAAATTGGGGACCCCCTCAAAAGATGTCCTCCTCAAAATAATCGAACACGTGTTTCAGCGTTTTTCGAAATTCGGAGCCGTTTTCGAGATATTAAGCCTGGCTCCTTTTTTAATTGACACCCTGTATATAAGGAGAGCGCGCGCGCGACGCGGCGAGGAGACACGTGGCGAGGTCAACTGGCAAGCGGCACGTGGACAGCGCATAGCGCGCGGCGAGCGGGCAGGCGGCGAAGCTTCGCGGCAAGCCGCGGGATTTGAATTGCCGCAGTTGGCGCGGGATTCAAACAGCGTAGCGGCGCAAACATTTTTATAGCAGAAAAACACATAGAATCTTCACATCACGGATCAACAAAAGGACAAATAATTCAAAAGTTTGTATTGAACATAGCACTGACAACTGGAATTTTGCGATTACTAACATCATACCGATATCCAATTACAGACTGATAGGTACATTGCATTCACTGATAATCAAATTAATTAAAGTTCAAAAATTTAAATCACACCAAATGAACGATGATGCGACTACTACGAAGTATATTGAACAGTGGACTTTCACGGGTGAACACAAACAAAACATGAAAAAGGATGAAACACTCACAGTATTCTATACAAGTAAAATCGGTAAATATCGTGGAAAAAAATTCTCAATTAACAATTAAAGCCTTAAGATTCAATAAAGGAAATATCCTAGCATTTCCACAGAGAATCCACTCGAGTCGTTTCCATGTTTACCTGGTTTAAGAAAGGATAACCTCATTCTCCCTGCAAAATGGCTGAATTCGGCGGTGAGACGACCGCATTTTCAATAGTCGCTAAAAAATATGAAAATAAAAAATAAACAAGGACTCAGATCAATGTTTCTCAAAACTACAAGCTTTCCTCTTCATTTTCGATTAATAAAATCAAAATTAGGCGAAGAAATAAGGTCAAAAAGTTCAAATGAAAAAAGGTGTTTCCCCCATTAGAAAACACGGTGTTTCGAAGTTCCCGCTCGAAAGTTGCTCGAAGGATACGTCACGAACGGAGGGCTGCGCAGAACGGACGAATTTCGTACACCGGACCGACTGACCTGGAGTGTATGGACCTTGGCAATACGTATATTTTCAATCATTACAATATCCTAACCTCACATTCCTAGCGAAACATAAACCAAACCAAAGACTATGAGATTTCATCAACGCGCTCCCTATGTGCTCGAGGCCGCGAGTATTCAAATCGACAGTCTTTTTCTCAAGGTTCGTTTAAACAGGTTACTCCGAAAGCATTGTAGTCTTTGTGACCAATTCGGGGAACCATGCTTAAAGGCAAAATATGGGGATTTATTTCTTATGTTGGTCAAAGTCCATTTTAGCAGGCCAGTCCGATCGCGCTGTCATTTATTTATCCCTCCTGTACATGCCGTCGTCAGTGGGACGTAAAGAAAGTGGGGAATTAACAACTCACATTTGAAAATCACGATTTCCCGATTTGGTCGCAAAGACTACGGCGGTATCGGACCGACCAGTAAAATGGACCTTGCTTCCCCTCTTTTATATTTTTAAATTGGTATAGGTATAGCCGGCGGTTCTTTTAGGTCTCAAAATTCAACTCTGCTATCAGTTTGTTTTAAAGAATTTTTAATCTACGATGGCTGCCGAGCAGAAAGGACGGCAGAACTGATGGCAGAATTAAATTTGCGGACCTAAAGAATTGCCAGGGCTGACATAGGATTGCGCGAATGGACCCTTTTCCCCCCCTTTTTTTTGGGGTCTAGGATTGCGCGAATCTATCAAGTATCGACATCCAACTTTTTACCGCCATTATTTTGCTTTCAAAGTGAAAGCGAAGATTTGGCCACACTTGTAAGGTATTTCCTAGTTGCCAAGCTCATTCCCCATCTGTGATGCCGGAATGTGATAGTGGACACTCGCGGTGATCAGCTGCGTATGTATTGATACCGAAACAAATCAGATGAAATCAGATGAATGTTGTACTAATGACACGCTGACACGCATTAATCTTGTTTCATCGACGCATCAGTACGGCTCGGTGCTTCACTAGAGATTGTTTATTATTTTAGCGCGTTTTAGTAGTTTTACATTTAAGTGCAATTTTTACTTGTTTTTACGACGAGTGGAATCTGAGTGATTCATAAGACATGGATTTTACGGAAACCGTCTCCAGTAGGGGGAAGGCATTAATAATTTTTCAAAATTTTAAATATAGATTTGATAGACAAATGAAATCTGGAAACATCTCGTGGAAATGTGCGAAGAAAGAGTGCCGCGCTTTGATTGAAACTTACAGTTTAAAAACATCGATTTTAGAGGTGAAGCAAAATCACAATCAAACTTTTTCGTTTTCATCAAACTTTATCTCACAAATTCATTTTCTATGTTGCCAAACTGATCCGTTAAATCATAGTAATTTCAAATTCGCGCAATCCTGTGTGAAGTATATGGGGTTTTCATTCGCGCTATACTGGCATCTCTTTCGCGCAATCCTATACTTTTTTTAGGGACCATTCGCGCAATCCTGTTTCACCGATTGCCAGCTACCAACTCTGTTGAGTCTATGGTTCATCGGTAGATTGAAAATGAAATCTTTGCGTAGGCCTACTCGATACTACTCGTTCGTCATGGCCGGCATGGCTCGTTGTACTTAGATCTCTCGCCTGAATTAATTATTGTTTTATATCTGTGATAATCATTTTAAGTATTTTAATTATCTTTAATATAATCATCGTTCAGTATAATTATGTGTTCCTTCAATACGATCCACCTATAGTTCCTTAGTTCCTATATATTTAACCTATTTTAACATGGTAGCAGCCCCGTGGTTCCGTGCTCGTTCAAAATTCTTCATCTCCATAATCACGTTTTTTCTAAGCGGACAATTTTTTTATTTTTGCTAAAGTGTCGTGAATCGACTCATATCGCTGTCGCAATTTGTGTTTGTTTCATTGCCTGTTCAAAATGGATGAGGATAACTTTAGAATCCCTCTCTTCGATGGTACAAATTACTCAAACTGGAAGTTCAGACTAATGGCGCTTTTGGAGATGAAAAATTGTGAAAAGGTTGTCACATCACCAGAACGACCAAACGATATCAATGAGGCAGACTGGAATAAAGCTCTAAGTAAGGCCAAAAACTATCTCATCAATAGCATTTCTAATTCACAACTTGAATTGATTCGAGATAAATCCACCGCCAGGGAAATGTTAGCAAAGTTTGACAGTCTTTATAATGTTCAAAATACTGCCAAAAAATTAATGGCTAAAAGGCAACTTTTGCAATTGAAATTATCTGATTCTGCCGATCCTTCTGAATTCTTTATCTCCTTTGAAAAATCTATTAATAACCTCAAATCAGCTGGCGAGAAAGTAACGGAAGATGAGAAATTAAATTACCTCTTAATTGCTCTCCCTTCTTCAATGAGTCACATCATTGATATCATAGATGCAGTCCCGGATTCTGATAGAAATGTTGAATATATTAAAATGAAAATAAAAACAGCTTTTGATTCGCGCAACATCGTCTCAGAGGCAGATAACCTCCACTCTTTGAACATCAGCAACAGCAAGTCGAGTGGACGCAGAGGATTTAGCAGACCCTACCGAAGTGGAAGACCATCATCTCACTACAGAGGAAGAGGATTTAATCCAAACTTTAATTCTCATGGTTCAAATTTCAACGCAAATGGACACTCGTCATCTCATAACGTCAATCGTCCCTATAACAACCGAGGAAAATGGAATAACTGCTCAAACAACTATCAATCTGGTAATCAATCTAATCAGTGGAGATCTAACTACTATCATCCAGGCAATCAGTCGAATAATTGGAACCCCAACAACAATTGGAAAAATTCTGCCCGAGGAAGAGGTCAATCGAATCAATTCAGGACGAATCGTGGACATGTAGGACAATCATCCACAAAATCAGCTAACTTCTTTGAAGGTAACCATGATGAAAATTCTATTTTATGTAATCCTAATTTCATTTCATGTGATACTGATTTTATTTCATGTTATTCTCCTCATAATTCTAGTCGTAACTCCTTTCATTCTAGTCCAAGTTCTAATCATATCTACCTATCTGTGTCTGAAAGTAAAGAAAGTAATGCAAGTAGAGAGAATATCGAATTTTAATTGATAGTGGATGCTCTGACCATATTATCAAAAGTGATAAATATTTTATGGATATTGAGGAAATGGACAACCCTATTGAATTCAAGTTAGGCGATGGTCACCAAGTGCAAACCAATATTAAGGGCACAATCAAATTAATTTTGGCTAAATCATCAGGCGGTGAGGTAACATTAACTCTTCAGGATGTTTTCTATGTTCCCTCAATTAAAAATAACCTCCTCAGCATTACTCAATTGACGGATAGAGAAAACAAAAGTGTCACTTTCACTAATAATTCAGTCAAATTCTTTACCAACGATAACTTTTTGTTCGCTGTAGGAAAGCGGTCGAACAATTTGTACAAATTGTATTCTCAAATTGTAATTCCTAAAGTAGTAATGTCTGTGAATAAAATATGGTCAGGTAGTTCCAATGAAATGTCAGAGCGAGAGAAATGGCACCGCATTACAGGGCATTGTAATTTTCAGAACTTGGATAAACTTGTCAAACAAAAACTAGTTGAAGGCGCACCAACTAATTTTACTTATTCTCCTGTTCAATGTGAAATTTGCATTGAAAATAAGATGACAAATCTGCCTTTTGCAAATAATAGACATAGAGCCAGATGTGTGTGGTCCGTTTAATCCTGTAGGTTTTAGAGGAGAAAATTTTATTGTAACTTTTATCGATGACTTTAGTAAACTGTCAAAAATCTATGTGATCCAACACAAGAGTGAAGTTTTTAATTGTTTTAAAACCTGTATTTCTTTTCTAGAAAATTCATCTGGCAAAAATTTAAAAACCTTAAGGTGTGATAACGGAAAAGAGTACATTAATAAAAATTTTAGTAATTATTTGTCAGAGAAAGGTATAAGTTTAGATCCTAGCCCTAGGTATACGCATCAGTTAAATGGTACTGCCGAGCGCCTCAATCGCAGTATTCTTGATAAGACTCGGTGTTTATTAGCAGAAGCCAATATCAACACTAAATACTGGCCCCTTGCAATCTTAACAGCAAATTATTTAAGAAATAGGACCATAATTTCTCCAAATTCTTGTAAAACTCCCTTTGAAACTTTTTTCGAACGTAAACCTGATCTGTCCAATTTACAAATTTATGGTAGTAATGTTTTCACCAGAATTCCAGAGCCTTTAAGGCCTGATAAATTCTCACCTAAAGCTGTGAAAGGCAAATTGGTCGGCTACACCAACACAGGCTATCAGATTTTAGTTAACGGAAAGATTATTGTGTCCAGGGATGTGAAGTTCATCAATGGCAATGAATATTGTATTAAATCACAGGATTCTGAAGAGGAGATTAGTATTTCAAATGAAATACTTAGGGTTTGCAAAGAAAGCTCCAACAAAACTGAATCTGAACCCAAATTTGTTAAATTTAGTTTAAGTGAATCTGGTAATGTAGAAAATCATTCTAATGAAAATCTTATTACGCCTGATCCAACTCCGTCTTTTAACAACACTGGAGAGAATGAGAGAGAGGACTCTGCAACGCTAATTCCTGAAAAAAAGGAACGCCCTAAACGTACAATTAAATTACCGAGAAAATTAACTGATCATATTTTGTTTATAAACTATGTTGACATTAGTGTTCCGGAAACTTTTCAGGAGGCGATGCAGAGCGAGATATCGAGTGAGTGGAAAGATGCGATGAAGGAAGAATTGAAAAGTCATGAGGAAAATGAAACATGGCGGGTGGTAAGAGAACCTAAAAATGCAAAAATTATCGATAGCAAATGGTTGTATAGAGTTAAAGGAGACGGTAAATTAAAAGCGAGATTGGTTGCTCGCGGTTTTCAACAAACCTACAAAGATAATGAGGAAATCTACTCTCCCGTAGCTAAATCTCAATCTCTAAAATTTCTTTTAACACTAGCCACAATTTTTAATTTTATAGTCCACCAAATGGACGTTCTAAAAACGATAATAACAATAATAAAACTAAATTTTAAGACTTTTGGTACAAGTTAAACGTCGACATCGTTTTCCGTTTTCGATTATATCGAAGGTCCAAGTTCGATTTGGGTCCATTTTCAAGAGGCATTACTTACTCCTCTTTGAAGAGTCGGAATTCACAAATCAAGGACACAAAAATACTCTGAAAAGCAAGCCCTTTTCAGAAAAAAATTCAATTATAACAAACATTTATTCAAATATTGGTTTTGAAGCTCAAAAAACTTTTAGACGTTTTTGGGCCCCAAGGAGGGCCATCTGAAAAATTCCGAATTACGACCCCTATTGAGTGATACATCAATCGAAAAGACGTAACAAACTGAGCATTTTGGCGCAAACCGGGGGTGGATATCGTTTTTACATTCGAGATCTCGAATGTCAATTTACAGATTGCGATATCTCGATTGTGAAAAACGATATCGAACTCCGGTTTGCACCGAAATGCTCAGTTTGTTACGCCTTTTCTATTTATGTATCAATCAATAGGGGTTGTACCTCGAAATTTTTCAGACGGCCCTCCTTGGGGGCCAAAAACGTCTAAAAGTTTTGGGAGCTTCAAAACCAAAATTTGACTAAATGTTTGTCATAATTAAATTTTTTTCTGAAAAGGGCTTACTTATTAGAGTATTTTGTGTCCTTGATTTTTAAATTCCGACTCTTTAAAAAGGAGTAATGATTTTTTGAAAATTAGTCCAAATCGAACTTTGACCTTCGATGTTTCAAAAACGAAAACCGATGTTGAACTTCGATTCGTACCAAAAGTCTGATAATTTCACCCTCTTTTCGATTAATGTCCCCGTTTGAAGTATTGAATTTAGGGACGTGGTATCCGCCCTGCGGGCCCCCTGGAGACGGCCCCGAAATCGGAAACCCCCTATAAAGATGTCCCGCTCAAGCATTTGAACACGTGTTTCAGTGTTTTTCAAAATCCAGAGCCGTTCTCGAGATATTTGGCCTAGCTCCTTTTTTAATTGACACCCTATATGCTATGAAACTTAATGAAAAGCGGTATTACAAGAATAACAACGCAGTCAAAGCAGCTTACACTGATTGACTGCATGTTATCTTTGTATCGCTAGACTGCGATACAAAATCTGCTGGCTGCTTGTTTTTTTTTGTTATTTAGAAATTTTATTTTGTTATTTAGAAATTTTATTTTGTTATTTAGAAATTTTATTTTGTTATTTAGAAATTTTAACTTTTAAGTTAGTTTTGGAGAAAAAACGGTTTCAATTTAAATGGTGAAATGGGTGTAAATAGGGATTATTCAAGCCTTGCTCAATAAATTTTGATGAAAATTAGCGTAAAGATTCTACAACCTGTGTACTAAATTATAAACAACTTAAAATCAAAATATGCAACCCCTTAAAACTGTTTAAAAAATCAAAATAGGTGCTGAAAGCCAAAAAATGGAATATAAGTGAAAAATTAAACTTGAAAAATAAAATAGTGGAGTCATTCAATGACGGTCCTATGAATTACAATGCACACAATCCACTGCCAATTTACTAAAATATCGTCCACTTACAGTCACCAAAACAAACCTCTGAGATTGTTTCAAGGGGCAGTATAAGTGTGATTGAGCCAAAATATTGGAAATGAACCAAGTGAATAAATGAACATAATACAAAAAAAAAGTCATAGAAAATGAGCATAGAAATATTAGGGATCTCTCTCAAAGACTTGATGCTTTTCTGCAATCAGAATAATTTTCTATTTACCTTATTTTTGTTTTGAATTATCTTTTATTTTTCTTCTTATTTTTTGTTTTTTGTTTTTGTTTTGCTTTCTCTCTTGCTTTCCTATTTTCTCTTTCCTATTCTTTCTTTCCTCATCAAATAGAGGTCCTTTTCAACTTTTATTTTTAAAAGTTATTTAGGATCTCAGATGTATTATTACGTCTAATCAGAAGTTTCTTTGTAATCTTTAAGTGTTTAAGATTGCTCAGAAACGCTTTTTTCTTAAATGATCCTATTTAATCTTAACATTGTTAAGATTACTTAGGATCACCACTCCTATCTTGTGAATTTTATTTGTGGAAATGTCTGTTGAATAAATTCCAAAATAGTGATAATGCATTCCTAATAGTTTCTCTGCAATCATCAATGAAAAATACACTTCAATTCTACTACAGGTTGATTTTTGTAAAGGGTAACAAACTTTGAAACCAATCATAAAGTTTTGCTTTCTATGGAACTTCTTAATTTTTTGTGTCTGAGGCAGACATTATTAAATAGGTAATAATAAGTACTTAATGAAAAATTTTAAAAAAAAAAAGGTTTCCTTTTCTTTTTTGCTTTCCTTGTATAGTCCCCTTACTTCAAAAATACCAATCGATGCTTTATATTTTGGCGCAGGTATGTTACCAGAAATGCTTAAATTCATTGCGATAAGCATTGCAAGCCTACCTGCTCTAAAATCTAAAAAATTGACACGAATTATTTAATTTGTTGCCTCAATCAATGAAATAAGTAACGTCAGTCAACTACTTACATTTTGGGTGTAGTAGGCCACCCACAATGCTAATTATTTATAATGCAGATGGCTTAAATAAATTATTGACTGTACCATCAAAAAAGGAAAATGAGATCTAAAACCAAAGAGTCATAAAATTCTTCAAAACATTCAAAGTGTAAATGAAAGAATGATTAGCAATAATATCCGTTCATGTGTGAAAAAAAAAAAAAAAAAAAAAAAAAAAAAAAAAAAAAAATACTTAATTCCAACAGCTTTGAAGATCAAATGGTAAAATGCACCTCAGATAAAGTTTCCAGGATATTAAACCCCGTCAACAGCACGCTTGATCGGGTTGCCTTCAAATTTTCAACGGAAAGAGTGTAAGCAACTATACCTACGACAATGTTATGCATTTGCATACACGCCGTATTGAAGGCACTATAAAGATGTTACATAGTTCAATATCGTTTTTCGTTTTTGATACACCGAAGGTTTCACAAAATCATTACTCCTCTTTCAAGAGTCGGAATTTAAAAATCAAAGACACAAAAATACTCTAAAAAGTAATCCCTTTTTAGAAAAAAATTCAATTATAACAAACATTCAGTCAAATTTTGGTTTTGAAGCTCCCAAAAATTTTAGACGTTTTTGACCCCCAAGGAGAGCCATCTGAAAAATTCCGAGTTATGACGCCTCTTGAGTGATACATCAATCGAAAAGACGTAACAAACTGAGCATTTCGGAGCAAACCGGAGGTGGATATCGGTTTTTCATTTGAGATATCGAATGTCACTTTACAGATTGCGATATCTCGATTGTGAAAAACGATATCGAACTCCGGTTTGCGCCGAAATGCTCAGTTTGTTACGCCTTTTCGATCAATGTATCACTCAATAGGGTTCGTATCTCGGAATTTTTCAGATGGCCCTCCTTGGGGGCCAAAAACGTCTAAAAGTTTTTGAAGCTTCAAAACCAAAATTTGACTAAATGTTTCTTATAATTGAATTTTTTTCCTAAAAAGGGCTTACTTTTTAGAGTATTTTTGTGTCCTTGATTTTTAAATTCCGACTCTTCAAAGAGGAGTAATGATCTTTTGAAAATGGGTCCAAATCGAACTTTGACCTTCCAATTATCAAAAACGAAAAACAATATTGAACTTCGATTTGCACCAAAAGTCTGATCATTTTACCCTCTTTTTGATTAATAAATAAAATATGGGGGTCCCCGTTTGAAGTATTGAATTTAGGGAGGTGGGAGCCCCTTGCGGACTCCCCCCCCCCAGAGAGAGTGTCCCAAAATCGGCGACCCCCTAAAAAGATGTCCTGCTCAAAATAATTTAACACGTGTTTCAGCGTTTTTCAAAATCCGGAGCCGTTCTCAAGATATTCGGCCTGGCTCCTTTTTTTAATTGACACCCTGTATGCTATAAAACTGAATGAAAAGCGGTATTACAAGAATAGCAACAGTCAAAGCAGCTTACACTGATTGACTACATGTTAATTTGTATCGCTAGACTGCGATACAAAATCTGCTGGCAGCTTGTTGATTTTCCTTATTTTTTTACAGCTTTTTTTCTGAAGCAATTTTTCTTGTGATGTGGGTTGATTTTTTTTTATACACCCGTCTAACTGATTTTTAAGTACCTCCTCGCGTGCACTGGTAATTTTGTTTTGAGTTTGTGACTCTCGAGCTTCAAAATTCATATGAATCAAGTCAGTCTGTGAATATCTGATATGTACTACTACACAGCGAAATTGGAATATTAATCCTAACAACACTGAAACTTTACAGGCATCCCTTCCTCAGAGGATCAGAATTCAGAATATCGTGACTCATCTGGTTTCAGTAAGTGCAACGAGCATAAGATGCTACAGCGCTAACAACTAACGCCCTTTGATATACAGTGGAGTGGATATAAACTGCCTACATTCATCCAATTTTTGACGATGACCTCCCCCCCCCCCTTTTAACCGACCTAATAGTGTGATCACCGTCGTAGGAGTTTAGGACAGTTGAAAATTATCCTGGAAATATCCTGATAATATTCAGAGAATGTTCTCCGAGCATTCTGTGAACATTTTGAATATCCAGACAATCCTTAGAGAATATTCTGTGAATATCCCTCGAACATTCGGATATTCAGAGAATATCCTGTGCATTATAACTTGTGCCAAGTTAATATTCTAGGAATATTCACAAAATATTCGGGGATATTCTATGAATATTCTCAGAATATTCAAAATTCTCTCTCAAATATTCTCAGAATATCCTATGAATATCAGTCTGTTATCTGGGTATATGGCGTAACAGTTGTAACAAGATGGCATAAAAATTTAAACTTTTCGGAGCTGGCTTTTTCTCTGCCCTACTTTTTGCGTATGTGTCACTTCCGCCTGTGCCTCTGTTTCTGTTTGTCAAAAATTGCAACTTTATTGCAACTTGACGGTGGAGAATTGTCCATTTGTTCTTAAAAATTGCCTTTTTATTGTAACTATTTTTCCATAAATTGCAATATTTATATTGAAAAATGGTACATGCGGGGGATCCCTTCCTATTCCAAAAAAATTGTTTAGAGTATCCTCAACTTACATTTAGCGCCATTTCCTAGATTTTGTGCTTTTCTTTCTTTGCATATTGAAGAAAAAAAACTGATCTAG
Source organism: Trialeurodes vaporariorum (assembly GCA_011764245.1). Classification (NCBI taxonomy): domain Eukaryota; kingdom Metazoa; phylum Arthropoda; class Insecta; order Hemiptera; family Aleyrodidae; genus Trialeurodes; species Trialeurodes vaporariorum. Next base: position 33,641,787 of record VMOF01000111.1, read on the forward strand.
GTAACCCCGGCCTCCCATAACAAGTTTCGATACATCGATTGACATCATATCAACGTTCGCATCGAATCCATTCGATGGCAGGAAAACATCGAAACTTCCATCGATGCATCGAACATCGCACATGCCTGAACAAAACTAGAGTCCCTGCTTAGGGACTCTTGAAGGTAGTCTAGACAAGGCAAACCCAAGCACAGCTGCCAATCTCAAGAAAATTCAAGTGACGCATGGGTGATCCACATTACCCCAGGTAGGGTAGGGGCTATCTGGATCAAAATGGATTGATATAAAAAAAAAGTGGATCTACTACCAAAGATAAACAATTTGGATATCTGGTTTATAAAGAATTATTTTGCTTAGAGCATCTTCAACTTATATTTAGTACTGTTTTGTATATTTTGCTCTTTTCTTTCTTTGAATTTTAGCAAAAAGAAAAAAAAAAAAAAAAAAAATATCCAGATAACCCCGGTCTCTCTTGTTTAACATTTCAAAATCGTAGAAAAATTAAAATTCTAGAGCAGTTTCAAGAACTCATAATCTCAATTTATTATTATTCATAAATATCAGTGATTGAGATCATCTCAAGGATCGGTAAAAGAATAATAACGAAGCCAAAAATTATGATTTAAAGAGCGCTCAAGTACCAAATTTAAGATACCTACTAAATACAACTAGAATAGGTATATAGATGGACAAAATTTTGCACGCGGAAAATGTCTAAAACCTTCAGACCATTTATTATTGATCGCCAGGAACGCCTTAACATTTAAAAGCTTCTACAAGTAGGTAAGACTTGCTGGGTTGAAATCTAATATAATATAATAGGAGCAAGTACTTCATTCGATCCCAGGATTCTTTAAGAAAGTGAGTCGCTCTGCTACATTTTCTACGGTTTTCCAAGAAATCACTTCATTTTGGTCAAAGATTGTGCAATTAGAGCTGTTTGGTATCAAAAAATGTGTAAGTCATTCATAACCCCAAAAACTATCGAACTGGGTACTCTCTTCAATAAAAACCTGCTCCGCTGTTTTGTACCACCATGACGCGTTTCTCTTCGATGCAATAAAATGAGTTGAAATTTGCATTTAATCAATAGATTAACTCGAGAGAAAATTTAGGCTATAATCTGGACGTAGGTTCACTTGAGTAATGGAACTGCAACGAAAGTACACCTTTAGGTGCGGTGCTGCATACTTTTGAACTTTGAGAGGTTTTTATTGATTAATGATTACTTAAAATAATGAATTAGAATGGTTAATGAAGGAAAAATACGGGACGTGGGAAGGGTTTTGAAGAAGAACGAAGAGAAGGCACCGTAGTTTCCGACCAATGTCGGACGAGTACACATGGCATAAAAAATACCTATATTTACACTCAACCTGACCTACTCGCGGAACAAATGATGTAGTTAAACTATGATAAAAGCTAGTGGGGTATTTAAACAAATGGGTACTTACGTTTGAGGAATCATTTGTGTATCAAAATACATAATACAAGGAAACTCATTCAATCAAAATACGTGGACCAAAATTAGAGCGAGTCACTATTTCACACTGAGAGCGGATGGATGGCCGTGGTAAAAACGCAAAATATATTCGCAAAGAAGAAGGAAACCCAAAGAGGTGGAAGATAAACCAGGACACTCAAGTGAAATAAAATAAAATGAAATTATGTCGAATCCTTATCTGGATCGTTTCACTCGAGCATGGAGATACTCACAAAATTTTAAATGAATTATTTGTGGACGCGTGCCAAACATTATCACCAGCGAAGGCGCACACACTTACACGCACCAACAGGCGCACGCACACGCCTTCAAACCGAAAAGGAAGGGACTGAGCTTTTCATGGAGTTTGGGCGAAAAATGTATGTTGCACTATCTCAACATGACGAGAGAGGCCAAGCGGCAATCGGCAGCAGGAGACAAGTTTTTCGGGCAAACTCGACTCTACTCGACTCGTAGGTGGTGGCAAAGGGACACTGTGGTGCGAAACAGAGGAAATCCCGGCTATCTCATGACCCCAGAACCGAGTGGTGCATTAAGGCAATTGAGGAATCCCGCCTATCTCCGCAACGCTCATTTCTTCAATGTTTAGCAACACTTTTCTCGAGCACGCTTAAACATATGTGAGTGATCTCTTTTCTTTTTTCTTTTTTTACTTTCACTCGGCCAATTTTGAAAACTTTGAAAATTGTAATTTTGGCAAACTTATGAAACTTAATGTTTAAGAATGAAAAATAATTGAACCTTAAAGGTATTTTAAATCAAGTTAAAATCAAAATTTTAGAAAATCTCCTTGTAAATGAATGCAGGAGAGTGTCACTTTTCAAACAAAACAAATGGCTTCTAAACATCATCATCATGACCGTTCCTTAAAATAAATATACTTAAATGGGGAAAAAAATGACAAAAACCTAATTTTTGATGAGAGAGGCCTTAAAAAAAGGTAAGGGGCGAATAACTTAATGAATAAGGTGTAGTTGCTAATAGCTTGAGTGCTGAATTGGCCATGATTTCAAGGCTAATCATCGTAATTTAAAAAAAAAAAATTATTTTAAAAAGAACCTGAGATTTTGGAGAAAAAAAATAGTCCCCTTCCCAGTCCACTTGAGACTGCCAGGGGGGGAAAAAACTTCTGAGCACAGCAGGAAGGAAAGAACCGACAAATACAAACCACGGGAAGGGCTGCTGCGGACCTGGGGTGTACATTTTTTACAACAAAAAAGCCTTATAAAAAAGAAGCTAGGGGTCATGCTTATAAAAGTCCTGGGTATGTACCAAACTAAATTGAGTTTTCCGTGTCCGAAGAAACACAGTGATGGGCACCAAAACGTCTTTATAAAAATGATAACCTTTTTACCACCGAGTTAGGAAGACAAACCTCCGCTTATTCACTTAAATTAAATGAGTAATTAATTATTTCTACTCCACGGTGTTGATCTTACCGATTCCTCTAATTGGAGCGTGAAGAAAAACTGTTTTGCAAATTTCAACAACTTGAAGTTGCTTCTGATGTCTATAAAAATTTAAATGTTGTGAGGCAGATCTAGTTAAGAAAATGAATATACTAGAGCGTCGCGGTATTGAAAACGTTAATAAGGATGGAAAAACTTGAGGCTGCGCGAATTCCAAGAAACGCTAAAGTACGAGGGTCTCATTATCTTGAAGGGGACACTTTCTCAGGGGGTCGATTTTGAGGCCCCCTTGAGGGACCGGTAAAAAGATCCCCACCCTTCTAAATTTAATACTTCTAAAATGGACCCTTTTTTATTAGATAGTTAGAAAAATGATGAAATTCTAAGACTTTAAACGCAAACCGCGGAAGTCAAAATCGTTTTTCATTCCAAAATATAGCAGGTCTATGTTTGATAAAAACCCACTTTCAAAAATTCGTAAATCCCCTTTAAATAGTCCTAATTTAAAAGCTTTGGGTCTGAAATGCTTCTCAGAAAAAATTTAATTTCCAAAAACCAAAATATCGAACCCTTGTTTCAGCCGTCTCTCGAAATTCGCAGGCGTACCTAGCAAAAAAAAAAAAATCGAAAGGAAACTATTTTAATCAACATCCTGCGGTAAAATGATAAAAACAAAGAAAGGAAAACTCCACCTCTGGAAAACCATGATAATTGCCCCCAAGAAATCGTAAACAAATATGAAAATATCAGACAGTTTTGAAACATAAACTGTTTAATAAAAAATAAAAGAATAGCACGATTTCAAGATAAAACACATTTAGTAAAGGGTTGGAGGGCTTTAAAACGGAAAAGAACTGAAAATTTGGTATTGATGTTACGTCCAAAAAAAGAAAACAGTACCGAATAAAAAGATGAGAAGACAAAACAGGTTGAAGGCTGACCCGCAAATTTTCAGAACATTGCCCCGCCATGAGAATTAGTTCGACAAAAAAGACAGTGCGTGGAGAAGTAAAATACTTCGTGTCCAAAAGTTCGCATGCATCGTGACCACCGCCCGACGAGTTTCCCGTATTGATTTACTCCGCCGAGTGACGTCACACACAAGCCCCATCTTCTAACATTGCACCCTCGTTTCTCACTCCGTGTTTCCCGCCGCTAACGCTACCTTCGCCACTGTTCATCGATTACTTTTTTTGTTTAATCATTTTAGGTCAAGTTAAACAATCGTCTACGGAGTTCAATTGTTTTAATCTCTTTTCCTTTTGTTTTCTTTTTTTGCAACTAATTGTCATTCTTCTTCGGCTTATTGGATTTGGTTAGTTATTGATGGTTGCATGTTGAAACTACATTCCCAAAGCCCGAGATTCTGCGTAACTCTGACTTGAATAGGGTTACCTTTATCAATGGAGACTTACAGAAGATGCTTGCGCGCCTCGACCGTTTTTGAAAGCGTGTCTATAGAAAACAAAGATTCTTTGGCCTTGCATTTTTTTTTTTTTCTTAGCAGTTCACCTGGAATGCGGCCATAAATGACCTGCGTAAAAATCGATATTTTTCAAATCATCGCCGCGAGGTATCGAACGTGCGTTGTCAGATTGCCGCGCATAATATTTGCGTTTTGATGTGCGGTATATTTGGTGCGGTTGGATATATGGCGGAGTGGCAACGCGAAAATTTTGTCTATCTTTTAATCCCCTCACTAAACGAATCGAGCCATTCAGAGGTTTTCGATTGCAGACTATTCTTTTACTTTAGTTTTTACTTTTCTACGTTGATTCTGGTGTCTTTTGTAGAAGCGGGTGTTATGCCTTTTCGTAGTGGCATTTTGTTCGTCACAGTTGGTGACAGTTCGTTGTAATTGCATTTTCATTTGCCACTTTTCAAGTTTAAAAAGTCTGAGACCTCCGAACTTTCATTACCTAAATACTCATAGTTCTCATTTAATTATCTACCAAAAATTACTGGTCATAGAAGTGAGTCTCTGTTTCAGCCCCGATTTTGTTATTTACATAGCGGTCCCAGCCCTAACCTCCTAGCATATTTCCTATTCAGCTATTCAATCGAGCTTATACAACAGGGTGTCAATTAAAAAACGAGCCAGGCCGAATAACTCGAGAACGGCTCCGAATTTCGAAAAACGCTGAAACACGTGTTCGATTATTTTGAGGGAGACATCTGTTAAGGGGGTCACCAATTTGAAGACCCTCTCTGGGGGGCCCCCAGGGGGATAGAACCTCCTTAAATCCAATACTTCAAATAGGAACCCCTATTCTTTATTTGATATTCGAAAAGAAAGTAAAATTCTGAGACTTTTGGTCCAAACCGAAGGTCGATATCGCTTTTCGTTTTCGATATATCGAAGGTCAAAGTTCGATTTGGAGCCATTTCCAAAAAATCATTACTCCTCTTTGAAAAGTCTGAATTTAAAAACAGGGAGTCTAAATTACTCTAAAGAGCAAACTCTTTACAGAAAAAATTCATTTTAACAAAACATTAGTCAAAATTTGGTTCCAAAGCCCCGAAACATTTTTAACGTTTTTGACCCCCACGGGGGGCTATCAGAAAAATTCCGAGAGACGACCCTTATCGAATGATACATCAATCGAAAAGGCGTAACAAACGGAGCGTTTTGGCGCAAACCGGAGGTTCATATAGTTTTTCATATTCGAGATATCGCATTTTGTAAATCGACATTTGACATTCGGCCGCATTCCAGGTGAACCGATAAGAAACAAAAATGCCCTAACCCCCCCTCCCCTGGGGACCCCCTTAAAAGATGTCCCCCTCAAAATAATCGAGCACGTGTTTCAGCGTTTTTCGAAATTCGGAGCCGTTCTCGAGATATTCGGCCTGGCTCCTTTTTTAATTGACACCCTGTTTAACGAACTAGCTTATCAACTAGCTGTTTTGCTCCTGCTCAAAATATGCTCGACGTAATAAAATTACTCTGCTTGCGTTTATGGTAGCTATGACTCGTGTATTGGTTAGATTTCAGAGGTTCTACAATGGTAACTTCTGAATGGACCTCTGCTTTGTGACGAGGATGAAAAAGAAAAATTAGTCTTATTTCTCTACCTCTAAGTCAGTGGCTATTTGGCAACATAGCATTTTGTCCATTTGAACCCATAGAAAAGGTCGAATCCGCTGGTCATCGGCAATTCCTTGGTAATTCGATATTTTTCATGGGTTTTAATGAGCCAAATGCAACGGTGCCGGATTGCACGCTTCGCCGTTGCTTTAAGTATATTTTTGGTTTTGAAGGACCAAAAGGGAGTAAGCTTTTTTTCAATTTTAACGGTGTTGCATCCCAAAATTTAAAACAGCCTTTCTGAAGGCTACCAATTCAAAGTAGCCTTTCTCAAGGCTACCAATTTATGAGCAAATTTAAAACCGTCTTTTTCAAGACGTCAATTCAACTTTTCTCCTTCCTTTCTTCTCTGTTCATCTCCCACTAAAATATCTCCGTTCACAACGCGTGCTTCGAAATTCATTCTCATTTTTACGAGTTTTCAAGTTCACCTAATTTCAAACTAATACATTTAAAAAATCAATAAAATTCCACGGAAATCATTGACGGTCTCCCTTTATCAGAATTCACCTCCTAATTGTCCAAATTCACGATTCAAATCAGCGGTCGTTATACTCTACATAACACAGAGCCTTAAAAATAAACTTTGCCCGATGTGGGCGTGGCTACTACTCGTGGAGCGATCTCTCGACCTGCGGCGGAACCCGGTTATGAATCGTTTCCATCTACGCCTGCGTCTAACGTCCCAATCTTATTAACTTATTTACAAATTTAAAAATGCACCAAAATCAATCCTATAAGGGTAAGTTCAAATAACTTTTAACCTTGAGGTCAGCCGAGGTTTGAAAACTGAAAGTCAAAATCATGGATCCCCATATTTTTTTTTGGGGGGCAGCTACCCCCAAGAATGATGTTTAAGTAGTGGTCAAGAATTATTTGTACTTAAAACAAATTTTTGCCGCCATTTTTAACATGCAGTAAGTACTGCATGTTTTTGTTATGGTTTCGTATCGATTTTGGCCATAAACTTCCTCCGTAAAAATCGACAATTTTCGGCTTGGTCGCAAACGTGCGTTGTCAGATTTCCGCGCGTAATGATCGCGTCTCGTTTTACGGTGGATTCTCTTCGTTCGATATATTGCGGAGCGGCAACGCCAAAAGTCTCCCTATCCTTTAACAAGGAAAAAAACGAATCGCGCGCCATATCCGATTCTCGATATTCTTCGGTCCGCCGCACAATGGACAGAAATCAAATCTTTGGCGGTCCAAATTCGATCCTTTCAAAGTTGGGAAATTAGTATTTTCGCTGGGTACTATAGTTGATTTTAAGGGGTTTATTTGGCTCGGTTTTTCTATCCTGGCATGTCCCATATTTATCGGAGAATATCATTTGATGGATCGACAATTCTTGTGACATCCATGTCTTTGTATTTTTGACCACTTAGGACTCGATTTGGATCCATAGTGCGCCGTTTGAAATGTTTGAATGTTTGAGTGAGGTTTTGACTGCGAATTGACCCTAAGTTTTTCATAAGGATTTGTCTCCGTTATGAATAAATTTGGTAGTTTTATTATTTTGTCTGTGATTACCAACGAGCTATATCTAGTTCGGAAGCTTTGGTAAACATGCGTAACCGCCTCGGAGATTTTAAGGTTACAGATTTGTGAAAATCAATGAGTAAACCAAAGAGTAAACAAGAGTCGCAATTGAATGGAAGGCCTGCGTGGTCAACGTAGATAAGGGATCCGAACGCGGGCTGGCTTGGGCTGGCCTCTGATTGGCTGCAACGGGTGGAGCAAAAATGACTCGGGGTATAGGGAAAATAACACGGGATTTTCGTTCCGGGGCGTTTATCTCGAAACCGAAGCCAAATCGTATCTAAACAATTTATACGAGTCGATTCAGCAGAATTTTCCGAACAATTTGATAGGTCATAAGTGCCACTTTATTGCAAATTCGAAAAGACAGTTTCAGTTGAAAAGTACTCACAATAGTGACTTACTCAAACACTGCTCGAACAAACGCCAAGCATGTAATCACACTATTGTGCGTACTTTTAAACTGAAACAGTCTTTTCGAATTTGCAATAAAGTGGCACTTATGACCTATCAAATTGTTCGAAAAAAATCTGCTGAAGCGACTCGTATAAATTGTTTAGATACGATTTGGCTTCGGTTTCGAGATAAACGCCCCGGAACGAAAATCCCGTGTTATTTTCCCTATACCCCGAGTCATTTTTGCTCCACCCGTTGCAGCCAATCAGAGGCCAGCCCAAGCCAGCCCGCGTTCGGATCCCTTATCTACGTTGACCACGCAGGCCTTCCATTCAATTGCGACTCTTGTTTACTCTTTGGAGTAAACAAATCGAATTTATTCGCGTGTTTTCGAACTCTATCAGTGACCAAGTGACTTTCAAATTAGGATTTCTTTTGAACTGTGCGTGTTTTCTGTCAATCATAGCCTTAATCTCAGTTTCTACTAATTGAAACATTCAAGTTCTTCATGGCTTTCATTTAGTTTGTCAGTTCGTTAGTTGTAATTCTCATTCGTCATTTGTAAGCTCCATTACCTAATCTTAATTTTCCATGTCTCGAGACAACTTTATCAGGAACTCTTTCAGGGGCCTTTAGGTACTGTACTGCCTTTAGGAGAATTCCAGGCTGATTATGTGTTGAATAATAGTTAAGTAAATAACCAAACTAGTTACATCTTCGTCCATGGTCGTAAGAGTAATTTTTTTGTTTGTTTTCTAATATTCATAAATCTCGTCTTTAATTTCAATGTTATGATATGATCGTCCCTAGTAAAAATTTTTTGTTGACCACCAACAAAATTTTACTGGCACCAACAGAATTTTACTGACTGCCAGTAAAATTCTGTTGGTGCCAGTAGAATTTTGTTGGTGGTCAACAAAATTTTGTTGGTGCCAATACTGTTTGTGACCGATCAGTAAAAATTGTGCTGGCAGCCAACAGAATTTTTGATGGTCGGTCATAAGAAGCAATGGCGCCAACAGAGTTTTGTTGGTGCCAATACTTCTTGTGACCGACCAGTAAAAATTTTGCTGGCAGTCAACAGAATTTTTGATGATCGGTCACAAGAAGTATTGGCACCAACAAAAGTTTGTTCTGTTATATGTTGTAAAAGACTGTATGTAAGGGTTTAATAATAATAAGACAGTTGATTATGCCATGACAGGTCGGGATGTATTTATGTACCAGCTACGACAGCCCCGGCTGGTTAGGTTCTAAGTACAGTGCTGCCACAGGCGGCAGGCAGACATTATACAACTATACAACATATACAACATGCTCCTTTTTTTTTTTTTTTTCAACTTAAATATAATATCACAGAGGGAGCAATAGAATGAATAATTTGTAGAACAAAATTTTTCATTTGTCAACTTATAAGTACGGTCATGATTTCTTCAGATGTTTGAAGCGTTAATTACTTATAATTCAATGAAGAAAATTATTTAAAATTTAAATACAGTGAAATCACTATAGATTACCAAACTGTTTTGACAAGAGTTCAATTTGAAGTGAGAGAAGTGGATACGACTGACTTACAGACTTAATTGACAAGAAGCTTCATTGAGACTTGTTTTATTAGACACATTAGAACTAGACATGTACGCTTTTGACTTGCAAAACCTAGAAAAATGATTGGACTTTTGACACGTGTGACATTGAATTCCTATGGCTGGACATTTAATTACATGATTAGTTAGACCACAATTTTGACACGCATTTCGGAAAGATTTAAGATTTGGTTGCATTTGATATTTGTACAACTTATTCTTTACCTTATTAGAATTTTGATTTTTGAAATTAATTATGCTTTGACATTTACTAGTTGACTTGAGATCATGGACTTGTTTATTCCGACAAAATTTGGCAAAGTGGTTAAATTCATGACAATTCCAACAAATTATACCTTGCGCTGGACATTTGATTTTGTGATATTGCTGACCACAATCTGTACACTGATTTCTACAATAATAATCATTTTTATTACTGGCTTTGAGATCTGACAAATGACTTACATGATTATAACTTTGATTACTGTTGACGAACAACGGCTGACTACATTGATTGTGAGACTTAAACATTTTAGTTGACTGATCTGACTTACAATTGTTATCAGATTCGCTTTGTGACGACTCTATGGCAAAAGAATTTGGTTGCAGTTCACTAGATGACTGTTTAATGCAACTGACAGGGATTAACGATGGACAATTAACATCAAGATTTATCGATGACTGACTAATTGACATATTTGACGGAGACTGACTGACTGATTTTTTTGACTTATTTGAAGGAGACTGATTGACATTTATTTTAGATGAATTCTGATCAATTTTTGAGTTTAATGAGGACTGATTACCTTTTGCTTTTGACGATAACTGACTATTTGACAAAGACTGATCAATTTTTGTTTCTGACAGTAACAACTGACTATTTTTATAATTTGCTAAAGATTGACTACTATTCGCCTTTGACTGACGAGTTTGACGACGTTTGGCTGTACGACTTTGTTTGACACATAATTGATTGATAACTAAATGATCATTTTCAGCGGACGTTGAAGATTCACAGATTTTTTGACTTAACTCAGTAGCTAGGACACTACCACTAGACATAGACTTGTGAATTTCAAGACTTGACAAAGTAGACTCATGATTATTTGACAATTTTGACATTTGAAGTTTTGTTGCAGCTTGCAATGTTTCTTCTAACGTTGCATTTTCTTCTGCTAATAGACATTTTTTTAAAAATTGACATTTTTCGTTCAGACCACAAATGAACAAAGCTTTGGTTAGACTTTCTTGGAGGAGACCAAGTTTACATTTGGTACTTAAGGTTACTAAAGCAGATTTGAAAGATTCGAGACTTTCGTCTTGACATTGTTTTCTATTTAATAAAGAGACTAATTTTTTAGTTACGCTGACTTGTGGCAAAAACTTTTCATCCAACCTAACAATAAAACTGACATGATCTAGGGTTTCATACTCTAAATCAAGTAAATTAAAATTATTACAGACTGACGTACCTATGAAGAGTAGGAGTAACGAATTTTTTCGAATATCTGGGACATCTTGGAGATTTGCTCTGACTAGAAATTCATTGAATTGTGACTTCCAGTTTTCCCAATTGACAGACAAATTTCCTTCCGTAGACAAAGGAGGACAGTGACACATAACATCCATTTGGTTTGACATAACGTTACTTGGTAGGTGACGGGATGACTTAACACATGACTGGACAGACAGACTGACTTGAAATTATAACTTGACTTGGACAGTTTGAGAAACAAAGATTTATAAACCGACGATCATAGATGTTCCTGGGCAATTGATCACAAAGACAGACAAAAGACAAGTGATCTGACAGGTGAAACGTAGACAAGACAAGATGATCGTAGAAAAGAATATGTGATTGCACTGATCACGACTAACAGACTTGTGACTTGACTCGATTTGACGTAAGACTTTATTCGAAGATCAAATGAATTTGATGGAAGACTTATTTGAGAATTGACCGAAGACTTTGTGTGAGACTGGAAACGACTAGACTTGAACAGGCTTGACCTGACGGATAGACTATGTTTGACGGATAGACTTGAATTGACGGATAGACTTGACTTGACGGATAGATTTAATTTGACGGATAGACTTGACTTGACGGATAGACTTGACTTGACGAACAGACTTGACTTGACGGACAGACTTGACTTGACGGACAGACTTGACTTGACTTGACGGATAGACTTTACCAGATAGACTTGACGGATAGACTAGGACAGGATTCGCAGAGACAGATTTGCTTTGACTGGACCGGACATGAAGAGACGGAATGACCTGCTTTGACAATGACTTGACTGAATGACGATATTGATGATTCAGACGACGATAATTTTGATTCGGAATTACACGTGCTGCGTGCTCGACATTTGAGGTTAGGATAGAATGTTCGACGAGGAATGACGAAAAAAAAATTAGATTTCCAGAAACAATGACTTTAGACTTGAGGACTTTCTATCCAGAAAACTTATTTTCTTGGACGAGACGACTTTTCGACAGACGTGACGACTGGAAGACAAAGACGATTGACGAGACGAGACGAGTGCGTTACTGCGTTATCACGGCTATCGCGGCGAGACAAAGTGCCGGACGAATCGAACCAACTAATAGAAAAGTTGCACGAACGCGATTTTACACAATTGACGAAGACGAACGTGAATTTTTACCTCGAACCTGACACCATGTTATATGTTGTAAAAGACTGTATGTAAGGGTTTAATAATAATAAGACAGTTGATTATGCCATGACAGGTCGGGATGTATTTATGTACCAGCTACGACAGCCCCGGCTGGTTAGGTTCTAAGTACAGTGCTGCCACAGGCGGCAGGCAGACATTATACAACTATACAACATATACAACAGTTCGTGGCCAAATAAGTTTTGTTGATGACCAGTAAATAGCTTACGGATGAAAGGAACTTTGTTGGTGGCTTTTATAGATTGATCGGGTTGTGGATTGACATGATTAGAAAGGATAAGGTATTTAGGATTGAAGTAGAATAATAATAATGAAAGGCGTAGAATATGAGCTTCCAAAAAACGTGTATCTCAGCAGTTGAGAATGACAGAAGATTACATAACCTAGCTGAGACAAAACCCCAGCTTCACAGCTGGTTGTACAGTGTTGCCAACTTGCACTTCGGATACCACAGATTCTCCCACGCTAATTTGAGTCTAGGCAAATTAAAATGTATTTACAATAATGATAAGTTAACAATGAACAACAAAAAAAAAACAGGATTCGCTCCTATAAAATCAATTAACCTGAGTAGTAGCGCGGGAGATTCTATGTTACATTATCCCATTTTACGGAATTAGAAAAAAATGAAAATTGAATTAATTTTAATCCGTCTTTAACTCTGTCCTAAATTTGGTTACTATTTACAATACAACATAGCAAAAGTTGAATAAAGATACTTTTAAAAATTTTGGAGAATTGAGGAGAGAATTTAGCTTCTAACTTACAATACTTCAAATATCGAATTTTCGAGGCTGCTGAACCTGACGTCCTGAACGAGTAATTGTTGTAGGTATAGGGCGCTGAACCCCACGGGCTGACCTTTGTCCTCGACCTCTTGCATTATCTGCTGCTTGGCTAATGTTGATTCTCGGAGCTGAGCGTGAAGATGTAGTCCCTCTGGATTGAGGTTGATTTTCAGGACTTAAAATTATTATGTCCGGAGAAGGGCTCCTGATAACTGTAGCTGTTGGTTGGCCTTCTAGAGTGAGAAAGAGTTCCGGAGAAGAAAGCCTTGGGCTAACAATGGAAGGAGTTCGAGGAGGACATGAAGGCAGACGTGAAGTACTAGGTGCTGTGTCACCATGAGTACTGATAGAGGATCCTTGTTGGCAAGATGGAGGCGAGCGTGACGTTGATGGCATCAAGACATTCTTTTCCATGGCTTGACAAAAGGATTGCTGGTTTTGTTGCGTTGAGTTTGCATCTTGAAGGGTGCGTTTGGGGATGGAAGGTGAAGTCGGCACCGTAGTATTTTGAAGTTGAAGTTCGTGGTTCGGGGCTGTATAAGTCGCCGGAATGTTCGATGAAAGTTCTTTTGGTAAAAGAAAAGATACTTTTTTCCGAGGAGCAGGGTTTTCCATTGAGCTTGAACGTTGAACCTCTGGCGATTTTGGAGCAACTTCGGTAAGTTTTAGTTGGTCTGCGTGACGTTTAATTGCGTAGCCATCATCCAGTAAAATTCGATAATGGACCTTACCAAGTACTGACTGTACAGTTCCCAATCTCCAAAGTTCCTTTCCTTGATAATTGCGTGCAAGGACTCTATCTCCAATTGAAAAGCATGTTTTCAACAAGGGCTGTCGCTTTTTGAGGGTTTCCGAGCGCGTTGGATTTAACAAATCTAACTCTATCCGCATTTGTCGGTTTAGGTACAATTCTGATGGTGATTTGCCATTTTTCAAGGGCGTAGCACGGAAACGTAGTAAAATATCATTCAATTTATCTTGAACTGATCCTTCTTCAGCAGACATTGATTTCAATTTATTTTTAATGATTTGGACGTAGCGTTCGGCAAGGCCGTTTGTAGCCGGGCGACCTGGTGCAATTAATTTATGTTGGATTCCTTTACTTTCTAAAAATTCTTCGAATTCAGCGCTAGTGAAAATTTTGGCATTGTCACTAACCATAGTTTCGGGTAAGCCATGTCGAGCGAAGATGCTTCGAAGAATTCGAATAGTTGATGTTGAAGTTGGAGCTGTTGTTTGAATTGTTACCTCCGGCCATTTGGATTTTGCATCTACCAGAATGAAAAACATATGGCCCACGAAGGGACCCGCATAATCAATATGTATCCGTTGAAAATTTCTTGTTGGTTCATGACCCAGTGATGCAGCGGTACAGGAGCATTAAGCTTCTTAATCTTGCTGCAAGCTTCGCAAGATCGCACGAGGCTTTCAATTTCATGGTCGAGACCTTTCCAGTAGATGTATTTTCTCCCTAGACTTTTCATTTTTGTGATCCCCACGTGCGTTTTGTGCAATTCTTTCAAAATTTCAGGTCGCAATTTTTCTGGAACGAAAACACGTTGATTTTTAAGGATCACCCCTTGATGAAGAGTTAAGCTAGGGTCTAACGTTTTTCCTTCGAGCAAATCTTTTCGTAATTGAGATAATTCAGGGTCTTTACCTGTTTCTGACTCGATAGTTTCAAACGTAATGACATCGTTGGTGATGCTGTTGATGGTGCATTCATTTAGGTCATCATCTTCGTCGTATTTGTCTTCTGTCGGCTTCCAAGGTGCACGAGATAAATAATCTGCATTCGCATGATCTTCCGCTTTACGATGCTTCACGGTGTAATCAAACCCACTGAGAAAAGCTGCGTAACGAAGTAGTCTAGCGGAAGAGATTCCAGGAAGTTGCTTATCATGCTGAAAAATGTGCGTTAGAGGTTTATTGTCCGTAATAAGTTGGAATTTTCGACCGTAGAGATACATAAAGAATTTGTTGAAAGACCAATAAATAGCAAGGGCTTCTTTATCAAGCTGCGAGTAGTTCTTTTCTGTGTCAGTTAAGGATCGAGAGGCAAATGCAATTGGATGTTCTACTCCGTTGATGATATGAGACAAAACTCCTGACACTCCTACTGGGCTTGCATCGGAAGCAATGCATAATGGCAAGTCGGAGTTGAATGGAACAAGTACCCTGTGCTTGCAACTTCTTTTTTTAATCTCAAAAAGGCTTTTTCACATTGAATTGTCCAACGAAATTTTTGATGTTTGCGTAATATGTCTCTGAGAGGTTGCGTTAAGTCAGATGCCTCAGGGATAAATTTAGCGTAATATGTAATCAGCCCTAAGAACTGACGCACCTCATCACATGACTTGAGTCTAGGAGCATTCAAAATGCTTTCTACTTTTTTCGGGCATTTGCCGATACCTTTGGCACTAATTCTAAAACTAAGGTAGTCAATTGAAGTGGTAAACCATTGGCATTTATTCCAGTTAAGATGAATATCGTATTTGCGCAAAGTTTCTAGGCAAGAGATTAAGCGTTGTTTACATTCTTCCAAGGTTTTGCCGTAAATGACAATATCATCAAAATATTTAACGAAACCTGTTAAGTTTTGTAAAATTTGGTCAAAAATTCTATGGAATTCATTTGGTGCAATTTTGATGTCATAAGCTAGTCTATTCATTTTGAAAGTACCCTTATGGGTCGAAATGGTTTGGATTTTTGCACTTTCATCGTCCATTTGAAGGTGCATGTATGCTTTGTGAACGTCTAAGACACAATAATATTGAGCATTACGTAAATTATTGATTGTTTAATCAATTCGAGGAATTGGATACCTACACTGAAAAAAAAAGTGGTAAAGTCAAGTTCACAGGGGGTTGATTTAACTATTTCAAATACTTAAAAGTATGGACACCACTATTATTACTTGATTGAACTATTTCAAAGTGAGTTAAGTATACTCTTCGGGATTAGTTCAACTAACCTCTTCATTTTTGAATCAACTCAACCTATTGGTCAAAATTACTATTTACCGAATAATCTAAGTTTTCGGCATTGGTAGTTTTTACTATTTCATTGGGTTGCGGAACCCATGCCAATGTCTGAATTTACTCTTTGCAATGAGTTGAAAGAACTAATTGCAAATGCTTCCACTAACAAATCCTCATGCTAGAAAATACTACTTGAGATGCTTAATTTTACTATTTGAAAAGCTTAATTTGACAATTTGGAATGCTTGGCTTCACTATTTGAAAAGCTTGATTTGAATATTTGAAATGCTTGACTTTACTAATTCACTAAAAAAACGTAATAAATAGCGCACTCTGGTTGTGAAATTGTGTACTAATTTCACTTGTCGTTGTTGTTGTTGTGGAACAGTTGTTGGACATGTATTTACACAATTCATCGACATACAGAGGATACACATTGAAATTACATACACAGACATATAGACATATATTAATTGCAGTTACAAATTTTACCTGAAGGTGGTGAGGTTTGAACCCGGGTCGCATCGGTGACAGACAAGTGTCCTATCCATTGAGCTAGGATTGCTCGCGTAAAGTCACGACGAATTTTTCCTATTTATTATAGTTTTATGAAATCCAACTAATCAAATGCTAGAAGTTACTAATTGAAAGAGTTGTGTTGACCATTTTCATACTCCATTCAACTCATGCAATTGTTTGATTTTACTAATTCTTCGCAGTTCATCTTACTTTTTCTGATGGTTGGTTTTACTATTTCAATGCTAGAAGTTACTAATTGGAAAAGTTGTGTTGACCATTTTCATACTCCATTCAACTCATGCAATTGTTTGATTTTACTAATTCTTCGCAGTTCATCTTACTTTTTCTGATGGTTGGTTTTACTATTTCAATGCTAGAAGTTACTAATTGGAAAAGTTGTGTTGACCATTTTCATACTCCATTCAACTCATGCAATTGTTTGATTTTACTAATTCTTCGCAGTTCATCTTACTTTTTCTGATGGTTGGTTTTACAATTTCAATGCTAGAAGTTACTAATTGGAAAAGTTGTGCTGATCATTTTCATACTCCATTCAACTCATGCATTTATTTGATTTTACTATTTCTTCGAAGTTCATCTTACTATTTCCAGGGGCGCCATTTCAGACTTCCCTTGGGGGGGCAAGGCCCTCCAAAAATTTGGATTACTTTATTTTTTTTTTTTTTTTTTTTTGCCGTGCATCTTCAAAACAATCTCTCTGACTTGATTTTTCGGCCACCTTAAAAATCCTTGTGGGGGGGGGGGGGGATTGCCCCCCCTGCCCTCCCCCAAATGGTGCCACTGCTAGCGCCCAAGGCTATAGCCTATGGTCTAAACCCCACCTCCTTCAGGTAAAATAGTCTATTTCTTATGGGTTATAGTAAATACTTTTTTGGAGACAACATAGAAGGTTTAACATAGATGTTTTCCCCACCCCCTGTCTAACTTTTGAACGAGTTGAGATAAAAAGTTGCAATTTAGACCATCATTCATCGTTTTAGATTAATTTTTTTTGGGCGGTCAAACCCCCTCCCCCCATTAGGGCCCCCAGGGGGGCTTTCTCAAAAATTTCAAATAACAACCTCTATTTTGTGATATCTCGTTCAAAAGGGCATAACATTCTAAGACTGTTTGCGCAAATCGAAGGTCAAATATGCAATATCAACTCCCTTAAGCACGAATAGTTATCTATCTATGTAATGCGATTGTTGATGTTAAACATATACTCTGTTGTCCGTTACGGCAAATGCGTGGATGTCTTTACATAGTATAATGAGGTATAAAAACCTAACGAGTAACAAAACTGTGGTACAAACTTTGAATGCCCAACATGATGTCAGATTCAACGCACGCCGAGTTTGCTTTGGTGAGATATAGAACTGAAATGTACCATTTATCAAATGTACAAACAATAAACATTCCTAACAGTGTAGGTATATAATATAAAGTGCCATGCAAAATGCATAATTCAGCAATTTACGGCGCTTTATATGTGAAACAGTAAGTTTTCCTAAAAATTAGTAGATTCAAGACATTACATTTGTTTACGTAAACAAAAGGAAATGTTGGATCTAAACATTTCAAATAGTACGTGGTGTCATGCAAAATGCATAACTTGTCAATTTACGGCGCTTCATGTGAAATAGTAACTTTGACTCAAAATTAGTAGATTTAAGACATTACATTTGTTTGGGTAAACAAAAGGAAATGTTGGACCTAAACATTTCAAATAGTACGTGGTGTCATGCAAAATGCATAACTCGGCAATTTACGGCGCTTTATGTGAAACAGTAACTTTAACTCAATATTAGTAGATTCAAGACATTGCATTTGTTTAGGTTAACAAAAGGAAATGTTGGATCTAAACATTTCAAATAGTACTTGGTGTCATGCAAGAGGTATAATTTGATATTTACGGCGCTTTTTGTGAAATAGTAACTTTAACTATTTCCGATTACTTAAATCAACAAATTTTTTTTTTGGAATAACATTATAAATAGTAAAACTGACTAAGCGGACGGTTGGTTGGCTTAACTTTTCTTACTAGAGTAGAACTAACTATTTGAGATTGGCTAAAGTAACCCGCTGCTGCTTTAAAACAACTAATTTCATCTTACTATTTGCAAATAGTTAAGGTTACTCGTTCCTTTTTTTTCAGTGTAGCGTCACTAAGTTGTGGATTTACGGAGGATTTATAGTCGACGCAAAGTCTGATGTTTCCGTCTGGCTTTGAAATAACAACAAGTGGAGATCCCCATTCGGAGACGTCGACTTTAGTGATAATCTTTTGACTTTCAAGGTCTTCTAATTCTTGTTCAACTTTCGGTTGTAAAGCGTAAGGCACTGGTCGAGCTTTAATGAAAACTGGTTTAGATTTTGGTTTAAGTTGCAGGGAACATTTATAGTTGGGAAGAGTACCTACTTTTGGTGTAAAAAGATCACTGTAATCAATTTTAATTTTAGCGACTAAGTTGTCGATAGATTCTATGGAAAGAATTTCTTCCGCAGAACTTAAGCGATTAATTTTTTTTCGCTTTATTCAAATCAATGTTAAGGCGTCTAATCCACATCCTACCAAGTAAAGCTGATCTGTTATCATCAGCGATGAAAATTTTTTCCGCAGATGTTTGATTATCAAAGTAAGCGTTACATTCACAACTCCAAGCGGCATAAAAATTTCACCTGTATAAGATTTTAATTTTATGTTGGTGGACTCTAGTTGTCGGTTAAGGTTTAATTTCTTAAAAGATGAAATAGGTAAAAGTGTAACCGGACTACCTGTGTCGATTTCGAAGGTTTGATGCTTCCCATCCAGTTGAACATCAATTAGGAATTTGGCAGCATCCAGGATGTCGTTTTGATTGATATCCATAACGTTGTTGATCCATATGTTGTCGGAACAGTTATCCGGGTCGTAAATTCCAGAATCCGCAAAGTATTCATTGTCCACAGAATCCAGCGTGCTTAGGTTTTGGACGTTGGAGCTTCTAGCCTTGCGTTGAGTTGCACTGTAGATACACACTTTAGAGATGTGTCCTGTTTTATTGCAATTAGAACAGACAAGATTTTTAGAGGGTGTTTTACAATCAGGTGCACGATGATCTTTCTTACCGCAGTGGAGACATAGGCCATCTAACCCTAGTTTTTTCAGGTTAACTCTTGGACTATTTGACTTAGATCTCGAGCGGTTGGAGTTAAACTTCGTAAAGGATGTTTTCCTACTCCTATTAGAACTATTTGTTCTTTGACGTTGGGGCATTTTTGAAATGAGCTTGTTGACCTCATGATTAGAATGATTGTTGCTTATTTCTTGATTACCCAATCTAGATGTTTCTAAAGCAAGAGCAAGTTCTACTACTTTTCGAACGTTAGAATTTCTATCGAGTTGATAGAGCTTTGAAGAATTTTCTCTCTGATAAGAGGGTCGTATAGGCCTCTAATAAATTGTGCTCTGAGGAAAATATCACTAACAGATTTTTTACAATCGGTGTGTGGGCACGTAAAGGCACAACAAATTGACAGCTGGCGTGAAGCAGCCACAAATTGGGCGATTGATTCTGTTTTAGCCTGAGAACGGCTTAAGAATTTATGTTGCTGGATGTAGATGTTAGGAGTGGGGCTTAAATGTTCAGATAGTAATTTACTTAGCTGTACATACGATAGCGTAGAAGGAGGTTGCGGAGCTGTTAGAGAAGTTAGTAGTTGGAAGTACTTAGATCCAATACTATTGAGCAGGATTCTCGTTTTAGATAGTTGATCTGCCTCCGATTCACTTGTTAGGTTTCTGAGTGCGAAGTAATTTTCTAGGCGTTGTAGATACGTAGAGAAAGGCTCGACTGTTGCATCGAATGGTTCGAATTGAAGGTTCTGAGTCGAAAGTAGATTGAGCTGTGATACCGTTGGATTTTCTTGACCAGTTGCTGGAGGTTGAGTAACTTTTTGTAGAAACGCGTTTAACGTTGCCGTTAGTATTTCGATATCCGATTTGTCGGCAGCCATTTCCGAAATAAAGATGTAACCGGTAAAAGCGAGAACGAGTCGCGAAAGCACGTGACCGACACATATGAACGGCGAATACGTAAAAATCGGACGCGCGAATCGATCAATTAAGTTTTATCCTCGTCGCCACTTTTATAGATTGATCGGGTTGTGGATTGACATGATTAGAAAGGATAAGGTATTTAGGATTGAAGTAGAATAATAATAATGAAAGGCGTAGAATATGAGCTTCCGAAAAACGTGTATGTCAGCAGTTGAGAATGACAGAAGATTACATAACCTAGCTGAGACAAAACCCCAGCTTCACAGCTGGTTATACAGTGTTGCCAACTTGCACTTCGGATACCACAGTGGCCATTAATTTTTTAGTGCTGTCCAGTAAACTTTTTGTTCTAACTCGCAAATATCATGATGTGGAACATAGGGTTGCTAAGTATGTCTCAACTTACAGTCTAGGTTTTGACTTTCTCAAGTTTCACAAAACTAGAACATGGCTATGTTGACGGTTTAAAACGTTCAGGATGTTTACAAATTATTTACCCCCATTCAGAGCTCATCAAAACTGATTTTTCCATATAGATAAAGAATTAGAAATATAGTATTTAGACGACACGGACTTGGAAAAAGTACAATACTAAATAAAATTAATCCTATGTTTTATTTTATTTTAATCAAGTGTGTATTGTAGAAACTGTATACAGTATATTTATTCTGACACATATGATACACCTGTGGATATATTTCACCTATGTAGGGATCGTACTATAGCGGGGAAAAAGAAACCTGGCCAGGATATGCAATACATATATGCAACACACGCCTAATACATGAGTTGAATAGTGTACTGTGCATTGCGTATTGCATATACCTTGGCCTTATTTCTTTGTATCCGATTATAAAATTTAAATGAATATAATTTCCATAAATGGAAATAAATGTGTTTTTTTGAACTAAACATTGAGACACTTTACAATTGACACCGCCGCACTTACAATAAGTTAAAGAAGCTTTTATTTGGTATGCTGTATGATAAAAAAGGCACTACCTACACAACAAATACAGCACTTTAGTACTCTTTTTTTTAAATGTGTTTGGAAAACAGATAACATTCCTGGTAAAATGTTCCATGTGGATAATTTGATTTCCGTGACATTATATAGATTCAAAGACCGATCAAACTTCAAGTTCCGCGACCGTTCAAAATTTTAAGAAAGGGAGACTGACTCTGTTACACCCAGTAACAAATTGATTTTATTTCATCAAGTTTTTTAAATACCAAAAATCTGAATGCAGAATCAGATTCCTCGACCAAAAATACCTTCCAATACCAATTTTCAAGCAAATCAGACTTAAAGTAACCATATTTTCTTTTCACAAACTTATCTACCGGATTTTCGTCAGTCATATTCATCTGATCGGGGTGGTGTAACGGTTAGGTCACCGGACTTAGAGTTGCAAGGTCTCGGGTTCGAATCCCGGTAGTGACCGTAAACTTTGGAAGCTTCCGTCCGATCGGCGGACGTAGGTGTACAGTCGGGGACAAAAAAAATGTCAGACGCACCTGCAGTTGGACTTACCGCAATACGCAGTTGGGCCGGGCAGAAAGGATACACTGAATATGCGGACACGCCTCTGTTTTTCATCGGTCTTTGCTGTGCCGAATATTTTACCTGAGTCGGTGTCGTGAGCCGACCGCCACTCGCCGCCCGCCCGGGCCCGACTATTGATAAGAGAATGTGGCCGCGCTTCTTCACCCGCTCGTCTCCTCTCTCCCCTCTGCACCACTGACCACTGCCTGCCTGTCGCTATCGGCGCACACTGGACGAAAACGTCCTTGTGCCCGGACATGGCTGGTTTCGCGCTTCTATCTTTGTTTTTTCGAGTTGTTTTGGTTATTTTTCTTTAAAACCGACATCCAATTAACTTATTTTCATTTTTTATTTTTTTTTTTTTTTTTTTTTTTTTTTTTTTTAATTTTTTTTTTAATTTTTTTTAATTTTTTTTTATTTTTTTTCAAATTTTTTTGTGTGTTTCCCACAAGAATCACCCTATATAATGTGTTTTTCGACTGTAGAAACAATCGCATTTTTATTTTCAGAAGTGTTTTTCGTGTCCGACCCTCACCCATTGACTCGCTCCAATGTGCGCCGCGTCGTGCTATTACACGATTATTTCTCGTATCCGCAGTTTATCGCAGCTAAAAATCATTGAGGTGATTTTTCCAAGTTGTAATAAACACTACTAGCTCAAAGTTCACATTAAATACGATTAAATAGCCTGTTGAAACTGTATTTTAATTTTTTTAAACCTTCAAATGTTAAATTTGAACAAAAACCATCACTACATACATCTATATTTGCATGATTTTAAAAAACTATAGGTCGAAAATTATCTCCATGCAATGGTGAAAATGACTATTGTATCGGCGTTTGTTGAAAAAAAGATTAACACATCTTTTTAAGGCAAAATAAAACACGAAATTTTAGCGTCAAAATTTCAAACCGCACCAAGAACCCGTTATTCGACAATGGTGAGGTATAGTGCTGGCTCGAGGAAAAAAAAAACAATGTCAGAAAAGTTACAATTGGGTTCTAAAACACTACTTTTTGTCAAAAAGTTGAGGTTTTCTGCAGATTGACTTGACCCCCATGTCCGAGCATAAGGGTATTTTCGTCCAGTGTGCGGCGTGTGTCATTGCTTTGGCCCTATCACATTCTTGTGAACTCAATATTGTCAGTACTCGAAGTTTTATACTATACTCTGTTCAAGATAAGAAGGCGGGTGAGAATTCAGGAAGTAATGCACTATTTAGCAACAGTGTGGCTATGCTGGCTACTACAACCCTTTGCAGTGTCCGTTGTTCTCCCGATCTCTCTCTTGGCACGGAGGATTTCCAAGAACCGACAGACTCAACAATTTACACACGTCCAGTAAAAATTGCGAACGGTCAAAAATACGAAAAAACGGACGAAATTTTTGCCCTAAAGAGCAAAAATAGTCGACTTCTAATATTGATGACTCTCAGAAATTCGTATTTTTCAGTCGGAATTAAAGTCAGAATATTTCGTCTAATATCGAATATATGAGAGTCAACAATATTCAAAGTTGACTATTTTTGCCGAGTTTTGGCCCTTTAGGGCGAAAATTTCGTCCGTTTTTTCGTATTTTTCACCTTTCGCAATTTTTACTGGACGTGTGTAAATTGTTGAGTCTGTCGGTTCTCGGAAATCCTCCGTGCCAAGAGAGAAGTCGGTTGAACAACGGCCACTGCGAAGGGTTGGAATAGCCGGTATAGCCGCACTGTTGCTAGATAGTGCATTACTACCTGAATTCTCACCCGCCTTCTTATCGTGAACAGAGTATAATAAGGCGAAGGCAAAGGTGAGCCCGCGCCAAATGGAACGAGACTAGCGCGAAAACATAGTCCTTGGGGTCCTAATGAAGGGACTTACAGCACTCTTTGTGAATGGGCCCCTGAATTTGCAAAATTTTTATTTTAAATTGAGCCCCAGGGACGGCGGATTATTATGTATCTGAGAATCAATCCATCACCCTCAATCAAAGTCGTGGCGCAATGACAGTGTAGTGGACTCCGGATTGCATTGTCCCGAGTTCGATTCCTGCTGGCAGCGCTAGATTTTTCACGACCGACAGCTGTGCTCATCTTTCTTTGCCATGTTTTTATATTTCTTCCTTGTTGCTTGTTTGCATTTTAGTTTTGTTTTTGTTTTTTTTTTGTTTGTTTTTTTTTTCCGTTTTTTTTTGTTTTGTTTTGTTTTTGTTTTTTTTTAAGACCGTTTGAATCGAATTATTCCACCTCTTTTTATCCTGCATGCATCAGGTATTACTACACTGTGCTTGTATATAAAAATTAAGAAAATATTGGAACAGAAAAAAACAACAGCACTTGAAAAAACAGACGGGGAAAAAAAGTTTCGTTGATCAATTTTCATTCGTCTTTTTGATTTTCTAATATTTTCTTAACTTTTACCTACAAGCACAGTGAAATAACTGCGTATACAGCACGAAAATATGTGGAATAATTCGATTCAAACAGTATTAAAAAAAAACAAAACAAAACAAAACCAAACTACAAACAAGCTACTAGAAAAAATATAAAAACATGGCAAAAAAAGATGAGCACAACTGTCGAGATAAAATTAGCATCGCCAGCAGGAATCGAACTCGGGACCACGCAATCTGGGGTTCACTACGCTGTAATTGCGCCACGACTTCGGTTTTGAGCGTAGGATTGATTCTCGGCTACATAACGATCTGCCACACAGGATTTTTTTTTTTTTTTTTTTTTTTTTTTTTTTTTTTTTTTTTTTTTAAGGTCAAGGGGGTTGACATAATTCACATTTTTCATTGATGTAGTGAAAAATAAAAGTAAAATAAGAATCCAAGAGGTCAAGAATCAAGATCGTCGCGAATAGCGCGAATCATAGAATTCATTCAGGACTTACCAGTGGCGTCGCGTGTGATTTAGCAACGCTGCATTTCCTCCATTTAAACCCATGCAAAATATTGATTTGAGGTAGTGCATTGTGGACCTCCAACAACTCGACTTTTGGTCTGCGTTTAAATGGACAAAACTCAGCGTTGCCGGATTGCACGCGACGCCACTGGATCCAATCCTCGCGGCATCACTATTGTTTTAAAAAAATGACTTGTCAAAAAAAGGAAGTGGATGCAGCGGTCTCGCGCGTTAACGCTATGCGCCAGCGGCCGCTGCCATGCTTTCAAAAAGTTTCAATCTTTTAGCGGAAACAATTTCAGGGACCAATAAATGTACGGTACACACGGGCTTTAGGTCGTACCTAAAAATGGCGATTCTAACCTCACATTTCTTTAACGGCACATCGGAATATTGGGTCCGCTCCCAACTTTACGTTACTTGGGGCGGGTCTAGAGCCTCTCTAACCCACCCTAAGTGCTATTTTGAGGTTAGTTTTGTGTTTGCGCCATTTTAAAACGGTCCGATGCGGTCCGTTGGCTGGTGGCCGATGCTTGTTGAAGTACTTAGGGCGGACTTGGGGCCGAGGACCGTGTGACCGTACATTTATTGGTCCCAGATAAATAAGACAAGCAAGCACTGATTGTGAGCTCAAGCTAATCTCACTCATTCTCTAAAACAACTAGAAAGGAGTCAGTAGTTCAGTTGAAGGGAGGGAAGCGGAGCGGGGAGCCTCGGCCAGCTTTTTCATTCATAAACTTCGGCGAATGTCTTTCTCTCTCTTTGCACATTTGAACGCAAGAGTTAGAGAAGTATGCACTAGGAGCCCGAAGCCACAATGTCTGTCCTTCTCTAGCACATGCGTTCAAATTAAGAAACGGAGAGAAAGAGAACTTCCTTCACCCGCCTGTGTTCGTGCGAGACAACGTAAACTTCTTATCAAAGCTATGTGGTCGATTTCCAATGCGTGAATGAGTGAGAACGAGTCGAAGTGTCGGGCCCGGGCGGCACGGCACACAACCCATCCTACTCACAATCATTAATCAGCAGCGGTAAAATATTCGGCACAGAGCTGGCACAGACCGATGAAAAATAGAGGCGCGTCCGCATATTCAGCGTAACCTTTCTGAGCGGCCCAACTCCGTATTGCGGTGAGTCCAACTGCAGGCGCGTCTGACATTTTTTTTGTCCCCGACTGTACATCCGTACATGTCTGTGAGTGAAGTTTTACTTTTATTAATCCCCAATATTATCCTTAAAACCCTTTTAACCAGTTAAAACTTTTTGATGGTGATCAATAAAATTTTAATGGTGGACCAGCAGAATTCTGATGGTGGTCAACAAAAACACTGAGAAATGGAACGCTGACCGGTCAACAAATTTGTTGGTCGCCAACAAAAATTTTGATGGCAAGCATCAAATTTGTTGACCGGTCAGTGTTCCATTTCTCAGTGTTTTTTAAAGACCGTCATCAAAAAATTTTTACTAGGGGTATCGGAGGTTTTAACGATTTGCCAGTAATTAGTTTTCTACTTTCCCTCTAAATACTCTTCGATTAGTTTTTTCCTTAAATTCTGACTTTGCTCGGCAATTCTTGCCGAGACAGGACTGAGACTGTCGCAAGATGTTTAGTGTTTACGTTTGAGGTTAATTGATGAGCAGTGTTCCCAAACGTTTGTTCTTTTTTTAATCAATTTTATGCCCTTTATTTTTTATTAGTGATGCATTAAAGGATTATTTCAATCAACCATGACCCACCCACTTGCTTCCTATTAACTTCCAGAATCCAGATGTTTGCTCGTGAAATGTTGTGGCCACGGCCGTGGTTGTGGATCATTACTCGTATGTTTATGAAATAAGCAATCTGAACAATCAACTTATTTCCCAGTGCTCAACCCATCTTTCAGTTCTGTAACTCAATCTAGATTTAATTATTTGCTTTACAAACGCTCACCCACTTCTTTAAGCCAAGAATTCTTGTTTTCGGGCGTGTAGTGAATTCTTTCACGAATCAGTTTGTTGCTATCTTGTCCCTTCCGATCGAAGAGAATGAATTTTAATGTTTTTAATTGCAAGTTTTTGAACCAGACGTCAGAGCCACTTTCAAAGTCGTGGTTTTTATAACCGATGGCAACTAGTTAATACTGATTGGTTTCAATGAGTTAGGATGATTAAAATCCTTGGTGGTTTTCAAAGGTGTGTTCTTCGAGGAATGATTTTATCATGTTGCATCTCACTTTAACTGTCTCGTGCCTTTACAGAAGTAGTAACGCTGTCCGTGGTAAAAATTTTAGCAATATAGCACCATCATGGTGCTAATTGGAATGGTGCTGGCACCATGAGCACCATGCAATCCATGGTGCTAGCACCATGAGCACCATACAATCCATGGTGCTAGCACCATGAGCACCATGCACAATCTATGGTGCTAGCACCATGAGCACCATGGAATTCATGGTGCTAGCACCATTCCAATTAGCACCATGATGAAACTCATGGTGCTAGCACCATGAAGTCCATGGTGCTCATGGTGCCAGCACCATGAAGTCCATGGTGCTCATGGTGCCAGCACCATGAAGTCCATGGTGCTCATGGTGCCAGCACCATTCCAATTAGCACCATGAGCATCATCATGGTGCTCATGGTGCTAGCAACATGGTATCATACTGTTCTCAACAGCGCACTCTAGGTGAGAAAAAATAAAATGATTCTCACGTGTGCCGTCAGATACGCAGCTGCTGTTGCAGGGAACGTTATGTCTGCAGACGAGTCTGAGGCACCCTTCTGAAAGTTATTCGATCATATTTGGAACGATTAAGGGTGCCCGGCCCGGGGCTCGAACCCAGGTTTCTGGCGTGCTAGACAAGTGCTTTACGCTTTGAGCTACCAGAACATATATGGAGGAGGGCTGTCAAAACACTATTATAGATGAGCACCATAGACTCCATGGTGCTAGCACCATGAGCACCATGAGCATCATGAAACCCATGGTGCTAGCACCATGAGCACCATGGAAATCACGGTGCCAGCATCATAGCACCATGAGCACCATGGAAAACATAGTGCCAGCTTCATCGGCCATGGTGCTGTGTTGCTAAAATGTTTACCAGTGAAACTGGATAAACGAAACAGTGTTTGATGGTGGAGTGACACTGATTTTAATTTTGAACTGGAACCCTGGAAAATGTGCAATGCATTTTTGAGCTTATTTAGCGCCTGAAGGTTATGTAATGGTCTCCTTTACACTTCTCCAGCCCCTGGATTTTATGTAATGGATTCTTGAGCTTTTGTGGTGCCTGGATGTTAGGTAATTGATTCTATTATATTTCTCCAGCCCCTGGGAGTTATGTAATGGGTCATTGAGCATTTGTGGCGCCTGGAAGTTAGGTAATTGATTCTATTACACTTCTCTAGCCCCTGGAAGTTATGTAATGGATTCTTGAGCTTTTGTGGTGCCTGGATGTTAGGTAATTGATTCTATTATATTTCTCCAGCCCCTGGAAGTTATATAATGGATTATTGAGCATTTGTGGCGCCGGGAAGTTAGGTAATTGATTCTATTACACTTCTCTAGCCCCTGGAAGTTATGTAATGGATTCTTGGTCATATTTAGCCCCTCGAAGTTACGTAATGGATTCTTGAGCTTTTGTGGCACTTGAAGGTTAAGCACCTAATGGTCTCCTTCACACTTATCCAGCCCCTGGAAGTTATGTAATGGATTCTTGAGCTTTTGTGGCGCCGCCGCCGGGAGGTTGGGTAATTGATTTTACTACACTTCTCTAGCATCTGGAATGGAGCTAGCACCATCAGTCATAGTGCCAGCAACGTAGCACCGCCAGCACCATGAGCCCCACGGAGCCGAGCACCATCAGTCATGGTGCCAGCAACATAGCACCATGAGCACCATGAGCACCATGGAGCCGAGCACCATCAGTCATGGTGCCAGCAACATAGCATCATGAGCACCATGAAGCAGAGCACCATCAGTCATGGTGCCAGCAACATAGCACCATGAGCACCATGGGCACCATGGAAAGCATGGTGCTAGCACCAAGAGCACCATCACTCATGGTGCTAGCACCATGATTTCCATGGTGCTCATGGTGCTAGGGTGCTAAAATTTTTACCAGGGGTCAGTATCCTTATTTAACTGCTGCTAGCAATGTATTCTAAAATTGGGCTTTTGAAACGAGAGTCTCCTTTTAGAAAATTGTATTAGTAGTCAGCTGTATTCTGCGTCAAATCAAAAAAATTCAGAGTGTAAGAAATGCTAGTTGGGGTATCATTAAAGCTCAAGTCTTTCAAGTAAGGCACACCAATTTTCACTTCAAACTCTACCATTAACTCTGTCTTTCAATGGATTTGTGTATATTTATCTTCAACAATTTTGGTGATAAAATAGCTAGGTCATTTCAGGAAAGATATCTGATGACAGCTCTTTATTTCCATGTGCGGATGGACGCATTTCTGTCTTATGCACAGAACTTTATGGATAATGTTCACAGCTGGGAGTTCATTTATCTGCGTAGTTGCATACAAATGGAGTGCGCTTTGCAAAGATGTCATTGGCAATATTTTCTTAAATAAACGCTATCAAGATGATCAGAAATGTAAGCCGATCTATTTTGACATAACTCGGCTGATAAATTTTGTATGCAGCAGCTAGTACTAGAAGTTGTTACCAGTGGTGTAGCGTGTAGTGAGGCATTATTACATTTTGTTCATTTAAAACCTTTCAATAGATCAAACTCCTGAGCCCACTATACACCCAGTAGCTTCATATTTTTCATGGACTTAAATGCGCACAGTACAATGTTGCCACATTGCAGTATTTTGTGAATCCCATAAACTTGGTAGCGCAAAGACATCCGTGTGTACTCAGCTCGCTGAGTACTTACATTTTTTTCATTTTTAAAATCACTGATCCTTGTTCTATTCAGGGTACCGGAAACATTTCAAACTCTTTAAACTCCATGCCTGCTGAATTTCAAATATTGTCCCTTTAATTTCAACGCCAAGTTATTTTTCTGACTTTTTTTTTTAATTTGTTTTTCTTTTTGGTGGGTGAACTATAGCGAGAGGAGAAGTAGAAGGGGAAGCAGAAGAAAGGTGCGGTAGGTACAAAAAATTAGACTTGGTCCTTCGGATATCAGCGCCTTTGGGCATTACATATTTTGCACTTTTATGCGCCTGCAATTTATGAGTTATGCAATGGTTTGCGTTGAGCGCAGCCAACAGATTGTAATAATAATTCAGAATAATGAAGATCATATAAAATCTCAGGCTGAAATCTGAAGGGATAGGTAGGGGGCTAGAAGAAACACAGGAGTAGAAAGGGTGGGAAGAGGGGAGGGGAGGAGACTTGGTTGCTTTGATATCAGCTAGTTTGTAAGTTGAATCTGAGAGATCTCATGCACAATCATGCATCTCTCAGATAATGTTAAAAAAACAGATTTTGAAAGAAAAGTTTTTAAAGAGAGGAGATCGAGGTAGGAAAGAGGAAGGTAGTAAAAGGGAGAGGTTTGGAGAAATTTTTGGATCTTGACCGCCACGAGTTTACTTGAGGTTTACTGATAGTTTTGGTGAAATAAATTTATCCAAAATAATTTGAGACATGAAATTAATAGAAATTATAATAGAAAATGAACAAAAACACTAGCGCTCAGAAGTTTCACATAGAAAAGAAATTCTCACTCCAACACTCTCACTTACTCTGCATACCCAATGAAATTATACAGAACATAATACAGAGATTAACTATAGATAAAAGGAACCAGCACAGAGCATTTTTCTCAAGAACGGCTGATTAAAAATTTTTTGAAATTGGTTACGGAATTGAAAAAATTTTTCCCTTAACCCTTTCTAACTTAGAGACATTTATGCAAAAAAATTCTGTGGCGTCTGTCCGTCAGTCTGTCAGTCCGTCAGTGCGTCAGTCCGTCAGTGCATCAGTCCGTCAGTCCATCAGTCTGTCAGACCGTGTGTACCCCCCCATAACTTTTGAAACATTGGTCCTTATGCTTCCAGATTTTGCACAGCTTTTACTTTTTAGATTCCCCAGAGGCACTTTTTTGTTTTTTTGAAATTTCAACTTTTAGGTTAGCTATAGATGTTGAAAGTATAAGTCTCTATCCATAGTTGTCATGAAGGAAATTTGTATTTGTAAATACTGCCGCATGGAGCGCTGCTCCATTTTTCATTTATTACTTACTTCGTGTCTCGTTCCTCTCCCTTTGCGTCCACTCGATATTGAAGTATCTGTGATCGTCGAATGTGTTAATAAAAGATCTCATGTTTTTACCTTTTAACCCTTTGAGGGGCAGTGGGTAGTGCCACTAGCCACCATTTATTTTTTTTTTTCCTGAGCTTATAAACAGTGGCTATTGTAACTAGCCATTTTTTTTGGTTGGGTAAGATGTTCTAAAATGGGGAAAAAATATTTCCACATGGTAGCACAGCGGTAAACATTATTTTTAGACCAGGAAAATGTTGACATTTTGAGATTTTCCCTCCAAGACAGACCGGCTCCCGCTAATGTAGTAATATTTTTTTTTTTTGGAAGGTTTTGGCAAATTTTTGAGGCAGATTATGAATTTTGAAAGTATTTTGAACATTTTTAAGTACTAGTGAGTAAAATTTTCTGATTTTGTAATATAAGTACAAGCGTTAGAATAAGGTGGCTAGTACCACTAGCCACTGCCCCCGAAGCGGTCAAACAGTGTGCATTGTCTATTTCCAAGTTTTTCGCCTTTTAGAAGGAATTTTTGGGCTCAGATAAGACGTTCAGAGGCTTGTTATAACTTGAACTACTTATTCACATTCTAAATTCTTGCATTCAGCCAATAATAGGCCTCGGAGATTCATTGAAGCAACATCGTCGTTTACAGCATTGTTTACAGCGTTTTGCCGTTTTACAGCATATTTTGGATTTTTTTTGGTACTTTCAAAAAAATGTAATGTTTTTATTCTATTTATATTATCTTTAAGACTAGAAAACAACTTGAAAAAAGAAAAAAATCACATCTTCTGTTGCAAAATAGCCAATAATCACTTTTTTGCTCAGCTCGAAGCAAAAATGTTGCTCTGCCACACACTAAATTCGAATTAACTTCAAAAGTTACAATTTTTTGGGGTAAACTTTACTGGGCAATTTTGTTCTCTATAGTGTAAATAACAATTTTATGATTTTTTGAGATTTTTTGGTGCTCCTTAAGGTGTCTAAAAAGTTAATTTTAGTCGATCATAGGTCAAAAGTGCCATTTACCGTTATTTTTAAAACTAAACCATGCTCAAAAAGTTTCCTGACTGTTATTACAATTTTTTCTCATTAATAATTTTTTGTTGATTGATTCTGACTTATAGTTGTCATTGTTTTGGGCCCTTTAAAAATTTAAATTTTAAAACCCGATTTTCGAAAAAAAATGGTAACAAAAATTTTTTAGCCCTTTGTGGGGCAGTGGATAGTTACACTAGCCACCTGTTTTTTCCTATACTAGTATATGGAATTGTATGAAAATTTTTTTGGGGTCTATTTTTTCCCTAAGGAACCTAGAAATGCAAAAAAATCTGGAAAAAAATTATTTTCCTTAATTTGCCCCTCAAAGGGTTAAATCGAAGTTCCTTTCATTAATTTATTTCAACAATAGAGAAAAAAGATTTCCATTGAAATCAACGGTAAAAAGGGTAAAATGGGTAAAAGGAATAAATTTAAGTTTGGCTCAATCAATTTTTATGAAAGTTAGCAAAAAAAATCTACATTTAGTCTACAAAAGAAAGTATCCCTTGCAGTTACAATATACAACCCTTAAGAGAGTTTAAAAATCAAAATAGGGTGTTCGACCCAAAAAAAAGAATCAAACAAAGTGAGGAATTAATGCTAAAACGTGGAGTCAATCATTAATGGGATGAATTTTGATGAAACTTTGCACAAACATAACATGTTACCGACCCACTAAAATATTTCTCTCATACAGTCATCATAAAAAACCTTTAAGACCGTTTCAAGGTGCAATATAGGTGCGATCGAGCAAACATCTTTTAAACTAAGCCAATATAAAAACAAAAATAATATTTGGAATAAGTAATTCAAGCATGACTCAATTAAGTTTAATGATATTAAAACAAAAAGTTTGCAATCTGCCTAGGCATAATTTTTTTTCCATGTATAGCTAGAACAAACAACTCTCAAGTCTGATACCGTTTAAAGGCAATGTACGTTCCATCAAACCTAAAAAGAACGTATAAGGAAAATTAAACGCGTAAAGAAGAGTCAATCAAAAATGGCTGGATGAATTTTGTTGAAATTTTGTGTACGCAGTCTACAAACAAAGTACATCTTTGGAGGGGGGTGTAATCTGCTAAATTAAAAAAATTATTTTGAAGATTCACCGTTTGAAAGAAGGAAACAAAAACTGTATTCATTGGAGGAAATGCAAGAATCAAATCGATTTTGACAACCTATAAAAACTAAGGAAAAAAAGAAACTCCAACAAATAGAATGAATGCAACTTAAAGAATATGCACTTATTGGAATCTGGAATTAATCTAAAACTTGCTGAAAACAACATCAGTATAGAATTTAGGGATCTCAATTAGCCTTCAATTGATGAAGTAGGCAACTATTCGTACAGCTTCGCTACAAAATTGCAAACTCTTCAGATTGAAGGCAGAATTAGGTCCAAGAGATAAAAATATTTGATAAATATTTTGCTGGTGGTCTCCCCTAGAATTCTAAAAGGGGGTCTGGGGTCTCCCCTAGAATTTTAAAGGGGGTTTGAGGTCTCCCCCAACATTTCAAAGGGGGGTCTGGGGGCCGCCCCCAGATAAGAATGGTGTGAGAAAGTGTTCGTAGGGTATTCCCTACAGTTTATTTCACTTTAAGTGGATCAAAATAAGAGAAATAATTATTTTTTTGGCATTTCGGGGGAATTAAACGCCCTTCGGGCGACTACTCGCGCTCCGCGCTGCGTTTACCTCCCGCTCGCTTCGCTCGCTCCCGGTCTTTTTATAATAGCCTCGTTTATGCGGGCATCTCAACCCGGGTTCTAGAACCCAGGTTCAGCTGAACTCGGGTTGAGATGCTCGCATAAACACTTCGGATCTCGCTGAACTCGGGTTCGACTCGACCCCGATTCAAACCCGAGTCGAGTCGGTGAACTCGGGTTGAGATTTCACGCATAAAAACCTCGAAGTTCAGAACCCGGGTTCACGCGGCACCGATGTCACCAATCCGAGCGAGGTTAAACACGCGTCTTATGCGGTCGCACTTGTCCGTACCGCACCAAGCATCGCCGCCATTTTCGTCAAAAATGTAAACAAACACAGAGAAGAAGAAGAAAGAAATCCTTTGAACTCGAGTTCAAATATACGGGTGTTTATGCGCTAACCCGAGTTGGACCCAGGTCTAAACTCAACTCGGGTTGACTCAACCCAGGTTCAGATCTCTCGCATAAACGAGGCTAATCTAACTTGGGGTTGTCTGCACTAGGAAAAGGGGTTTTTATGGGGTAAATTATAGTTTTTAACCTATTCTCGACCAAACGTAGAAATCCTGACACAAAGGCAAATGTGGCAGTTGGGGGAATATCGGAACTTTGTCGGAAAAATTTTAGTTAATGAACCGATCCAATTTGAGGTTATGCCATCGCGATTTTACGGTCTTTTGAGCACCTTAAGTTTCTTTCTCGGGGCTAAGGGGAGGGTGATAGTAAATGTTTCATTAATTAAACTAATCGGTGAACCCAATTTTTCAACCATATAAATTAATAGGGGCTGATGCGAGTACTGGGAGGGGGAAAAAAATAAAGGAGCTAGGCCGGGAGAAGAAAAAAGAATACGCAGCGGCAGGATTCGAACCGGCATTCTCTCACCTCGAACCACGTGCACCGTGGCCTCCGCATAGAATAAACACAACCAGAATGGAAACTGCCGTAAGAGCCCATATAGCTAAGTTTTGTAAACCTGGTACCCTGCGCGAGGAGCTGCGCAGTGGTCGTCCGAAGCGCGCGAATCTGTAAACCTGGTACCTCCAAGAGTCTCCCATAAGAAATACACAGAGCGGCATGACTTTTTTCAGAAAAAACGCCATAAAACTGAAAATACGTGGCGGATCACTTTAATTCTTCCAGAAATACAGATTAGAAAGATTTTTGAATGATTTTAGCTATTTATAATTTTTTTTTGGCGTGGTAGAATTTAAATGAGACCCATTTAAAGTTGACGAAAATCGTCCAAAGTTGACGAAAATCGTCCGCTGCGCAGCGCGCGAATCTGTAAACCTGGTACCTCCGAGAGTCTCCCATAAGAAATACACAGAGCGGCATGACTTTTTTCAGAAAAAACGTCATACAACTGAAAATACGCGGCGGATCACTTTCATTCTTCCAGAAATACAGATTAGATAGATTTTAGAATGATTTCAGCTATTTACAATTTTTTTTGGCGTAGTAGAATTTAAATGAGACCCATTTAAAGTTGACGAACGCTGACAGGTACCCGGTTTAGATGCTCGCAAAAGTGCTACATAAGATGGCCGACTGTTTCCATTCTGGTTGTGTTTATTCTATGGCCTCCGAGCCACGGGGCCTGATGGCTGAATGCGGAGAAATAAGCCATTTTTAAGGGTTGCAATCAGGTTTTGCAGGCAGTTCCTCTCTTTGCCGCAGAGTGATCGTTGGAGCGCTGCGGTAGCAGCGTTGAGCACTGTTGAGCACTCAGTCTTCAGTGAATGAAACTCAGAGGGGGCCTAGACACTAGCGATGAGCGGAGAGAGCAGGGACTCGGCAGCTCCGTTCGGCTCCTCTCGGCAATACTCGGCATCGCCCGGAGCTCTTTCACACGCTCCTGATTGGCTCAGAGGAATGTAGGTCCTCTCCCTATAGTGAGAAAGGGGAATCGAGTACCTGGTTTTCTCTAGGGACCTTAGCCCGGATAATGCGGATAAGCAACGAAAACATAGTCGGCAATTATTGGCGCGAAACCCATTACATCTCTTCGTGACGACGTAATTTTCTTGGTACGCCAAAATTTTGGTCAAAACTTAAAAAAACCTTTTCTTCACAGTACTTTAACATAAAATATACTGAATTCACTTTTTTCATCACCTCTAATTGCATCAAAATCGGACGACGATTTCAGGGACCTCAAAAAATTACAATCTACGGTAATGACATTTTGGGGGTTTTAATGCTTTTTTTTTAGCAGATAGTGATGAAATATGCAAAAACTAAAATCACCACGTTGTTCAGCGGAAAGTTCTGAGTAAAAATGACCAAAAATTCATATAAATCGTTGAACTTGGAAGGATAAATAGGTTCATTACACCTTAGGTTAAAGGTTATTTGAGCTTACCCATTACTCTCTAAAAATCAGAAAAAAAACCCAAGAAAACCATTAAGGTCTTTCCCACTTGTAATTCTTTATCTACCTACCAATGGGGATCTTGCACCCTCCGGGAATTTCGCCGCTCGCGAGTGATCCCGGCAGAAAAAGTGACGAAAAAACCAAAGATGACATTATTAAAGTCCGCAAACGAATAGAAAGTTGCGAAAAAGTTGTCCAAAGTTTTGCCGTAAAATAAACGATTTTCATTGGTCGGCCGATTTTGACGTCACCTCACCCCAAAGATTACTTATACATAGTAATCTTTGACTCACCCTGCCATAGAATAAATATTACTTCGTAATAGAAGCGACACTAGCGCGGGTTTTTCTGTCGGCCGTCGATGGCCTTGAGATCGTCTCTCGTGCGCAGCTAGAGCGCGCAGGCTCACCCCTCTCCCAACATCCATCCCCTCTACACACGGCATATGTGCTAAATTATGAAGCGCGGTCTGGGACTAAACTGAACTGCCCGTGAAATACATATAAGGAAGGCGCGTGAAATAGAAGGAAGGCAGCGCTGTTTGGGACTAAACTGGAACTACGCGTGAAATATAGGGAATTCGTGTGAAATATGAGGAAGGCGTGAAAAATAAATGAACTCGATTCTTGTAAAGTATAGAAACGATGCGTGGTTGCCAAATTGTTTTTTCCTCCGTTCCATCCATTGGTTCCACGCAGTTCCACCTGCTCCGGCTCCACACTTTAATCTTTTATTCTTATTTAGGTTTTTTTAGGTTATGGTATTTTTAATTCTTTATGGTTGTCGCCTTTCAAGTAATTTTGAATTTGCCTTTTCCAACTAATTGTTTTGAAAGAAATAAATTTATATTTACGATCCGCGCCGCCGAGTGTAAATTTTAATATCTTTGTGTAGAACGTGTACAACAAACAGCTCCGTGGTAGCGATTCAAAATAAACATGAATGATCTCTTGTATGGCTATGGTTAGCCCTTTATACCGTCGTTTGGGTAATTTTTTTTTTTTTTTTTTTTTTAGTAAGAATTTTTTTTCACTCATCTTTATTTTATCGATGAAAAGTCATGCCATAGTAAAACATGACAAGATGAAGTTCGGTTAGCAGTTACAGTGTTTTTAATTTGATTCAGCATGGTGACTCATGCGAATTTGTTGAGATATGAATGTTATTTGACGAAATCAGGTACATGTGGACGGCGGACAAAGACAATGGATGGACCGGTGACTGATAACATTATGACACTGAATTAGGACGAAAAGACGAGAGTTATACGAGAGTTATACGCAGATTCGACTAACTTGAAAGTGAAACTTGTCGCCAAATATTATGTTTGACTTTATCAGAATAAATGGAATTAGGATTAAAAGGACTAGGCTCAAAAAAATACACGATCGATCAGACGTTAAGAATAATTATATTATGACCTAGCCCTCTTATTCCGACTTACATCACTCAACAATTGGTTACGTACAACGATCACCATTCACCGGGACACTACACTACAGGTATTTAAATTTTTTGCCACTTTCTAGCGATCTCAGACCATAGTGGGCTCGTAAGGGCCGAAAAGTTCAAACATTATTTGGCCCCGAGTTGAAAAGGCGATCAAAACTCGCGAGCGACGCGTCAGGTGGTCATGGCTGCCATTTTCTAGTTAACTTTATCCAACTCAATCAGAGTTAATGTAGAAAGAAAATTTTCCAAGTAGTGTTAATTCAGTTTAGTCCGTTTGTTGCTAGTGACTCGTGCATCGATTCCCAACTTCATTCCATCATGAAAAAGGTTTTTTAAGCATTAATTAAACTTGTCATTTCTAACCTCCAATAATACTACACACGTGCGGCTGATTATCGGTGCTAAGCATCGATGACCTAAACGACCTTGAAATCAGCTGATCAGTAAAAAGCACTGATTCTTGACTAATTTTAGCCTTCAATGTGAACGAATACCAACCGCACGAACTAGTAACTCTATTTGCATCCTGCCGTATTGAAGGAGAATTTAACTTTAATAACACCCTCATCATGTCTGCAAAAACTAAAGCTACGTCCTCATGGTTTACGGACATTTCCCCCCCGCAATTTCCCCCCCGGACACTTCCCCCCGGTCATTTCCCCTCGAGGACATTTCCCCCCCGTCAATTTCCCCCCCGGACACTTCCCCCCGAGGACTTTTCCCCCCCGAGGACACTTACCCCCCGGACACTTCCCCCCCGGTCATTTCCCCCCCAGTTACTTCCCCCCGAGGTTATTTATAGCTAATCAAATAATCAATCAACTTTTACCTCACAATTTACACAGGTTTGATGGGCGTGTTTAAAAAGTTGCATTATTTGTTTTGTTTTTTTTGTTTTAAAGATTTTTTTCATTGTTAATGTGTCATCAAAATCTTTCAAGAAGGGGGTGTAATCTACTAAACTAAAAAAATCTTTTGGAGATTGCCAGATTCTGAAAGAGAAAACCATACATTGCATTCAACTCAAAGAATAAAAACATATTATATCCTGAAATCACTTGAAAACTTGTTGAAAGCAACATCAGAATTTAAAGGACATTTCACCCCCCGGATATTCCCCCCCGCGTCTGTTCCCCCTAATTTTATTGTTAATTAATTACTTTTAAAAATTATTACTATTAAAATTATTTTATAAAATAATTATTTGAGTTGAATGCAATATTTGGTTTTCTCTTTCAGAC
Organism: Trialeurodes vaporariorum; assembly: GCA_011764245.1. Classification (NCBI taxonomy): domain Eukaryota; kingdom Metazoa; phylum Arthropoda; class Insecta; order Hemiptera; family Aleyrodidae; genus Trialeurodes; species Trialeurodes vaporariorum. Next base: position 33,680,808 of record VMOF01000111.1, read on the forward strand.
TCTGTCGATCTCCAAAAGATTATTTTAGTTTAGTAGATTACACACCCTTGTTGAAAGATTTTGATGAAACATACCAATGAAAAAAATCTTTAAAACGAAACAAAAAATAAAACAAAAACAAATAATGCAACTTTTTAAACACGCCCTTCAAACCTGTGAAAATTGTGAGGGAAAAACTAATTGATTATTTGATTAGCTATAAATAACCTCGGGGGGAAGTAACTGGGGGGGAAATGACCGGGGGGGAAATGTCCTCGGGGGGAAATGTCTTTGGGGGGGAAGTGTCCGGGGGGGATATTGACAGGGGGAAATGTCCCCGCGGGGAAATGACCGGGGGGAAGTGTCCGGGGGGAAATTGCGGGGGGGAAATGTCCGGACACCCGTCCTCATCCAATTCTCCAAAAATTTCAAATTCTTCGCGATCTCCATTATCTGCTCCGCGACCCAACAAAGCGTATTGGTTAAGGGATATTAGGATTTCGAAAGCCAATAATCTGGTTGAAGAAAAAAATCTTGTCTCCACTAAAATAGTGAAAAACTCGAAAATTGCAAAACACAATGCTATAAAAACCAAGAGGAACTCGACATCCTCTTTTATTGATAAATCTCTTTCTCCTATTAACACTGCCACAATATCGAGCTCACAGACCTGCAATTCACCTGATATTTTCTCAACACCTCAACCAGCCTCATCAGTTCCAGCTCTATGAGTCAGTGACTCTTCAATAACCGATTCACCCAATTTAACCACAGATTTAGTTTCAACGCAAACACAAACTGATGATAATTATCCATCGTCTCCAGAGAATTTTTCCCAGAAAAAAACCACTACCTCTCAAACAGATATTGCCCACGAACACCTCACCAAAGGGTTAGAGGATAAAATCATTGAATTAAGCAAAATGTCAGAGAGCTTAAATGAGGAAAACAAACAGCTAAATGACCAAATCAAGCAACTTCGAGTTGCTAACAACTCACTTAAAATTGATTTTGATAAAATTAACTTAGAATTGTCAAATCTTAGGTTACTAAATATTCAACTACTCAACAAAATAAAAAAATTGAATAAAGTAGATGATGGAAAAAAAATTTCGGGAAAATCTAATCCTACGTCTGAGGAAATACCAACGGAGCGGACGTCAAATGCCCATTCTCAAATAAATAAAACTAATCCAAACAACATAACTAAATGGAGCAGCTCATCAACAAAAAATAATTTCTCTAGAAATGTTAATTTTCGAAATGGAATTTTATCATCGTCATCATCCTCACCTACAGAAGCAAACAAAAATATTCCATCAGCCCACATACTCGCGGATAGTCATGGCCACTCAATCGCAAATCATGTCCGGAACATGGATGGAGTTTATGCTACTTCAGACGTCAAGCCTGGAGCTGGTTTTGACAAAGTGACAAGACACGTTGATAGGATTCAAGCTCAAAATTTGGTCATTATGGCAGGTGCTAACGACCTGTATAGTTTGAATGATAAATCGTTTTTGAAATCATTATCAAAACTCCTCAATTCTTTAGTTCACGATAGGAAAAATATCCTCATTGTAAACATACCCTTAAGGTATGATCTAAGCCCTGTCCACCCAATAAATAAATTGATTGAGCATACAAATCGAGAAATCCTGAACATATGTTGTAAATTCGATAGAGTAGACATATGTAATCTTGACGTTTTGAGCAGATCCTATTTCGGTAAAAAAGGGTGTCACCTAAATGTCAAAGGTAAAATTAGAACTGCCATCTTGATAAAAGATTGGCTTAACAAAAGCTGTAATTTAAACTAATTATTTTTGACGAAGCAACAAAAAATGATTGCTGCTGACAAATCTGACTCAAGCTCCTACAATCCATTTTTCAAACTGTAGACTTGTGATGGGGGTAAAAAGAATATAGAGATGTCGTCTGACATTTTTGGTCAGGCTTACAATGTTAATGCTTTAGAAATCTTGCAAAATAATACACCGAAAAAAAGGGAATTGCTGGAATAACAAAACATTGTTTGCAAAATTTGCATTTACTTTTTTGGGAAAATTTAGCGTGTACGTAGGTAAATGAACAATTTTATTTTGTTAGAAATGCTAAACACTTAGTCGCTAAATTAGCTGGCTAGAGATTTTGTTGTTTTCGCATTTTGGATTGTTATTCTTGTAAAATAATTTTGCTGAAATTACATTCTTCACTTGTTGTTATAGTCACATTCTAAATTTTTGCAATTCTAACTGTACAAATGGAAAATCTTGCAAATCATGAATGGTAAAATTTACAAAATCTTGGATTGTAAAATTAACAAAACCAGGCATTGTAAAAATTGCTATCCAAAATGATAAAGCATCAATTTCTTGGATTGTAAAATTGACAAAATCTTGGATTGTAAAATTAACAAAACCTGGCTTTATAAAAACTGAAATTCAGAATGAAAATCATCAATTCCTTGGATTGTAAAATTAACCGAATCTGGCCTTGTAAAAAGTGCAATTTAGAATAAAAAATCATCAATTCTTGAATTGTAAAATTTTATCTTTAGAACGCAAAATCATTTGATTGCGCTCTCTGGTTGACAAAGTTTGAAGTACTCTTCCGTTTTGTACTCACTCGGCAGTTTACGCTCCTCTGCAAGGAATTGTGCCTTAAGATGCGTATTTTATGCTCTGAATCATTATCTGCTGTGATAGCCTAATGGTAAAGTGCTGGACAATCACCACGGCTACCCAGGTTCAAATCCCGGGACATCCGGGGAAAAAAATAAATAAAAAAATAAAATAAATAAAAATAAAAATAAAAATAAAATAAAAAAAAAATAAAAATAAAAAAAAAAAAAAAAAAAAAAAAAATTAGATAATCCTAGATAGGTAATTTTACAATCCAAGCAAAATGTCACTCTGAAGATCTGTATCATAAATTTGACAATCCACAAAATTGTTAAGTTTTCATTTTGGATTGAAGTTCCTTCTACCTGTGTATATAATTTAGATATTTTTAGAAAGAAAAACTTACAGCCCCGATTGAACAATCAGCATTTAGACTTGCTATTTCATAACTGCCGTTTTGAAATCTTTGCAATCCAGATTGAAGTGTCAGCTGAATTTTCTGTTAATTCTCCAATACAGCCGTTTTGACAATTTTACAATCCAAGTGTTTCAAAAGTTAACAATACATATAGCTGTCACGATTTTTTGCGATACTGGATTGTAAAATTATCAACCCCCATTGTTAATTTAACACTTTTTTTTTTCGGTGTAGGAATAATGATGGAAACGTCAAGAAAAACTTGACTAAGCTAAACCAAGAAAATACTTGTAATTTTTCACTTCTTAATTTTAATATTAGAAGTATCTGTAATACTATAAAACCTCATTTATTTCATTTAGAAATCTCTAAACTAAACGACTTTCCAGATTTCCTATGTATTACTGAACATTGGTTTAAAGATAACGTCCCTATCCCTATAAAAGACTATTCATGCGCTGATTACTTCTGCAGGAACAATCAAAGGGGCGGAGGAGCTTCCATTTATGTTAAGAACGGGTCTGGATCCCTCAGTATTTTATTCTCAAACTGCCAGTATTTTAATAGCCTTGCCCTTGAATCTGTTTTTGAGATTAGTTCAATCTGTGTAAAAAAGATTAAGCAATGGTTACCTAATTATCCCTTCTATATAATTGCTATCTATAGTCCTCCGTCTGGTAATACTGACTTATTTTTCAATAAAATGGAGGAGTTATTTGAGATGTTGTTAACTAAGAAATGTTATTTTTTTATCAGTGGTGATTTGAATTTAGACATTTTAAACAGAAATTGTTCTAAGTCAACTTATTTTCTTAATCTACTTTCCACTCATAATCTAGCCCCCATTTTTAATGATACTCCATCACGTGTCCATAAAGATTCTAAAACCCTTTTAGATAACTGTATTTCTAATTTTCCAGTCAGTAGTTTCTATACTTTTGACCCAGGTTTATCTGATCATAGAGCACAAGTTGTAAATGTTTACAGTAATGCAATAGCAACAAAGTCTGTAAAAAATCAAGGTTACAGAACCTGGTCTATGGAAAATCGGCTAAAATTGAGAGCTCTACTAACTTATTTGTTGTCAATCCTAACTTCATGTAGAGATAGTATATCAACTGAATTTGAGAGGTTTAATGACATATTATACACTGCCCCGCAAAAAAACCGGCGCACCTGGCGCGCTGAGTCGTTCCGTTCGAAAATGCGAAATAATTACAAAATTTAAAATCGTCATAACTTTTGAAGTGAGAGAGCTAAAAATATTTCAAGGCCAGTGTCGGATTCCTCATACTTTCTAGTTTTTTATGCATAAGCTCAAATTTTCTTTCTGTCATTTTTACGCCCGGATGAAGAGTTTTTCCAAACCCTCGCGAAAACTGTTTTTTTAGAGCACATCTCTAAAAAGTACGCAAACTTTCCACATCTCTTCGGGCAAAAGTAGTATAGGAAGACAAAATCTGAGACATGCATCAGATTCCTCAGAGTCAGGGCTATCGACCTGGTTACCTCAATTTTGTCTACAAAATTTTTTTAAGGTCGGAAAATGCACTTTTCCGAGACCATGTAAAAACCGCTTCTGAACACACAGTTTACACATCCGCTCGAACATGCGAAAAGATGATAAAAGTTTAAATCGTCATAATTTTTGAAGTAAAAGAGTTAAAAATATTCCAAAGCCAAGGTCGGATTCCTCATACACTCTGGTTTTTTATTTGGTAGCTCAAATTTTTTTTCAGTCATATTCACGCCCGTGCGAAGAGTTTTTCTAAACGCTCGCCACATTTCTAATAATGTTCAGAAGCGGTCTTTACATGGTCTCGGAAAAGTGCATTTTCCGACCTTAAAAAAATTTTGTAGACAAAATTGAGGTAACCAGGTCGATAGTTCTGACTCTGAGAAATTTGATGCATGTCTCAGATTTTGTCTATCTATGCTACTTTTGCCCGAAGAGATGTGGAAATTTTGAGTACTTTTTAGAGATGTGCTCCAAAAAAACAGTTTTCGCGAGGGTTTGGAAAAATTGTTCATACGGGCGTAAAATTGACGGAAAGAAACTTTTAACTTAAGTTTAAAAAACCAGAGAGTATGAGGAATCCGACCTTGGCTTTGGAATATTTTGAACTCTTTTAGTTCAAAAATTATGACGATTTAAACTTTTATCATCTTTTCGCATGTTCGAGCGGATGTGTAAACTGTGTGTTCAAAAGCGGTCTGTACGTGGTCTCGGAAAAGTGCATTTTCCGACCTTAAAAAAATTTTTTAGACAAAATTGAGGTAACCAGGTCGATACCCTGACTCTGAGGAATCTGATGCCTGTCTCAGATTTTGTCTATCTATGCTACTTTTGCCCGAAGAGATGTGGAAAGTTTGCGTACTTTTTAGAGATGTGCTCTAAAAAAACAGTTTTCGCGAGGGTTTGAAAAAACTCTTCATCCGGGCGTAAAAATGACGGAAAGAAAATTTGAGCTTGTGCATAAAAAACTAAAGAGTATGAGGAATCCGACTCTGGCCTTGAAATATTCTTAGCTGTTTTAGTTCAAAAGTTATGACGATTTGAACTTTTAACATATTTTCGCATGTGCAAACTGTGTGTTCAGAAGCGGTTTTTACATGGTCTCGGAAAAGTGCATTTTCCGACCTTAAAAAAATTTTGTAGACAAAATTGAGGTAATCAGGTCGATAGCCCTGACTCTGAGGAATCTGATGCATGTCTCAGGTTTTGTCTATCTATGCTACTTTATCCCAAAGAGATGTGAGAAGTTTGAGTAACTTTTTACAGATGTGCTCCAAAAAAACAGTTTTTGCGAGGGTTTGGAAAAACTCTTCATACGGGCGGAAAAATGACCAAAAGAAAATTTAAGCTTATGTATAAAAAACTAGAGAGTATGAGAAATCCGACACTGGCCTTGAAATAATTTAGCTCTCTTAGTTCAAAAGTTATGACGATTTTAAATTTTGTAATTTTTTCACATTTTCTAGCGGAATGATCCAGCGCGCCAGGTGCGCCGGTTTTTTTGCGGGGCAGTGTATAATTCAATGAATAGTTGCTGTCCAATCCTTCAAAACAAACAAAAACTAAGATCAACTGACATGAATTATGATAAGGAGCTAATTGCATTAAGCAATAAAAAAAATTTACTTTATAATAACTACAAAAACACCGGATCAAAACGTTTCAAGTCTGCTTGGAACAAAGCAAATAAAAAAGTAAAAAAACTGTTGTACAAGCTCAAAAGGAGTTCAAATGATGGGAGGATTAGAAACTCAAATAACAAAAATAAGATGGTATGGAATATAAGAAAAGAAGAAACACAGAGTTCTCAAGTACCGTTAATAGAGGGAATCAAAGCTGAAAACAGAACAATTACTGACCCCTATACTATTGCTAACTTATTTAATCAATTTTTCTCAGAGCTAGTTTCAAGCAGTGCAAAGGCTGCTAATATTCCAACAGCAATGAACATTTTAAATGATATCTACTCTCCAGCATCATCTGAATTCTCTTTCAAACCTATTGATATGAACATTCTTGACACTGTTGTCAAAGGGCTTAAAAATATTAAGTCTGATAATTATGGGAACATTCCAACCCATCTTTTGAAAGATAATTTCTCTGTAATAGGTCCTCCTCTCCTGAAGCTAATTAATTATTGCATTACGGAAGCTGTTTTCCCTGATTCTTTGAAAAAGGGTAAAATCACCCCACTTTTTAAAAAGGGTGATCGTAAGCTTGTCAACAACTATCGTCCTATAACAATCCTTCCTGTATTGTCTGAGGTTTTGGAGAAAGTCTTATACAATCAACTCTACAACTATCTTGAACTTAATGAGCTTTTTGATAACAGTCAATTTGGATTTAGACGTAAAAGGTCAACCACCCAGGCAATACAAACACTATTGGATAACATAGACACTGCTTTTGAGAATAGAAACCCTGTAATTAGTGCACATTTTGATTTATCTAAAGCCTTTGATTCAATTGATCACAACCTACTTCTTGAAAAACTAAAATTCTACGGTTTAAATGGTTTGTCGATAAAGCTCATGAGATCCTATTTAAGTAAACGAGCTCAAGTGACAAAGATTGAGACAGTTGATGGTCCAGTCTTTTCTGAGTCGCTTGAGGTAAGACTCGGTGTCCCGCAAGGATCTATTTTAGGTCCTCTGCTATTCATTGTGTTCGTAAATGACCTCCCTAAGTTTTTAGATGCTCCCACCTATTTATTTGCTGATGACACTTCAACTGTTGTCTGGGGAGAGGATGCTATTTCGCAGTTAAAACAAGTTTACAGTAAAGCCAACAGGTGGTTCAGTGCTAATGGTTTAACCTTAAATGAGACTAAAACTCAATTAGTATCCTACAGTCCGTCAGCGAGAGTAAAACCAGTAGAATCCCTCTGTCCCGGTGCAACAGTAGAAATTGAAAATAATATTCAAACTAGTCTCCTTGAATCAATTAAATTCCTGGGAGTTCATATAGATCATAATTTAACATGGAAGTTTCACATTGAGAATCTTGTTAGCAAACTCCAGAGAAGTAAATGGGCGATTAGAAATTTGGTAAAAGTGGCATCTCTGGAATCGGCTCTTTTGTTCTACCATGCCAATATCATGTCACACATCCGTTATGGTACTGTACTCTGGGGTAGAAGTAGTTGGACCAGACAAGTGTCAAAAGAGCATCTAAAAATCCTGAGAATTATGTACAATAAACCCTATGGTAGTGACTGTAAAGACTTGTTAATATCTGAAAAATCGCTCTCAGTCACCTCTCTTTACATTTATGAGAGTATAAAATTTGCAATCTCAAACAAGTTAATAAGTCCAAATGATATGCTACCACCGCATACATACAATTGTAGGCACAGATTCATTCCTAACTCTGTGCCTAGCTATAAAGTCTCGAAGAACAGTCTTAAATATTCAGCTGTACAAATAAAAACCTCTAAACATAAAAATGCTCTTTCAACACTCTCACTACAGCTCCTTCATCTCAAACTTAGTGATTTTCTCATACAACATGGCTTTTGAAAACTTAGATGATTTCATACCCAATATTCTGTAGTTGTTCTTAATTCGTTGATGTATAATTTGTTTGCGGTTTCTATTGTTCATATTGGGATGTATCAATTTAATATTATTTAATTTCTGTGACTTGTATTATAGCTACCATTGCAGGTGGCTCTATGTACCAATTGTTTAAATAAAATAAAATAAAATAAAAATAAAATTTTATTTTTCAAGAAGAGGGAAAACCAAACGCTGATAAAATATTAGTATGCAGTGAGATGTTTAGCAATTTGCTCAAAATATTTGCTGGATCATTCACGTGATTTTATAGTCGAAGGGGGGGGGGAGGATGACCTGAAGCACTTCCCTTAACTTTGCAACGAGTCTAACAAAGCCTTTTTTTTAATTCGATGACGTTGAGGCAGGTGACGACGTCATCTACGCTTGAAAGTTGTCACGCAATCCTCAGAGAGAGAAAAAAAAACAAACGAAAAAACCCACTCCACATAACCGCAACGTGATAGACATTTCGAAAGCAAACAATATTTCATTTGCAATGTTCAAGCCGCTGCAAAACCGATCAAATTCGACCCTCCTATTTCCAGTGCAAAGCAAACTCATCAATGACTCGGATAACCACGTTCCCTTTGTTCAGTATTCTAACGTTCTTCCTTTCACCTGTTGATCTCCATCCGAATACAGCAGGTAGTGTGTCAACATTAATAAAAGCCGCCTTAATGAAACGAGCTAAATCGATATGCTTTCAAAGTCTATTTCAGATTTCACTTCAGTCCTAATATCTATCAATTAATTTAATAATAATCTTTCAGTTCTAAGTTTATTTCACATTAGTTCGTGGCAGCAGGCATATTTTCTCTGAACTCGCTCCAGATTTGCGAAAATACAGTACAAACGCATAATTACATTTGTCATTTCCCTACCCTCCCTTTGCATAAAATTTTCAATACGCCCAGAGCTCGTTAGTCGTTAATGAGGAGGAAATCAACCTTGAAATTATATGAGGAGGAAATCAACCTTGAAATTATAAACAGGTTGCGCGCAAGCCACATTTTTTAGTGCAGCGTTTCTCAGCAGTTGTTCCACGAATGTTTAGTTTGATTCAAAGCTCCGCATTGAATGCAAAAGTTGATTCAAATGCAAATGAACGTACAAATGAACAAACCATGACGTTCAGGTCTCTATTTTGGCAGCGTTGGGGCCCTTGAAGGAAAAATTGTAGGTACAGTTATAAAGAGAGTACCCCTCACATTTGGCTTCGTGTGACTTGAAGCGAGGTGGAAAGTTGCATAAGCCGTACGTTGCTGTACACCACTCCGACTCCTTATTTGGCTTTATCTCTTGTAAGTCACAGAGAGGGGGGGTGTCTCAAACGACCCCCGGCACATCCCCCCCCCCCTTCCCTAAAACAACTATTATTTTTTAATTTTGGAACTTCGTGACATTTAAGGTATACCCGACTTTCATGCCAATTCTCACGTTTTGGACAAAAATAATTGAAGATGTTAGCAGGCATTTATTGCTTTGGATCATTTTAGACCCCCTCCCCCTTTGGCTCTTATGATGACTTATCTGTCTAGGTTGAAAAAGCTCCATAAAAAGAACCTCGGTATGTTATTCAGATAACGTAATTCATTAGGATGACCTTACGTGACAGACATGCTGACAAGTATCAAACAATTAAGAAAATAGTCTTCTCATTTTACAGGTATTTAATCCGTTTATTTCAATCTAAATTTTAACCAAGACAGAGTAAAGATGAAAACTTGTTAATACACAGGGAATTGTAACACCTTTTAGAATCAGTTCTTCATCTTTCCATATTATATTGGCAAATAACAGAAAAAATAATGACACTAATTACATATTCACTTTCCAGTTTTTTGCTTTCCAGTTCATGCTTTTTTTTTTAACATGCAGTAAGTACTGCATATTTTTGTTATGGTTTTGTATCGATTTTGGCCATAAACTCCCTGCGTAATAATCGACAATTTTCGGCTTGGTCGCAAACGTGCGTTGTCAGATTTCCGCGCGTAATTATCGCGTCTCGTTTTACGGTGGATTCCCTTCGTTCGATATATTGCGGAGCGGCAACGCCAAAAGTCTCCCTATTCTTTAACCAGTCACAAAACGTATCGCGCGCCATATCGAATTTGCGATATTCTTCGGTCCGCCGCACAATGGACAGAAATCAAATCTTTGGCGGTCCAAATTAGATCCTTTCAAAGTTGGAAAATTAGTATTTTAGCTGTGTACTATAGTTGATTTCAAGGGGTTTATTTGGCTCCGTTTTTTACTCCTGGCTTGTCCCATACTTATCGGAGAATATCATTTGATGGATCGACAATTCTTGTGATATCTCATGTCTTTGTATTTTTGACCACTTAGGACTCGATTTGGATCCATAGTGCGCCGTTTGAAATGTTCGAATAATCATAGTGTTTGAGTTAGGTTTTGACTGAGTATTGACCCCAAGTTGACCCCAGTATTTGTCTCCGTTATAAATAAATTTTGTAGTTTCATTATTTTGTCTGTGATTACCAACGAGCTGTATCTAGTTCGGAGGCTTTGGTAAACATGCGTAATTTGCCTCGGAGATTTTAAGGTTAGAGATGTGTGTTGTGAAAACAAACCGAAGTTCCCTCCGCAATGTATTTTCGCGTGTTTTCGAAGTCTATCAGAGACTTTAAAATCTGAATTTCTTTATGAACTGTGCGTTTTCTGTCAATCAAAGCCTTAATTTCAGTTTCTACTAATTGAAACACTCAAGTTCTTCATAGCTTTCATTTAATTTGCCAGATTCTACAGTGCGTGTTATTGCCTCGTAATGCCGTAACTCATTGCCTTTCTTGGCATTTTGACGAGTGAAAGTGGTATGTTTGTGGTGATTTATTCAAAAATTTTGTAATTTGACCTCTCTCAGCAAACTCTCTCTTCCTGAGACGGATTTACTCATCTTTATCTCCTCACGTTGAGTGATCTGAAGGAGTTAACTTCGTTAACCAATGAGCGTGGTCTAGAGAGTAAAGTTACCGAAATGAAAAAAAAAGCAAAGGGTGGACCTTTACATTTCAGACCAACTGTACCTATGCTTGCATGACAGTCGGAGAGCAGAACTATTTAAATGGCAACACCAACACCAAGTTGTGTGATGCATTCATTCAACGATAAATGATGTCGACTGAAATAGTGGGCTGAGGTTGATCGGAGAGCATCCATTTCACTCGACTCATCTCTTTTGCCCAAGTTGATTGAGCCACTCGTGAAGTGATTTTTACTACGAGTTTGGTTGGAGTTTGGTAACAACATTTTTAAGTATTTATTTACCTAAGTACAACTGTCCGACAAGACAGTGTGTCGCTTCTGAACTGCATCAGAGGGCATGGGAGAGTGGTTGGTTTGCGCCGAGTTTCAACTCGTTTCTAATGAAGCGCTTATCGATGCGCTTTGATGCGGTTTGGAAACAGGCACCATTGTTTGTCAGAACCCTTTACTCAAAATGGTCCCCCTGTAATAGAATGGTTACAGTGACTCATCTTTCATTGAAACTGCTGAAGATGATTCGACATGTTTTACTTGCAAACGGATAGTTTTGCGAGGATGAAAAAAAGCTTCATTATGAAGCTATCTGAAACTACACTGAAAAAGTGCAAGAAGTGTGTTCGACACTGAACAGCACAGTTTATGATGCCAGGCTTTGGCTCTGGGCATGAGGGAAAATGGTCATAATCTTGTTAATAATCTTACAAAGTCTGAAGAGAGAAACCTAGAAGCCAAGTACAAATGATAGTGTTAATTTGGACACATTAGATCTAATCGGGGAAAGCCAACTCGATTTGTCTAATTCTACTCGATGTAACCTAAGTCGAAACAAATCTTGACCTGGACCAATCAAATCAGCTTTTCTAAAATGTTGTGAGTAAATCATGAATCCTTGGGTCCAATCGGTTGCGATAAAATTGTCGACTACATTAGCGGCATATCCACCTATGATTCTTAAGTAGGATAAAGTAACTTTCCCCTCTTCTTTGAAAGCAGTCGATAAATATGTGGTTACGAAGTTGTGACTGAACTTCACTCAAATCTCATGCTAACATTCACTCAAGTGGCTCAATTGACTAGGATGAATCGAATTGACTTGGGCAAAATAGATGAGTGGAGCAAGATGGATGCTCTCCGATCAACCTTACAGCAAAATTTTAGTATGGCACCGTTTTACAGCCTTCTTGTCCACACCTATATCCTTGGTAAAAAAACATAACATTATAATGAATTGGTACCCCGTTTCGTGCATCGCACGACGTGGTGTTGTCTTCACTTTTAAAGAAGGTTAGGTTGGTTTTTTTTTCATAACAAGGTGTCTGTGAATTACTGCATTTTGGTCACTTCAGAGTTCTAAGGAGTACTTAACCTTAAACCTAATACTGGTAATTCTAAGTCAGTGTTGTGATTGATTTCTTGCACCAGTATTGCCATAATGATGACAGTAGTTTCTTATTTTTGCTAAGTGGGTACTTTAGTCTTTCAATTCAACTATAAACGCTCTCTTATTGAAGAATACTCTTAATTTCTCAATGAAATAAAAGTCTTCCGTTCGGTCCGTGCAAACTTCAGAACCACGAATGAGTCAGTCATCCTTTTATTTCTTCTTCATGTCCAAAGTGACTGAAGTTCAACTTTGAAATCAGATTTGCTGCAAATTTTAATTTCAAATACATTATTATAATTTGCTAAAGTCAGTTCAAAGTACAATCAACGATGGAACTCAACAACCGGTCAACGCGCAGATTAACTTGAACCGCAGGTAGGTGTGACCTCAGGTGTAGATTTTGTGGTTGAATTGTATGTTCTCCTAGTCTCTGATTTTTGATGCACTTCTGTACCAACTATACTCACACCAGTAAAATGGTAAATAGAGAAACCTAAAGACAAGTTCAAGCTTTATCCGAGATTAACTGGGATCTGAACGTTAAACGTTAAGGCAAATTACACTAACAGTCACAGTTCTCATGAAGCAAAGCACCTCACGAAGAGTACAAAATTCTATGTACAGTTCAAGTTTGTTTGAAAAAAAAATTACTTTTTTATTCAAATAAAATTTCAATTTAACGGAGTAAATTGCAATTTATTTAACTAAAACTGCACTTTATTCAAACAAAATTGCAATTTATTCAAAATAAATTGCTATTTATTCAAATAAAATATAAGAACATGTCAACCTAACTAAGATTTATCTGAGATTTATTCAAGTAAAATTTCTTTGAAATATCAATAACATTTCAAAATAAAATTGCCATTTTATTTGAACAAAATAGGAGTTGGTGCTACTAGGGCTTGGTCGCTCTTATATCAGATGATTTGCAAGTTGAATTAGAGCTACCATGTCTTTTGGTTGTATGCGGCTATTCAGACGAAAGTGTTTACAGGAGAAGTATCAAATATTTTGAAGGAGCTTCATACGGAAGATCTGTTACCAGGGGAAGTATCAAATTATTGAAGGCGCTTTATACAAAAAATAGACAATGTGATCAGGAGAAGTATCAAATTATTTGAAGGAGCTCTGAAGCCACCTAATCGAGGAAACTTGAGACTTGGTCGCTCTGATATCACATGACTTGCAAGTTGAATCAGAACGACACGTCCACCGGGTGTAGGGAAATAAATATACACTGCCCCGCAAAAAAACCGGCGCACCTGCGCGCTGGATCATTCCTCTCGAAAATGCGAAAAAATTACAAAATTTAAAATCGTCATAACTTTTGAACTAAGAGAGCTAAATTACTTCAAGGCCAGTGTCGGATTTCTCATACTCTCTAGTTTTTTTATACATAAGCTTAAATTTTCTTTTGGCCATTTTTCCGCCCGTATGAAGAGTTTTTCCAAACTCTCGCGAAAACTGTTTTTTTGGAGCACATCTGTAAAAAGTTACTCAAACTTCTCACATCTCTTTGAGATAAAGTAGCATAGATAGAAAATCTGAGACATGCATCAAATTTCTCAAAGTCAGGGCTATCGACCTGGTTACCTCAATTTTGTCTACAAAATTTTTTGAGGTCGGAAAATGCACTTTTCCGAGACCATGTAAAAACCGCTTCTGAACACACAGTTTACACATGCGAAAAGATGTAAAAGTTCAAATCGTCATAACTATTGAAGTAAAAAAGCTAAGAATATTTCAAGGCCAGAGTCGGATTCCTCATACTTTCTAGTTTTTTATGCATAAGCTCAAATTTTCTTTCTGTCATTTTTACGCCCGGATGAAGAGTTTTTCCAAACCCTCGCGAAAACTGTTTTTTAGAGCACATCTCTAAAAAGTACGCAAACTTTCCACATCTCTTCGGGCAAAAGTAGTATAGGAAGACAAAATCTGAGACATGCATCAGATTTTTCAGAGTCAGGGCTATCGACCTGGTTACCTCAATTTTGTCTACAAAATTTTTTTAAGGTCGGAAAATGCACTTTTCCGAGACAATGTAAAAACTGCTTCTGAACACACAGTTAACACATCCCGCTCAAACATGCGAAAAGATGATAAAAGTTCAAATCATCATAACTTTTGAACTAAGAAAGCTAAGAATATTTCAAGGGCAGGGTCGGATTCCTCAAACTCTCTAGTTTTTTAAACTTAAGCTAAAATTTTCTTTCGGTCATTTTTACGCCCGTATGAATATTTTTCCAAACCCTCGCGAAAACTGTTTTTTTTGGAGAACATTTCTAAAAAGTTACTCACACTTCTCACATCTCTTTGGGCAAAAATAGCATAGATAGACTAAATCTAAAACCTGCATCAGATTTCTCAGAGTCAGAGCTATCGACTTTGTTTCCTCAATTTTGTCTTGAAAATTTTTTTACGATCGGAAAATGCACTTTTCGAGACCGTGTAAAGACCGCTTCTGAACATTATTAGAAATGTGGCGAGCGTTTAGAAAAACTCTTCGCACGGGCGTATAAATGACCGCAAACAAATTTGAGCTACTGAATAAAAACCAGAGAGTATGAGGAATCCGACCTTGGCTCTGGAATATTTTAACTCTTTTAGTCCAAAAGTTATGACGATTTAAACTTTTATCATCTTTTCGCGTGTTCGAGCGGATGTGTAAAGTGTGTGTTCAGAAGCGGTTTTTACATGGTCTCGGAAAAGTGCATTTTCCGACCTTTAAAAATTTTGTAGACAAAATTGAGGTAACAGGTCGATAGCCCTGACTTTGAGGAATCTGATGCATGTCTCAGATTTTGTCTATCTATGCTACTTTATCCCAAAGAGATGTGAGAAGTTTGAGTAACTTTTTACAGATGTGCTCCAAAAAAACAGTTTTCGCGAGAGTTTGGAAAAACTCTTCATACGGGCGGAAAAATGACCAAAAGAAAATTTAAGCTTATGTATAAAAAAACTAGAGAGTATGAGAAATCCGACACTGGCCTTGGAATATTTTTAGCTCTCTTAGTTCAAAGTTATGACGATTTTAAATTTCGTAATTTTTTCGCATTTTCGAGAGGAATGATCCAGCGCGCCAGGTGCGCCGGTTTTTTTGCGGGGCAGTGTAGGAGATATTTGAAAGAAAAGTTTTTACGAGCAAGTTTTCACGAAGAAGTGTTTCGGGCAGTGTGAAGTAAAATGGAGCTGGTTTGGGGGAAAGATTTTAGATCTTGGCCGCAATCACTTGAGGTTTAGCTGAAAGTTTGGTGAAATAATTTGTGACATGAAATTAATAGAAATTAAAAAGAAAATGAACAAAGCACTTGCTCTCAGAAGTTTCACGTAGAAAATAAATTCTCACTCCACCACTCTCACTAACTCTGCATACCCATTGAAATTATACAGAACATAATGCAGCGATGATAACTATAGATAAGAGGAACCAGCACACTGCACAGAGTTTTAAGAGAAAAACCAAATGAAAGAGAACTTTCAATATAGACACTCACAAATGACGAAATAAGAGACAGTGGCCTAGAGTTCAAGATGAGAGGAACCATACCACCAGGCATTTTTCTCGAGAACGGCTGATCGAAATGTTTTGAATAAAAAAAATCGGTTACGGAATGGACACAAAATTTTCATTTTTGATATTTTCAAAAGCTCCTCATCAGCTCCTCGTTCATATTAGGAGAAGTTCACACACTTTTATCACGTTTTTTGCAAAAAGCATCTTCTGAAAGTACGAAAAAAGTTCATATCCTCATAGCAGAGGCAATTGCCAACATTTTTGCTCCCATAGACATTTACCAAAACACCCAGATTTTTTTTTAGCTATAGGGACTTGGAAGATTTTTGAATCAACCCTTTTGCTTATCCAGTTGAGAATTTCTCACAAATCTTGACAGATTCTGAAAAAATATATCGAAACCTTCTGATCGATGTGCTACATGTTACCTTGAGGAGAAAAATAAGGTTTTTTTTTTTCAAATCAAAATTTTGGGACTTCAATGGCAGAATCGAATCGATTCCATGGTCTGAGACATAGACTGCCCAAAATTTTAATTTAACAAAATACACCTAATTTTTTCACTTTAAGGTACCAAACTAGTGGCACATCAATCAAAATGGTTCCAACCATTTGATCAGAATCTGTTATGTATTTGAAGAATTCTCAACAGGGTGGCCACAAAAGCCAATTCAAATTTTTTCCAAAAATCCGCCATAACTCAAAAAATTGAGGTTTTTTGGTAAATGTCCATGGGAGCAAAAATGTAGGAAATTGCCTCAACTTCAAGGACACCAGCTTTTCTCACAACTTTAAAAGAGCTTTTTTGAAAAAACTTGAGATATAGATGTGATTGAGCCTCCCCTTTCAAAAATGCCCCAAAGGGCTAAGTATTGGAAGCTATCGATAATATGATAAATGAAAATTTAGGGTCGATTCCCTATGCGACTTCCATGTTTCAAAACATTTCAATCAGCCATTCTCAAGAAAAATGCCTGGTACAGGTGCTCTGGATCACCATGTATACAGGTGTCAATTAAAAAAGGAGCCAGGCCGAATATCTCGAGAACAGCTCCGGATTCCGAAAAACGCTGAAACACGTGTTAAATTATTTTGAGCAGAACATCGTTTTAGGGGGACGCCGATTTGGGGTCTCTCTCTGGGGGGTCCCCAAGTAAGCTACCACCTCCCTAAATCCAATACTTCAATGGGGCCCCAATTTTTTTTATTTATTAATCAAAAATAGGGTAAAATTTTAAGACTTTTGGTACAAGTTAAACGTCGACATCGTTTTTCGTTTTCGATTATATCGAAGGTCCAAGTTCGATTTGGGCCCATTTTCAAGAAGCATTACTTACTCCTCTTTGAAGAGTCGGAATTCACAACTCAAGGACACAAAAATACTCTGAAAAGCAAGCCCTTTTCAGAAAAAAATTCAATTATAACAACATTAATTCAAATTTTGGTTTTGAAGCTCAAAAAACTTTTAGACGTTTTTGGGCCCCAAGGAGAGCCATCTGAAAAATTCCGAATTACGACCCCTATTGAGTGATACATCAATCGAAAAGACGTAACAAACTGAGCATTTCGGCGCAAACCGGGGGTGGATATCGTTTTTACATTTGAGATATCGAATGTCAATTTACAGATTGCGATATCTCGATTGTGAAAAACGATATCGAACTCCGGTTTGCACCGAAATGCTCAGTTGTTACGCCTTTCTATTTATGTATCAATCAATAGGGGTTGTACCTCGGAATTTTTCAGATGGCCCTCCTTGGGGGCCAAGAACGTCTAAAAGTTTTGGGAGCTTCAAAACCAAAATTTGACTAAATGTTTGTCATAATTAAATTTTTTTCTGAAAAGGGCTTACTTATTAGAGTATTTTGTGTCCTTGATTTTTAAATTCCGACTCTTCAAAGAGGAGTAATGATTTTTTGAAAATTAGTCCAAATCGAACTTTGACCTTCGATGTATCAAAAACGAAAACCGATATTCAACTTCGATTCGCACCAAAAGTCTGATAATTTCACCCTCTTTTCGATTAATGAATAAAATATGGGGGTCCCTGTTTGAAGTATTGAATTTAGGGACGTGGTATCCGCCCTGCGGGCCCCTGGAGACGGCCCCGAAATCGGAAACCCCCTATAAAGATGTCCCCCTCAAGCATTTGAACACGTGTTTCAGTGTTTTTCAAAATCCGGAGCCGTTCTCGAGATATTTGCCTAGCCCTTTTTTAATTGACACCCTATATGCTATGAAACTTAATGAAAAGCGGTATTACAAGAATAACAACGCAGTCAAAGCAGCTTACACCGATTGACTGCATGTTGTCTTTGTATTGCTAGACTGCGATACAAAATCTGCTGGCTGCTTGTTTTTTTTTTTTTTTTTTTTTTTTTTTTTAAGCGTGCCGTATATTTTATATACGGTACGCTTATTGTTTTCGTTTTCATATCTAATATATGTCTTGCATGTCTTGCTTATGGCCACACCTTGGCGGGAACGGTTTGAAAAATTAAAAACCTATTTTCTTAAAACTGGTATTGAATCGTTAAGTTCTTGCTGAAATCCAGGAGGTATTTTTTTCTATTTTCTTAAAATTGTAAAAGTTTTGGTATTCCTGTTAATTTCATTAAAATATTAAGCGTCAAACTTGAATTCCTTTGAACGGGAATTCATTACAGGTCAAGCAACCTAAGTCATTCGTGCCAACCTATATTCCACTAGTATTGATTTTTTTCGTCGCACCCAGGCTCGGACCCAAATTTTTGCGGGACAATTTTTTTTGAGATGGTGGGAAATTCGAAGGGTTTGTTTTAAGATTGTCCGTAGTGGTTCTAACCCCCCCCCCCAAACTCACCGCACACAGGTTCAGACCCGAACTTTTGCTGGACACAATTTTTAAGGTAGTGGAAAATTCGAAGGGATTATTGTTATAAGATTGTCCGTAGTGGTCTTACCCCGCCACTCGGTGGATCGAGTCAATGGGGACCAGCGGACATTTCGCTGTGAGGGTTTGATTTGTGCAAAAAGTTAGACAGTTATACATGAATTCCACTTATTTTTTCACGAGAAATCCGAATTTTTAGCTCCCAGAATCGTAAATTTCTTTATTTTCACTCCATACCTCATTTTCGTGCCTAGAAAAATGTTTGAAAAATGGGGACTTTTTAAGGAAGCTTAGCATTGGTACATTGAAATATTTTACATAAAGGACGCGTTTTTTGCGAGACCCCATGGCTTTCGATAACTTAATCAGTACATATTTCAATTTTCAAAAAAATGTTTAGACCAAAAGATTGGGGGGGGGGGTCCCATACAGAAATATTGACGAGGAGGATTATCCATGCAAATAAAACTTAATTTTCGATTAACCCTAATTAGTGCCCAGATCAGGGAGAGATCGTGACAGAGCTGCCGATTTGCGTAGATTTAATGGCATTTTGAAATTCACCGAAGATTCCACCGGTTGAGAAAAGATTACAGAGTTTAGTTCAGTGTATGACTGTAATGCACGAAAATACTAGCGTCTTTTATCTTTTCTCAACCGGTATATTTAAATTAATTAACGGCGTTTACACCGATCGAGAAAAGATTACAGATCAGAGTATTTTCGTGCATTACAGTCATACGCTGGACTGAACTATGTAATCTTTTTTCAACCGGTGGAACCATCGGTGAATTTAAAAATGTCATTAAATCTACACAAATCGGCAGCTCTGGATCGTGATCAAAGTAAACAAGAGACTTAAAGAGTTCACTTAATTTTTGTTTTTTGAACTCACCGGGCAACTGGAATTCTTCCTCTAGTCAGCTTCCATATTTATTTATCCTCGAATCGATCTGGTTTCCTACTACACTTTTCAAAAAAACCTTGCACCCGAAAAATAAAACTGTAGACAAACTTTCTAAAAGCAATAGAGCTCCTTACAGGAATAACTAAATTTAAGTTTTCTGTGAGGTGGATCACTGAATCGTATGTAACTTTAAATCCGACGGGAATTTTTACAAATTGAACGAATCACGATTTTTCAATTTACTCATGATAATTAATAAAATTAATGATCGAAAAAATAAAAGGGAGCATGTAAATGCAGTGAACGATTGCCGATGAAATAAAAAAACGCAACTGATTGGTAATTAAGACGCTAATTTTTTTTTTTTTTTTTTTTTTTCGAATACACGCGAGAATCTCCCGGAAAATCGCCAGATTGTTTCCCCCAACCCTTTCTCCCACCAAATGGTTCAGCCCGTGGTTGGCTGGCCGTGCAGAAAAGTCTTCACATTTTACATTGATTCTTTTGGTAAACAGTTATGATTTTTCTGCACAATTTGGCAACCATGGTTCAGCCACTTCATTTTTCCGTAGAATTGTGCATCAGTTGGAGAAGATAAAATGCTGTAAAATCAGTTTTTTACAGTCTCATCAGGAGGACGGGATAGACAGAGCAACGTCTCTCTTCAGATCGGGTCTTTGGTAAGGTGAGGATTTTGATTTGACGGAAATTGCCACCCAAAAATTGAAAGGTTTTTGCCCTCTAAGACCCTTTGGCGCAAAGATGCGCAAGAAGTGTGAGGTATTGCCAGGTTCCTAGGGGTGTAAGGCGTCGGGAAAAACCTCGGTTTTACGAAAGTTCAGGCAAGTACGATACTAAAACCTTAGTATTCTTCAAAAAATGGCTTATTTCAGGGTCTTCAGGAAAGTCACTCTTCTCAGCCAATAATAGGAGCAAAAACAACTATGTGGGTGTTTTCTGATCAGAAAGTAGTCTAGAATCATCAAAAAATATAATAATTGCATTTATACAACCAGCACTGCCAGTATTTTTGACTTAAAGTCTCCAAACCTGAGCTGAGAAACACGTGGAATTAATTTACTTCCAAAACAGCTAACTTTCAGCCACGGTCAGAGCACCACAAAAGGCAAAGAAAGAAGATATGCGACTCTTTTCCAATCCTTTTGAGGTCCTAGAACGAGGTTTTTTGGTCGGAAGTTTAATTTTTAAACTCCGATTTTGAGCGAAATGTCCGACCCTTAACATTGGCTCAGCCCATAGTGGCGCCCCCCCCCCCCCCCACCCCCCCCCCCCAATCGCCGCACAGGTTCGGACCCGAAAAATACTGGACAATACTTTTTTAAGATGAAGGAAAATTCGAAGGGATTGTTCTGAGATTGTCCGTAGTGGTCCTACCCCCCCCTCCCCCCACCTACTCACCGCACACATGTTCGAAATTGGACTTTTTGACAAATTTCAATTTTTTTGAGCTAGTGGGAAATTCGAAGGGTTTGTTTTAAGATTGTCCGTAGTGGTCATACCCCCCCCCACCCAATCGCCGCACACAGGTTTGGACCCGAAAATTTGCGGGACAATTTTTTTGAGATGGTGGAAAATTCGAAGGGACTGTTCTAAGACTGTCCGTAGTGGTCCTACCCCCGACCCACTCGCCACACACACGTTCGAAATTGAACTCTTTCTGGACAAATTTTTCTGAGCTAGTGGGAAATTCGAAGGGTTTGTTTTAAGATTGTCCGTAGTGGTCCTACTTCCCCACCTACCCGCCGCACACAGGTTCGAACTTGAACTTTTGCCGGACAATGTTTCTGAGATGGTGGAAAATTCGAAGGGTTGGTTTTAAGATTATTCGTAGTGGCATTAACCCCCACCCCTCTCAATCGCCGCACACAGGTTCGGACCCAAACATTTGCTGGACAATTTGTTTTGAGATAGTGGAAAATTCGAATGGTTTGTTCTATGATTGCCCGAAGTGGTCCTCCACCCTCACCGCACACAGGTTCGCACCCGAACTTTTGCTGGACAAATTTTCTTGGAATGGTGGAAAATTCAGAGGGTTTGTTTTATAAGATTGTCCGTAGTGGTTCTCTCCCCCCCCCTCGCCGCGCATAGGTTAGGACCCAAACTTTTGCTGGACAATTTTTTTTAGAGATGGAGGAATATTCGGAGGGTTTGTCCTTAGATCGTGCGTATAGTGGTCCTAACCCCTACCCACTCGCCGCACCCAGATTCGGATTTTTGCTGGATACATTTTTTTTGAGATGATGGAAAATTCTGGGGTCTAATGAAGTGTATCTTTGGAGTCAACATATAAGATTTTATTTTCCTGTATAAAAATGTGCTGCAAATGTTTCTCTTCTGAGCTAGATCCCTCCAAAGTTTTGAAAAAAACAACTCCTTTGACACATTTTCTTATAGATACATCTGATCTAAATTTATTTTTTTCATAATTTCTCACCAGACAAGCTCAATTGGACAGCATTTGTCACAAGAGAATCAAGTGACATTTTTTTGTAAAACTGAGTTTTTGGTTGATAGAGCTAGCAATACTGAATCTCGAAGCAACGAGAGCTTCTTCTAAGAACAATTATTTCTCGTCGAAATTCTCGGTAAAAGTGGAGCTAATGAGCTTCGTTGATGTCATTGTCCATATGATGCAATCAAATGAGAACTTGGTTCCTTTTTCCGATTAGATTAGGTGTGACCTTAATCCGAGTCACGTAAAAAACCAACTCCAACTTGGTTCCTTTTATATAATTTGGAACTGACTTAATAATCAACAGTGTGAACCAACTGCCTCTTGGTTTCTTTTAGAGATTCGTTTTTCGTGATTATGCTAAAAAAAAAAAAAAAAAAAAAAAAAAAAAAAAAAAAAACCAAGTCACTTTAAACGCTAAAAATTAAATACCATCGTGCATGGGAAATTCCATTTTGCCGGTGTTAAAATGCAAAAACAAAACACTAGTTGAATGAAATCATAACGTTAGTAATTCCAAGCTTTTTGCAAGCTCTTCAACTTTGGACTCAATTTTCTCGAGATCAGCTCTATGTCACTTGGTTTATTTCTGATGAATGGTGTCTAAATATCATTGCTAGCAAAAACATTTAAACTGTTCAGACTTTAGTGGCACGCTTTTCCAAAACCTGCGTGTTGGAATTTTCCCTGCTTGTTTTTTTTTTTTTTTTAATATAGAAATAACCTTAAATATCCAATAACCTGAAACACATGATAAAAAATGGTCTCGAAAAAGTCCGCACGAAAGTCGTATAAACATAAAGTATGAATTCTGCATAACTTTTGCCTCATTGCAGATAAATAAAATCAGTAAAAAGCATTTATGCATCTTACTTCCAGCTTTTTTTATTTTTTATTTATTTTTATTTTTAAAATTATCTTTAAAATGAGACCAAGGTATTTTTTAATGTTGATAGCGGAACCACTCTTAAAGATAATTTTTTCGAGCCTTTCATCGTCTGATTTCATTGATAGTCGGCATTCGTGGTCTCGTGGTCAGCGCAACGATGATCACAAACCTAGATAGGTTCAAATCCCGGGCAAGGTGCAATGACAAGATTTGGCGGCCTACGATCTCGTCATCTCGAATTTGAATGGAAGCAGATAACGTTTCTATCTTTCTTCTTTCATTCTTGTTCTCTCTTTCATTTCGTCGGTTAAAAAATATCGGTTAAATAAAAATCGGTTAAAAAAATCGGTTAAATATTAAAAATTCAATTTTCGCCTATCTTCAAAATTCGATGTCTCGAATACAAAAAACAATATCGATATCCGGATTGCGCCAAAATGTTCAGTTTTTTATGCTTTTTTGATCGACGTATCATTCAATAAGGGTCGTGGAAGGGAATTTTCAAGATAGCCCCTTTTAGGAGCAAAATTGTTAAAAAAAATTTGGGGCTCTAAATTCAAATTTGGACTAATTTTATGTCAAAACCATTTCGTTATCTGAAAAGCACTTGCTTTTTAGAGTATATTGGGCCCATAGTTTTTTTAATTCCGACTTTCCAAAGTGGAGTAATGATTTTTTGAAAATAGGTCCAAATCGAACTTTGAAATTCGATATATCGAATACAAAAAACGATATCAACTTCCGGTTTGCGCCAAAAGTCTTAGAATTTTATGCCCTTTTGAACGATGTATCACAAGAAAGGGGTTGCCATTTGAAATTTTTGAGATAGCCCCCCTGGGGGCCCCCCCAGGGAGGCTGGGGGGGGGGGGGGGGGGGGGGGTTTCGACCCCAAAAAAAGAAAATTCAGCCAAAATGATGAAGAATAGTCCAAACCGCAACATTTTATCTCAATTAGCAAGAAAAAAAACCAGGGGGGGGGGGAGATAAAAAAACACCTATTACACATTCACACATACAGGGTGTGGCAGACCACCCGTCCACTATCTTTATCTCAAAAACGGCCGAAAATTGAGCTTTGGGGGCAAAACTTTCATAAGGTATATCGACCCCAAGAAATCCAATGAAAATATTTTCAGCCCCCCAAAACCACCCCTTGGGGGTTATTTAGGGGGGTGGGTACCCGTATCTCGAAAAAATCAAATGGAAAGGGTATGTTTTGACATTGGAATCTAATACGGCATAAAAAAATAAAACTTTTTTATCACCAAGTTTTTTTTCTAAAAACCACCCTTTTTTCAGTTAGGGGTGGTTTTCAAAAAATTTAGGGGTAATCTTGGATTGACCGCTGTGACCCTTCAAATCATTGGATTTCAAAAAACTAAAAAGTTTCTGAAAGGGCAGACCAAGGGCTTTCTTTTGATGTATCACATGCCTATTTTTGGTGAAAAAGGGTACAAGGCCCCCTCACCCCAAAATTTTGGGGCTTCGGGGGCCCTATGTAAAAATTTTCAAGTGTAAAGGTATAGCTTGTGATACATCATAAATAAATAACCCCCAAGGGGTGGTTTTGGGGGGCTGAAAATATTTTCATTGGATTCCTTGGGGTCGATATACCCATTGAGAGTTTTGCCCCCGAAGCTCAATTTTCGGCCGTTTTTGAGATAAATATAGTGGGCGGGTGGTCTGCCACACCCTGTGTATATGTAAAATATATATATATATATATATATATATAAAAATATATATATATATATTTTATATATATATATATATATATAGGGTGTGGCAGACCACCCGTCCACTATCTTTATCTCAAAAACGGCCGAAAATTGAGCTTCGGGGGCAAAACTTTCATAGGGTATATCGACCCCAAGGAATTCAATGAAAATATTTTCAGCCCCCCAAAACCACCCCTTGGGGGTTATTTAGGGGGGTGGGTACCCGTATCTCGAAAAAATCAAATGGAAAGGGTATGTTTTGACATTGGAATCTAATACGGCATAAAAAAATAAAACTTTTTTATCACCAAGTTTTTTTTCTAAAAACCACCCTTTTTTCAGTTAGGGGTGGTTTTCAAAAAATTTAGGGGTAATCTTGGATTGACCGCTGTGACCCTTCAAATCATTGGATTTCAAAAAACTAAAAAGTTTCTGAAAGGGCAGACCAAGGGCTTTCTTTTGATGTATCACATGCCTATTTTTGGTGAAAAAGGGTACAAGGCCCCCTCACCCCAAAATTTTGGGGCTTCGGGGGGCCCTACTTAAAAATTTCCAAATGTAAAGGTATGGCTTGTGATACATCATTTGAAAGGTCTTTTAGAGACGAAAAAAGTGATACCCCCCAAAAGTCGTAAAAACAACCCCCTTCCAAAATGGCGGCCGTTTTAAGGTTAGGGGGCTCAAGGGGGGACCTTCAGAAAAATGATCCAAAATTGACCGATACATAGCTAAAAAGGTCTTAAAAAGAGAAAAATAATGGTTCAAACCGCGAGTCAAACCGACTTTTCAATTCAAAGTTACGGCCGATTGAAATTTAGGGGTGCCTTTTTGGGAAACCCCAACTACCCCTAAATTTCAATCGGCCGTAACTTTGGATTGAAAAAACGGTTTGACTCGCGGTTTGAACCATTATTTTTCTCTTTTTAAGACCTTTTTAGCTATGTATCGTTCAATTTTGGATCATTTTTCTGAAGGTCCCCCCTTGAGCCCCCTAACCTTAAAACGGCCGCCATTTTGGAAGGGGGTTGTTTTTACGACTTTTGGGGGGTATCACTTTTTTCGTCTCTAAAAGACCTTTCAAATGATGTATCACAAGCCATACCTTTACATTTGGAAATTTTTACGTAGGGCCCCCCGAAGCCCCAAAATTTTGGGGTGAGGGGGCCTTGTACCCTTTTTCACAAAAAATAGGCATGTGATACATCAAAAGAAAGCCCTTGGTCTGCCCTTTCAGAAACTTCTTAGTTTTTTGAAATCCATTGATTTGGAGGGTCACAGCCGTCAATCAAAGATTACCCCTAATTTTTTTGAAAACCACCCCTAACTCAAAAAAGGGTGATTTTTAGAAAAAAAACTTAGGGATAAAAAAGTTTTATTTTTTTATGCCGCATTAGATTCCAATGTCAAAACATACCCTTTCCATTTGATTTTTTCGAGATACGGGTACCCACCCCCCTAAATAACCCCCAAGGGGTGGTTTTGGGGGGCTGAAAATATTTTCATTGAATTCCTTGGGGTCGATATACCCTATGAAAGTTTTGCCCCCGAAGCTCAATTTTCGGCCGTTTTTGAGATAAAGATAGTGGACGGGTGGTCTGCCACACCCTGTATATATATATATGCAGGGTGTACCAGACCACCCGGATAGGTACTTTTTCTCGAAAACGACTGGGCGTAGAGAGCTGAAACAAAAAAGTCAGATAGGAAATTGACCCCAAAGAATTCAATGAAAATATTTTCAAAGCCCCCCGAGGCCCCCCTGGGGGGTTTTGGGGGGGTTCAAAACACATTATTCCATTTTTGGCGGGAAAAAGCCTATAAAAGGTACAAAATTAAGTTCAGATCCTGAAAGAACAACTCATTGCCGACATTTTTGTTCCAGTAAATTTTTCCATAAAACCCCAATTTTTGGGGTTATGGGCCCTTTTGGGGGGAAATTTTCATTCGGCCACTGTGACCACACTATTCAATATTTTTACAAAAACTAAAAACCATCTGAAAGAGGAGATTAAGACCTTCCGATTGATGTGCCACATAATACCTAAAAGTGAAAAATTAAGGCCCCCACTTAGATTCCCGAATTTGGGGGTCTTTGGGCCCCCCCACGTAAAAAAAGTCAAATAGCAAGGTATGGCTTGTGATACATCGATCGAAAGCCCTCAAAGAGTAGAATAAGATGGCGCAATCCAAAATCCTCTACAATCATTACTTTCAAAATGGCGGCCATTTGAAAATTATGGGTGTTCAAAGGTAAGTCCTGGGAAAAGAGTCCAATGTTGAACGATACATGGCTTGAAAGGCCTAAAAAAAAGCAAACGAATGGCGCAAACCGCAAATCAATCCGCCTCTTCAATCAAAAGTTATGGCCGATTGAAACTTAAAGGGCTCAATAAGGCCTATTTAAGGCTGCTTAAATTTCAATCGGCCATAACTTTTGATTGAAGAGGCGGATTGATTTGCGGTTTGCGCCATTCGTTTGCTTTTTTTAAGGCCTTTCAAGCCATGTATCGTTCAACATTGGACTCTTTTCCCAGGACTTACCTTTGAACACCCATAATTTTCAAATGGCCGCCATTTTGAAAGTAATGATTGTAGAGGATTTTGGATTGCGCCATCTTATTCTACTCTTTGAGGGCTTTCGATCGATGTATCACAAGCCATACCTTGCTATTTGACTTTTTTTACGCGGGGGGGCCCAAAGACCCCCAAATTCGGGAATCTAAGTGGGGGCCTTAATTTTTCACTTTTAGGTATTATGTGGCACATTAATCGGAAGGTCTTAATCTCCTCTTTCAGATGGTTTTTAGTTTTTGTAAAAATATTGAATAGTGTGGTCACAGTGGCCGAATGAAAATTTCCCCCCAAAAGGGCCCATAACCCCAAAAATTGGGGTTTTATGGAAAAATTTACTGGAACAAAAATGTCGGCAATGAGTTGTTCTTTCAGGATCTGAACTTATTTTTGTACCTTTTATAGGCTTTTTCCCGCCAAAAATGGAATAATGTGTTTTGGACCCCCCCAAAACCCCCCAGGGGGGCCTGGGGGGGCTTTGAAAATATTTTCATCGAATTTTTTGGGGTCAATTTCCTATCTGACTTTTTTGTTTCAGCTCTCTACGCCCAGCCGTTTTCGAGAAAAAGTACCTATCCGGGTGGTCTGGTACACCCTGTATATATAAAAAACACGTAAAAACTTAGATCAGCCAACAAAATATAGAAAACAACTTAAATTGGGATAAAGGCTGGAACAAATTAAAATTTGGGACGTTTCGGGCCAATTAACAGACCCTTTTTCAACCAAATAAAAAAATAAAAACACACAAAAACAAATAAAAGTGAGCCGCCGCTGTAATTGCAAGGCAAGGACTGGCGAAACGGTAAACAGTTCAAACAAAACACAGGTGCAAAGATTACCTAATCACCAACCTCCTCAGAGAGGAAAAATTGGTGATAAGCACCGCTGAGACCGTTGACATCCGCGCGCGAATTACACACATGATTCTTTTGGCGCAAAATATGAATCATCTCGAGCATACTGCGGGCAAAGCAGTTCTTTTCGGTGGCTAAAACGCGAACGCTGTTAAAATCAAAATGATGGTGGAGTGTGTTTTCATGGTGATGCAACGCGGTCTTCTCATTTTTATCATATTTATGCCCGTTGAGTCTCTTTTTAAGAAGTTGTTTTGTCTGACCAATATAACCTATTTCACAATCCTGGCACTTAAGATGGTAAACAACCTCCGCCAATTGCTCAGTCTCTCTTTCTGATTTTAACTGAGACATAAGAAATCCTAAATTATTATACTGTTTGTGGACCACAGGAAAACCAAAAGATTTTAAAATGGCCGACAATCTTTCAGACAAAAAGGGAACATATGGGA
>VMOF01000111.1:33714544-33864772 GCA_011764245.1 Trialeurodes vaporariorum
GTGTTTCCTCGGCGGAAAAACCCATTTTTAACGACCTCTTCAAAACTACCCAAAACTTCACAAAATCCATTCCTGAGGGTCCAAACTAATAGACTTGCACGATTTTTTTTTACAATTTTTGCATTTCTTTTGGTAGAAAAGCTAGGTTGTTTCGGCGGAAGTCAGAGTTTCTGTTTTTTCGCTAAAAACTGGAGTAATATCGAAACCTCTGTAAAGAAGCTCTTTTAGGCTTTTTCGTTGAAAATTTTCGCTCAATGGGTGCGTTATAGTCTACAATTTGACATTCTACCCTTAACATGGGCTAAATTTTATTTTGTCATATCCAAAGGAATGGATTTAAATAGAATAAGCTTAAAAAATGACGTTTTCACCCAAATATGGACCTACAACTGAAGCGTCAACGAGCGTCACGGGTCTGTTGACATTTTTCGCAAGCTGAATATATGTACTAACAACCCTGAAAATTTGGTAACTCAAGATTCCCCAAGGCGGAAGTTACAGCGAGTTGAATATTATGAAAATAGAATGTTGCGCGCGGTAGGTAATACACTGCCCCGCAAAAAAACCGGCGCACCGGGCGCGCTGGATCATTCCGCTCGAAAATGCGAAAAAATAACAAAATTTAAAATCGTCATAACTTTTGAACTAAAAGAACTAAAAATATTTCAAGGCCAAGGTCGGATTCCTCATACTTTCTAATTTTTTTTACAAAAGCTCAACTTTTTTTTTGGGAATTTTCCCACCCGTATGAAGAGTTTTTCCAAACCCTCGCGAAAACTGTTTTTTTGGAGCACATCTCTAAAAAGCTACTCAAACTTCTCACATCACTTTGGGCAAAAGTAGCATAGATAGACAAAATCTGAGACATGCATCAGATTCCTCAGAGTCAGGGCTATCTACCTGGTTACCTCAATTTCGTCTACACAATTTGTTTACGGTCGGAAAATGCACTTTTCTGAGACCATGTAAAGACCGCTTCTGAATACACAGTTTACACATCCGCTCAAACATGCGAAAAGATGATACAAGTTTAAATCGTCATAACTTTTGAATTAAAAGAGTTAAAAAATATTTCAAAGCCAGGGCCGGATTTCTCGTATTCTCTAGTTTTTAATGCATAAGCTCAAATTTTCTTTCGGTCATTTTTCTGCCGGTATGAAGAGTTTTTCTAAACGCTCGCGAAAATTGTTTTTTGCAGCATATTTTTAATTATGTTCAGAAGCGGTCTTTACATGGTCTCGGAAAAAAGCATTTTCTGACCTTGAACAATTTTTTTAAAAAAAAATGAGGTAACCAAGTCGATAGTCTCGACTCCAAGGAATCTAAAGCCGGTTTCAGCTTTTGTCTATCTATGCTACATTTGCCCAAAGAGATGTGAGAAGTTTAAGTAACTTTTTAGAGATGTGCTAAAAAAAAACAGTTTTCGCGAGGGTTTGGAAAAACTCCTCATACGGACAGAAAAATAACCGAAAGAAAATTTGAGCTTATGCATGAAAAACTAGAGAAAACGAGGAATCCGACTCTGGCTTTGAAGTATTTTTAGCTCGTTTAGTTTAAAAGTTATGACGATTTTAAATTTTGTAATTTTTTCGCATTTTCGAGCGGAATGATCCAGCGCGCCAGGTGCGCCGGTTTTTTTTGCGGGGCCTGGTGGGTCGGGGGGGTCCCCCTGACGTACCAAAGGGTTGGTCACAGGTGTACCAGGTAATTTTATGGGAATAGTAAGACCTTTCGTTCACGTTTTCAAGCAGTTTTATTCAAATCTAAAGCAAAATCTAGGTGCGATGAGGTTTTTTCCCAGTCTCCATAAGAGGGGAAACACTGTGCTGCCGCGCGCCGTGCTTCGAGTGCCAATTATGAAGGTTTTCGTGAATTCTTTGCATTCGCTCGAAAAAAATCAATTCGCATGCCAGCAGGGATTCGGACCAGTCCGGGGTCCAGGACCGTGGTCCTGGTCTGGACCCCAATTTCTGGCTGGACCCGGACCCGGACCCTTTCTTGAGTGAGGCTCTGGACCCGGACCCGAACCCGGACCCTATTTTATGCCACACTGGAACCGGTCCGGACCGGGGTCCGTGCATGTGCGTTTACGTAAGGCTCTTAAGGAGTGACAGTGACAAATCAAAATAATCGATATATAAATATTTTCCTTTAATGTGTTGTCAACATAAATGTTGTCAACATGTTGAGTTAAATTAATCGCCTTTATTATTATTACACATATTATTATTATTATGTAGTGGCGCAGTGGAAACAACGGGAACTCCATAGAATTTCTGTTGCCATGGAGGTGATAAAATCAACTTTTACTGTTTGTGTCTAAATTTTTGTGCGGCCACCTTATTTTTTTTTTTCAAAATTCACAGTTTTCAAAAATAAATTTTATAATGTCTCACCCTATCCATGAATTTTACAAGTATTTAATGACAGAAGATTTGAGTAAGCGCTTAGAGTGCGGAGCAGAATTGAAGGGTAAGCATACCACCAACTTAATCAAACATTTATATCGTTTTCATGCTAACCTAACCTCCCAATATGAAGTGGCAATGAGCAATTACGCAACACCAAGTAAAGGGAAGAAAAGGAAAGGGGAAATTTTTGGCGGGCCGGCAAAGAAGCAGCGACGTATTGATGATGAATTTGAAAAACAAGACGTAAAAATACGAATGGACGCGGAAGTGCTAATCGATGGTTGCGTAAAATTAGTAACACTTTCTGGACGGCCGTTGAGTATAGTTGAAGACGAGGGATTTCGAGATATCATAAATCCAATAATCGAAGGTCTCGGAAAAAAAGTAACAATTAATCGGGAAACAGTCGCAAAGAAAATTCATGAAGCAGCAGAAGAGGTAAAATTGAAAATCAAAGATGCGTGTAACGGCAAATTGATATAACTGAAGGTCGACGCTGCAACAAGAGCAGAACGCGGATTTCTGGGAAAGAACTGCCAAATTGTTGAAGAAGACAAAATACGTTTGATGACACTGGCTGTAAAGGAGCTGCTAGTGAGGCACACGGGCGCAAATATAAAGAAAGAGGTGCTTGAAATATTGAAAGGGTTCGATATCCTCCCTGAACAAGTTTTGTCAATCACAACGGATAACGGGTCAAATATGTTAAAATTTGTGACTCTTTTCGCCCCCCCCCCCATCTGATGGAGATGGAGAACAGCCGGAAAACAGAGAATATGCAGAAGAAAATGAACCGGAAGATATGGAAGGAAGCGAAGAAGAAGGAGAAGAAGAAGAAAGAGAAGAAGAAGGATCAGTCGGTGCTGCCAATGAGGATGAAAATGCGGGCGAAGATTGTAGTGCAGAAGACTTAACGGAGTTAGCATTGGAACTGATGGTGGATGGAAAAAAATTTGGGAATCCGGTGTTTTGCGCACATTCTTCAGCTAGCGGTTTTAGATCTTTTGAACGTCAGAAATGTCAAAAAACTTTTACGTCAAGCACGGAAAGTAGTCAAGAAACTGCGCACCCGAAACGTTATGATTCTCATCAATCAATTCAAGCTTCTTAAACCTATTATAGACTGTGTGACTCGATGGAGTTCGACACATAGCATGTTGAAACGTCTGCTAAAGTTACGAGCGTTTTGCGAGCAAATGGAAGGTACCTTCAAAGAACTCAAATTATCTCCCGCAGAATGGGAGGGAATTGACAAATTAGTGGCAGTATTGGAGCCAGCGTAAATTTCAACAAAAACATTGCAAGGTGAGCAGTTAACACCTGGAGACTTTTATGCTACTTGGCTCCGGTGCGTCATTGAGGTTAAAGATTTTAATGATACGCTGTCCAAAAAATTCGTTCAGATTTTGGAGAAAAGGGAGAAACTTTTCATGAACAATGACTTGTTCTTGGCAGGCTTGCACCTGGACCCTCGTTACAAAAAAGAGGTCATTAATGACGCGGAAAAAAAATTGGCGTCTGAGACGGTTTTGCACCAGACATGGATTAATCTCCAGAAACTGAAGGGAAGTGAAGCAATTGGAAGTCAGATGGACGTAGAACAAAGTTCAGAGGTTTTTAAGCCTACAACCAGTAAAGAATTAAGTAAATTAGAAATGTATCTGCAGCAAAAAGAGGCTTTTGCGTCATCTGCGAAGGAATCAAGAAGCAATCAATCCTTGAAGCTTGATGACAACATTTTAATCGCGTATTCTGTGGCCCCCCGTATGACAGCGGAAAGCGACGTGTTTAACTACTGGAAAGAGAAGAAAGGAAGTTGGAAGGAGTTGTATGAGCTAGCATGCATATTCAACGGGATCCCGTGCACGCAGGTCTCTGTTGAGAGGCTCTTCTCAGGATTGAAATTTATATTGAATCCATACCGATTGCGGCTCAAAAACAACATGATCAATGATATCCTCTTGCTCCGGAATAATCGGCAAATGTGGTAATGCGGAGCGCTCTGGCCCCCTCATAAATGTAAGTTTGAAAATATTTCACCGGTCCTGAACCCGGTCCGGACTCCGGACCGGGTCCGACGGAAAATCTAGAATCGGACCCGGACCCGGACCTTTTGGTGACGATTTCGTCTGGACCCCCGGACCCGGACCCCTTTTTTTAGGGAAGGTCCGAATCTATGCATGCCAGTGACTCAAAACGACCATTGAATAAAATAACCTTTTATTTTAGTACTGCGTGAAAGTGAGGTGAGTTCGGAAAATTCAACTTTTCGGGCGATTGTGTTAGAAAAATTGAATCAACGTGTACTTATTTTAAAGCTGAAAGTACGACGCACATACTCAATGCTTTTATAGATTTCATTTATCAGTAATGAGCCAAAAGTTATGGAGCAATTCTACATTCTTTACGAAAGCCCCTCGTACTTATAATCACTTAAAATACTTACCTACTTACTTAAATACTAAGAGGGGGGCAAAATCCGACAGTATAAAACTTTTTGGGGTCTTTTCAGACCCTCCCGCCCCCACTTCATACGTTGGTGAAATACTTCATTTAAGTGCTAATATACTATACTTTAACTCACAGTAAAAGTTTTTCCAATGTTTCAGCAGGATTTGGAAATGAAATAACGACTCAGACAAAGTCTGGCCTTAAAGATACAGTCACAGAATTTGAGTTGCGTCCTGATTCAGAGAATGACTCAAAACTGGAAGAACGAGACTTTCATGGGCGCGCGCGCACCGGCGTTCATCCATCTCAGTCATTCCAAGTGGATACTCTTGCTCAAACGGATCCCGTCAATAGGTCAGTTGCAAATAGTTTTTCAAACTCTTTTTTTCAATAGAACTGAAATAACCAACTCACATGATTTTTGCTTGCCCGTCTCCCCACTCCATATCTGACAAAGAAAAGTTGCGATTACAAAATTAGATAAAAAAATTGTATTCCGATTGCAGGAACAAGAAGTGTTTGAAAGGTCCCAACCAATCCCTTCAGCGCGCAATTTGTGAGGTCATAGAATTGACAACCACTCAAACTTGAGATACTCAAGAAGACACAGACGTGCGCCGCACTGTATTTCGTTATGACGCTCAGTTATTGTTTTGTTTGGTAAACGCTGTATTCTGTATCGGCCCCTATCAGGTGGCAACCCTGACGGGGCCCCGTTGTTACATCATCGATCGTTCTACTCTGTGTTACTTCGCTATCCGCTGTTCTCGAATATACTCACGTCTCTTATTGTGAATATCCTCGAATCTTATTATTTCAACCATAATTAATCCTTTATTTATCCTTATTAAATCGCAGTTATAACAATGGCGACGAGTTTGTTCCCTTCACGCGTGCGGTAAAGTATTTCGTTCCGTCTCGATTTTTCTTCAATCCGTGAAAATTAAATTTCATGAACCTCGTGGCCTATCAGCTGTTCGCCCGCGACTATCACTCACCGTGCCTAAACCTAGAGTCCCTCTATACTATGAGAGTTGCGCCATTGCTGAAACCATTTCTGCTTTCAGATTTAGGGTGTCAAAGAAGCCTCAAGGGGCAAATGCAAATGCCAGAGGGTTTGTTTACTTTTCACATACTAACATTTATCACACATTTACTGTGCTAGTGACTGCGGTAATTATTGTTGATTTTTCCAATGCTTAAATTTTATTGCGGAGAACACTATCTCTTTCAATAAGGACCGTTATTGGCAAGAATCAGAACCTAACCTCTATTCGAAGTAGTGAACTTGCGGCAACAACGCAGAGGCAAACTGCCAACCGCCATTTATTGCATTTTGCCTCTTGAAGGCTCCATTGACCCGCTTTTTCTTCTGCCTTTTTAGAGTCTTGTCCTTGTCTTGTCTTTTCCTAGTACACAAGGGACACTACCGTAACCTATCTTCAACAATCTTCGC
Source organism: Trialeurodes vaporariorum (assembly GCA_011764245.1). Taxonomy (NCBI): domain Eukaryota; kingdom Metazoa; phylum Arthropoda; class Insecta; order Hemiptera; family Aleyrodidae; genus Trialeurodes; species Trialeurodes vaporariorum. Next base: position 33,720,863 of record VMOF01000111.1, read on the forward strand.
CCGTTTGCTATTTTTGGTTATTTCGGTCTCCTAAATTCGTGATTCGAGCCTCATCTGCATTTCTACTCAACCAGAAACTGCGCAAAATGTCCGATCCGGATCCTAACGCACGAACTCAGGAGTTCAAAGATAAACTCTCCAACCTCACGGAATTAGTGACTCAATTGGTAACTTCACAAGCTCAAACTCAAGCTCAAGTCCAATAATCCTCAAACTTCTCGATCTCACCTCTCTCTCCATCCTCTGAGACGATTAAAGATTTCTTCGAAAGGTTCGAAGTGCAACTTGGTCTTTGCAGCATTCCTGAAAACAAGTGAGCCCTCAATTCTCGTGTTCATCTCGGCTCGGAACTTCTCTCCACTCTTCGCACTTTCTGCTTTCCTGCCGAAATCAGTTCTTTTTCGTTTAAGGATATAAAGGAAAAGTTAGTAGCTCACTACACGAAACCTAGGAACAAGTTCAGCGAAGCTATCTTGTTTCGGAAAATCATTCAGAAGTCTGATGAATCGTTCTCAAGTTACGTGTCTCGTCTCAAGCAAGCCACCAGGTATTAGGAATTTGGAGAATTTTTCAATTACTCCCTCACTATTCAGTTTGCTCATAGCCTGAAGAATGATGACAGCCGTGAAGATATTGTCAGGCAGAAACTAGATTCGTTTGAAAAAGCCGTCTCAATTGCTCCAAACATTGAATCTAGCGTAGAAGCCTCCTCCATTTAAATCATGAATCCAAGGTACCAAATTCTGCCAACAAATTTGCCCATGAAAGAAAACCGAAAGGAAAACGCCATCGATCTGAACGCCGATCAACCAATGGCAACTCTCAACGTCGTTCAACCAACGATAACTCCAAATTCAGGAACTCAAGAAGTTAAATATTTCTCTTATTCTAGTCAAGATGAGACCCCCAATCACTCTAAACTTTTTCAGTCTGATCGCTCAAATTCTTTGAACCTCTTTTGTCAATCTTGTGGTGGCTCTCATCTCCTCAAAACCTGCAAATTCAATACCTTATGCAATTTGTGATTATTGTAATATAAGAGGCCACATCTCCAGTGTCCGTCGCAAGAAAAGTTATAAAAATTCAAACTCAAAAATGAATGAGTTCAGTGCTGAGACGGAAACTGATTTCCTTCAGATCAAATCATTCAACGGCAAAACACCTCCGATACTCATAAATGTTTTAATTAATAATAAACTGGTCTCTATGGAATTAGATATGGAGGGTAAGGGTACTTGCTCCATTATCAGACTCAATACTCCCTCTCAGCTGTTTCCTGATGTTCAAGTTCACCCAAGTAGCCAAATTTTCACATCGCACACTAAAACCTAGTTTGACCGCGTTGGTTACATCAATGTCTCCGTCACCTTCAAACATCGAACAAAGTTGCTTCAATTGTATGTTATTGACTTCCCTGGTGATAATATCTTTGGCCGAGACTGGATATCACACTTTTCTGATCTCTTATCGTTTGAAGACCTCTTTAAAAATAGAAAACCAGGTATTTTCAGCGAGGCAAGTATCAAAAAAATCAATGTCCATGAACGTCTTGACAAACTCTTGACTAAGCATGATAGCATTTTTGGTACCGAAGCTGGTGATCTTAAAGGACCAGTTCTTGACTTTTTTTTAGAGAGATCGCCAAACCTAAATTTTGTCGTTCCCGACCTCTTCCATATGCTATACTTTATAAATATGCTGCAATTATTGACGATAAACTTAAGTCAGGTTTTTACCGCAAGGTAAATCATTCGGAATGGGGTAGCCAAACTCATGTTGTCATTAAAAATGGCAAACTCAGAATAAAAATCCACCCTTAATCCTCAAATGATTATCGATCATTACCCTATTCTCAGACCAGAGGAGTCGTTTTCAAAAATCAGAGGCGCCAAAATCTTCTGCAAACTTTAATTCACAGACGCTTTTATGCACATGAAGTGCTCTGCACGTGCCTGCGAAGAAATGCCGTTTCATACACCCACCCATGGTCTAATCCAGCCATCTTGCGCGCAGTGTGGTGTCTGCAACATCTCTGCTGCATGGCAACGACGTCTAAAGGGAATTCTTCAAGATAAGCCACGTTCGCTCAATTTTTTGACGATATTCTCGTGTTTTCTAAAACTATTGATGAATTGTTTCTAATTCTTGAAAAACTCTTTTTCAAACTTCAAGAAAAGGAATTAAACTCGACAGACGCAGGTGCTGTTTCTTTCTCGAGTATCGAATTTGTAGGTCATCCAATCGATGGAAATGGCATTCGCAACCTCAACAAGCACACCCGTGCGATTGCCAATGTCAACAAGCCTGACAGTCCTGGTGAATTGCGTACCTTTCTAGGCAAAGTTACCAACTATCATTCGTTCATTCAAAATTTATCTTCCCTCACTTTCCCTCTTCGGAATATGCTCAAAGCTAGTAAGTTTTAATGGACCTCTGAAGCTTCCGCAGCGTTTGAGCCCTTAAAAAATGAGCTCATCTCTGATCGTGTGCTCACTCCTTACGATCCCAAATTACCTAACATCCTCGCAGGGAATGCTAGTCCACATGCTTTAGGAGCAGTTCTGTCTCATACAATGCCGAACGGTCAAGAACGGTCAATTGCTTAAGCGAGTAAAAGTCTGGACGAAACTCAAAAGTGCTATCCGCAAATTGACAAAGAAGTCCTCACCATACTTTAGGGAGTGAAACGCTTCTTCCAATATCTTCATGATAGAGATTTTACAATTTTTACCGACAACGAGCCACTATCCCACATCTTTTCTCCTAATTCACTTTTACCAAAGTTCACTCTATCTCGTTGCTCCAACTATGCAAAAAAACCTTTGGCACTTTACATACGACTTAAAGTTTAGACCTTCAAAATCCAATGCTAATGCCGACTACCTGTCTAGAATCTCAAAAACGGACGTAGCCTCGGACTAAGATGATGACATCTCTGAAGATTTCAACACGTTCGTCAAGGAAAAAATCAGTCAACTGCCTCTCTCTCCAGAAGTTATTGCCTCCGTTACGCAGCAAGACTCAGAACTGGCACCCATCTACAATGCTCTTCAAAACGGCGTAGATCTCAAAACACTCAAGTTAAAAGGTAATGAACTGGATTATTCCACCGCATATGGTTGTGTCATGTTAAGCTATCGAGTAGTCGTTCCACACTAATTCCGCCAAAAGTTTCTCAATGAAATGCGCCTCATCCACCTGGGCATTACTAAAATGAAAGCAATCGCTCGCTGAATGATAGACTTACTGGCCCAAAATCTATCAAGATATTGAAAACATTGCAAACCCTTGCACTTCTTGTCATGAAAACTCTAGAATGCCTCCGAAAGACAACACTCATGTTTGGGAATATCCCACCGAGCCCTAAGCCAGGATTCACGCAGATTACGCATGACCCGTCTGTGGGAAATACCTTCTCGTAATTGTTAACGCTCATTCAAAATGGACCAAGATCTACACTACCAATTCCACAACCAGTGATGTGACTTCACAACTACTTCTTGACTGGTTTTGTGAATTTGGAATCTCAGAAACTCTCTTTCTCGCTAAACCAATGAGCACGGTTTCATAAACGTATCGCCCCATACCATCCATCTACAACCGGCCAAGCCGCAAGGTATGTGCAAACAATCAAATGAGCAATTGGAAAAATGGGTGCAACGCCCAAAACTCTTCGCTCATGTATAAACCAGTATCTGTTGCACTACCATCGTGTGCCCTACCAAACGACAGGCGAACCACCTTCAAAACTTTTCTTAGGAAGAACTATCAAAACTAATATTGACGATCTCTCGCCCATCGAGCCATAATCTCTAAGCAACAGATAGAGCAAGCACAAAATCAAAACCTCACTGACCAATTGCCTCTTTCTCAAACTCAAACTCGAACTCGCTCCTTCAAAGTCGGAGAAAATGGTTTGTTTCGAGTCGATAACTCTAAGAAGAAAAGGCAGCAAGGAACGATTTCTGCCAAACTAGGAAAACGTCATTATTATGTCACAACGCAAGACGCTCAGCACAAACGTCATGTGGATCAACTCATACCCTGTATCAGTTCAACAACTGATTCTATTCCTCAAACTCTTCGACGTGTTCACTTCCGAGATCTCACTCCTGATCCACCAATCGCTCAAAGTGCAGAAACGTCAGTTGTCAACCAACCGTTAACTCTTTCGGCTCAAGGAAATCCTCAGGCCACTCAGCGCTCTTCAAGCTCTCTAGGATTGTCCGATGCCCACCTCTAGTCACTCTCCTGGTACTCAGCCATCCACAAGTCAGGGCTCTCCTACTAGGCAAGCACCTATCACCCAATGCTCTCCTGACACTCGACCGAAAAAGATTCCTGCTACTCTATTGCATTTTCCTTCTCAGATTGGCTCCTCTGACACAGAATATCCTGACATATTTTTCACTCCAACTGCCAATACTCCAAATATGTCAAACTCCTCAGCTTTAGTTCAGCCTCTTGCTGCCCCTCTTCGGATTTCAAAGCCTTCGTCGTCTCAAGTGCCTTCCAATCCTCCACTGATAGTGTTAGATGACGAATTGACAACCAACTCACCACCTTCAGCAAATGACCCTAAGTTCAATCCAGCTTGTGGCGGAAGGTATGTCCGAAGGATACCTGTCAACCGCGGGATCTGTGTTCGCAGATCTGCCCGTACATCAAAGGCTCCTGATAATCATTCACCTCCTTAGCCTTTACTTAAATTTTGAACTCAAACTTAATCTCTGAAATGAGATAATCAGAAAATCTAATAATTGTCCTAATTATCAACTTTAACTTTATCGCTGAATAAAGCGCTTTGCTTATTTCCTTTAATTTCTCTGCTCTCTCGAGCAACCGACGAATGACTAAGTTTACAGATCCTATTCTTTAAATGATACTTACTTTCTGAAATTTAAATACTTTTTATTTTCCTTTCCTTTTATTTGTTGCTAGTCATTTGTTGTATGTAAATTTTAACGATCATCAATTTTCTAGTCTCCCAAGTCTATATTTGCCCAGGGAGGATGTTATAACGCTCAACTATTGTTTAGGTTGATAAACGCTGTATTATGTATCGGCCCCTATCAGGTGGCAACCGAACCCTGACGGGGCACCGTTGTTACATCATCAATCGTTCTACTCTGTGTTACTTCGCTATCCGCTGCTCTCGAATATTCTAACGTCTCTTATTGTGAATATCCTCAAATCTTATTATTTCAACCATCGTTAATCCTTTAGTTATCCTTATTAAATCTCAGGTATGACATATTTGAGGAGGAGAAGGCCCAGGATGGGGCTGATTTTAAGAATTGCGTTTTTGTGTTTTGATATATCGTGAAACATGAGTGTTCTTGAACCTGTTACTTTGTTATTTTTCTCACGGAACGGAACTCTATTTTTATCTACGTTTGGATGCTGTTTATTTCGTCGAAAGCTGAGTTTTTAACCAAATTATTTTATTCAATCTTTTATACTGCTCTATTTATTTCAATGCTCTTATTACCGATTTTATTCTCTGTTGTTGACCGATTGCGCATTTCACTCATTTTAATTATCTGCAACTCTTGATTTTAGTTTGTTTCTACGTGAAAGATATTCTCTCGTTGTAGTCATTTTGAGCTGCTTATTTCCTTGAAATTAATTTATTATTCCAGTCCTTTTTTTGCAATCGTGTCTCTGTGATTTTATTTGTAAATTCTGTCTTAAAGCTAAAGTCGTGAAATATTTTCTTTGGGGTTAATTTGATTTCATTGGGGGTTTTATGTTCGTTATTTTGTGAATTTTGTCAATGTATTTCCTTTACGTCTGCAATTCTTTGTAGTCTCGCGGAGCACTCCCGAAAGTTTTTTCCCGACAATTTTACGTGCTACGCCGTGTCTATTATGGATTATTTCGTATCGTGATTTCGTATTGATTTTATTTGTAATTATTTTGTGATACTTCAACGCGCGTATTTTATTTCTTGTGTGCAATTTTAGTGATTATAGTTTGGTCAATTTTATCTCGGTTGTTTGTGTTTGTTTTGTTCCGTCATCTTTTCTTTTTCCTTTTTGGTACTTTTTTATCTTTTGTTGTTTTGCTTTGTGCCCGCCGCCTCTCTCTCTTTCATGTTGTGTTGTGTTTTGCACGTTTCCAATTATTTTAACCTCTGTGAGAGAGGGTTGTCGGTACACTTGTGATACGTTGTTGATAAGGACGTAGAAGCTGAGCATTTAGGCGAAAACCGAAGGTCGATATCTTTTTTGATTTTCGAGATATCGAAGCCCAAAGTTAGATTTGGACCGATTTTCAAAAAATTATTACTCCCGTTTGAAAAGTCGCAATTTAAAAAAGTTCTAATCCAAAATACTATAAAAAGCAAGTTCTTTTCAGAAAAGAGTACAACTATGACACAAATTTGGCCGAAATTTTGATTTGGAGCCCTCAAAAATTGGTAACGTTTTTACCCCCCCCCCCCAGGGGGCTATCTAAAAATTACCGAGGGACGACCCCTGGTCGAGTGATACATCGACCGGAAAGGCATAAAAACTGAGCATTTTGGCGCAGACCGGAGGTCGATATCGGTTTTCAAATTCGATGCATCGAATGCCAAAGTTAGATGAAGAAAGTTCGATATCTGGAAACTGAAAACCGATATCAACCTCCGGTTTGTGCCGTTTTTGATGCCTTATTGGTCGATGTATCACTCAATCAGTCGCCGTCCTTCGGAAAATTTGAGATCGCCCCCTGTGGGGGCTAAAAACGTCAACAATTGTTGGGGGCTCTAAAATGAAACGTTGGCCAAATTTGTGTCAAAGTTGTATTTTTTTCTGTAAAGTACTTGCTTCCAAGAGTATTTTGGACTAACATTATTTTCAAATTCTGTTTTTTCTAATAGGAATAATGATTTTTTGAAAATGGGTCCTAATTGAACTTTGACCTTTGACGAGCCTTCGTTTCAAAAACGAAATACGATATCTATCGTGTGGAGTGTTGCATTTGGCAAATTCTCTTTTTCTTTCAACTTTCATTTTTGTTTTTCACTTAAATTTCCTCTTACATAATAATTCGCACGTACCTCTTTTCTTATGTATTATTCACCTATTTTTCGGCCACTTGTTTTTATTTCACTTTTCCTGTTTACTTTCTTTTTCTCTCTCACTCTCATTAAACTCCTCAAGTATAAATACCCGTGCGTCCTATCGTGCGTGGGCTTGTTTGCTCCCAACTTGATGAGAGAGTTGATGTACTTACATTTTTTCTTAGTCTTTGGGAACGGCTTTATGGTTACCCTATGATTTGATCATTTGATCCAATTTTGATTTTGGTAAGAATTCTGGTCACTGTGCATATTAATATTTGTAAATAACTCGATTTGTCAGCTTTTCTTTTATTTTGATTATTTTGGATATATTTCGATACTTTCAGTTCCGTTGTTATTTTGATCTCTTTTGACTTTATTTTTTAACATAATTTGTTTACTTTCGTTTTAAATTCGTTGATTCACGTTCTTTACAGTCGTTCTCCACATCCTAATTATTTTAGTTTTATTTTTGATTTATTATTCAACTGTCGCTTCCTGCTGGATTGTCAGGCGTAGTCGCTTCGTGCCGACTAGTTAGTTTAGCTTTTTCGCTGTCGCTGACGGAGACGTTGCGATGCGTCGAAAAACGCTTATGCTAACCTCGATGTTTGTTGTTGCTGACAATCGCTGATGATGCCTGTCTCTTGAGGTTTAGTTAAGTTTATCGAATGTATCGCTGCGAGTCGCAACTTCGCTGTTCAGTTCGATTCTCTCGCAAATCGCTGACTGGAACGCTGCCGCAGACTGAGATGTCGCGACGCGCGATCCAAGTCGCGTTCGCTTTGAGAATTTCGACGCGCGTGCCGACAACGCGCTGCATGCTGATAGAGAAGATAACTAACTCGCTTCGCTTGAGACTGCGCGTCTAGCTAAACTCGTCGCGACGCGCAATGATTCGGGTCCAGAGCAAAGCTCTACTGAGCGTATATCTACGCTCAAAATATATATAAAAATGGTGCATGGCTCTACAGAGCGTAGATCTACGTACCCTTGCATTTCACCCTTAAAATTTAGATCTAAATAATGGTGCACAGCTCTACAGCTCGTAGATCTACGATCAAGGCTTCTTATAAGATGTTCGCAGCTCTACAGAGCGTATACCTACGCACCTAAAATTTTACTCTTGAGATAAAATCTCACAAATATGGTGCACAGCTCTACAGAGCGTAGATCTACGCTCCCTGTGTTTTCAAAATATCTGGACATCCCAAAAAAAGAGAGCGTAGATTTACGCACCACTTTTTTTCAGTGAATTGAAAAATAGTGGTGCGTAGATCTACGCTCACTTTCACCAGAATTGAAAAATGAAAGTTGATAGTAGATCTACGCACCACTTTAGAAATTTTCAGATTAATATAGGATACACAGTCAACGGAGCCCCAAATGTATTTATTGAAAAGGAGGAACAGGACTGTGAAAGCCCAAAACTCTAATTGAGCTTTCTCTTGTCTTGAAAGCATCAATAAGGAAGCGTAGATCCACGCTCTGTGGCAAAGATCTCTGACTTTCAAAAAATTCTTGGGCATAGATATATGATCTCTCAAGAAAAAAACATCCCCTTATACCTAGTCAAATAAATAATAAAAAAAATAGTTAAGTGTGGGTACTCACCAATTCCTGATTGATCGAGACGGATAATAACCTTTGAAGTTGCACAAGTTGAAAAACAGTGGCTCTGAACTAAAGACATACATTTGCCACACAGCAAATATATCTCATGCCCAGAGCTACTCTGGTATAGTTCTCTAAGCACTATTGGTGCTCAAAAGTCAACATAGTGACTCGAGTCGCTTGTGCAGCTGAGACTCACAAAAAAAAAAATAACACTGAGGTGACCGGGGGATGATGGAAACACACTAATATTTAATTATTGTCAGTTGAAAGACGCAATAAATGGAGTCTTATCTACTCTCACCGAGTTATGAAAATTGGAAAAATGCACTCGTTTTCTCTCCCTCAGTTCTCACAAAACTCCAGGGCAAAGGGAACACCGACCCCGTTCCACCTGGGGCCAAGACAGGGGGCCCTGGATAATATGTGAATTTATCCCCTAACCAAAATTTGCCGCATGCCCTTAGAATCCTCTTGATGCCCCTGATAATAAATAGGTGCTCGAACGATTATCCCAAGCCCATTTAGAAACTCTCAGATGGGAGAGAAATTCAGAGACTTCTGTGCACTGAATGAGACAAGAAATAGTAATAGAACAAAGCGGACTATCGTTGCGGGTGAACTGACAACGTACTGGAATTATTCACAACCAGACTAAAAAATTTAAAACTGAATTTCAGAGTTTTAAAAAATCTACTGCCTACTACACGGTGCAACTCTCCGGGTCAAATCAAAGGTCCTTCAGAATTGGTACGAACTTTGACTCCAAACTAGCAAGCTTCATTTGAGAAGCATTGATTTCTAAACACTGACAAATCCCTGAAAGATCCTTAGGCTAGTCGGAAAGTGAAACAATTGTTTGGTGTCTTGCAGGTCTGTAATACTATTGAGCTTTTCCTACTGATGAAAAACAAATAACAACATGATAAGGAATGTGCAAGTCTTGTCCACTGAGGACTCCCTTTATATCAATTTGTCAACAGTGCACAACAGTAGGACATTGTCGAATGAAGGACGATTCGCAGATTAGTAAAGAAACCCGGGGAAAATGATAGCTGAGTGCAAATCAGAGAGAAGTTCTATTCTTCCCCTGAACAAAAGGCATCTAAAATACCAGGTCACTGACCCCCTTCACAGTTCACAAATTAATCACACGCGAGTAAAAAAACTTGGCCGTTGATCGACTCGGCGATTTAGAATAAAAAGGAGATTCACTTTCAGAAACAGTAAAGACTGTCAGCGCTCCGCGATTAATCTAATGGCTCTCGAATCATTAATGATTCGAGAGCCATTAGATTAATCGCGGAGCGCTGACAGTCTTTACTGTTTCTATAGCTATAGTGCAGAAGTGCCCCAAATTCTCTATAATTTAATTTTAAGTTCGTTTAGTTCATTTTTTCGGCCCCGGGTCATTTGCTCTAAAGGACTTGACCTAAACGCAGATTATCAACAGGTTTTTTGTCTAAAAATAGTTGTCCTACACAACTTGATCTAAAGTAAATGTTACCTAAATGTTTCTTTGCCTTAAATTGTCAGCTGGCATGTACGCTTCCTTCTCAAAAAATTGTTTAAGAGAGGAAAGAAACTGAAAATAAAATTTTTCCCCCGGAATTTTATGCATGTCAAAATTGTTAATTGCTCTGTTATTAACAAACTCATTTTATGTCATGGTTTCGGTTTCTTTCTTTAACGGGTTTTACGGTTTTTAAGGTTTATTTTGGTTTTTTGTTCACTTTTTTAAAATTTTTTACTTATTAAGGCATTTTCCCTTTAAAAAAATTTAGATAACAGGTTTTTGAGGTAAAGTGCGTTTTAGGTGAAAATTGGAAGGGCAACTTTCACTGCGTAAAAAAAAACAGTAGGTAATCTGTTTTTAGATAAAAAGTTTTTTGGGCAAGCGTCCGGGGACCATTTTTTCTGCGTGTGCGCTCACTAGCCGAAGCGCAGACACGACAATATCAACCTTCGGTTTTCACCAAAATGCTCAGTTTTTACGTCCTTTTCAACGATGTACCACAAGGTAGGGGTAATGATTTGAAAATTTTAAGTCAGGGTCCAAAAAACCTCCTAAATTTTTTGGGGGGTTGAGAGGAAAACGGACCCCCTCACGTAAGAGTTCACCCCAAATAACCCTACGTTCGGTTTAAACATAATTCAAAGTTCGCACTGTTCTCGAGAAACATGGGGGGTGGCCAGTACTTCTGAAACTTAGGTACTGTATACGGCATCTCCACTTGCATTAATCTAGCTTGAATAAAAGGTATTGTGACATTGCGTGGGCAATACGGTGAGCCAGCTTTTGATCAGTTTTATGACATCACACACATCATACTAATCTTAGCTGTTTCAACTCATAATTCAGCTCATTGTTAATTTTTATATTCCTGTAGTGTGCAACAGACCAATCCGACGTACCACCAACTCCTCATTTCTTTCTTGGAATTTCTGTCAGCTTGTTCGAAGTTTACCCGAGACCAACTCATCCGATGGAGGATTGCTTTGTCGACGGACAAGTGTGAAATTGAGTTCTTGAGGAAACTTCTGAATAATGGTGCGCCCGGACGGGTGATATTTCCTGGTAATGTGGGACCCAGTGTGAGCCTCAATCGTGGGACTATTTGGACGGCTGGAAGGAAATTCCCGTACTTTCATCCACGCCATGGGGCAGGTGGAAGCGATATAGACATTCGTAGTTACGTGTCTAGCTGACGGTGTTGCATCAAATGCAACTTACAGTTTACACGCATGCGGCATGGGTACCAGACTACCGGTACCATGCATGTAAGATAAATCACGTTTTTGCATTAGAAGGATTTTTATGAAAGTTACATTCAAAATAATTATACTTCAACATTGAATTATTTCATGGTTTTTCTTGTCATTCAGGAAGACTGTAGGTAATATGATTTTCAGAATGATCTAAAAATAAATAGGTAATTAATGATTGTAAAAGTGAGTCTTAAATATACTGAAACTTCTTTATTCAATGAAGGTGATTCTATGGCGAACTCCCGAAAATTTTAATCCGATAGATGACGTTCCTTATCGCTGGCTCCGAATATTGCCGTTTTTTGACGGTTTCCGGCTGTTTTCTCCGATCAGACGAATAAGAGACGAAAAATCGGATTGTCAGCACCTGCGTAATTTTTTGCGTGATTTTTTAAGCTAAATACAGGCCAAATTGGTTCAGAAATAAAGGCATAACTATGCAAAGAAAAAATCAAGTGTAATTTGGAGTTGTATCAGCAAAGATTACAGGTTTCGGTTTCACCTGTATTTCCTTGATGATACTGTTCAGATTATGGTTTTTCTCTTTAGTGGAGAAGAAGACACCGTGATTGAATTAAGGACTTTTATTCAGGTTTTGCAATTTACATCATTACATTATAATACAAGTAGAAGTAGACAGAAGATTCTAGAACTTAGAACTAACAAAATGTTGAGAGATGAGAGATGTTGCTATCGATGATGCTTGATGCTTTACTTTAATAATTGTGGGTGGCGGGAGAATACAAAATCACACTTTCCAACACGCCTCCTTGATTTTGTATCCCGTTAATTTAACAATGTTTTTGAAACAGTACAACAACAAAAAAAACTTATGTACATTGGGGAAACTTTTAATAAATTTATCAAACGAGATTCAATGAACTTCGGAATTGAGTGAATTTTACTTTGCTTAATGCTTTCGTGAAAATATCAGCTGTGTTTTCGTTAGAATCAATTTTTACAACGTTAATCATGCCGTTTAAGACGTTTTCATTTACGAAGTGGTAATGGACTTCGATATGCTTGGACCTTTTCGTAAAGTTCCCTTGCTTTGCTATTTCTAATGCACCTGAGTTGTCCTCGTAAATTTTTATCGGTTTATCTAAGTTAATACTGAATGATTTGAGAATGCTTTTAATAAAAATTATTTCAGTTACCGCTTCTGAAAGAGCTATGTATTCAGAAAACGTTGAAGATTTAGTCACTGATTTTTGTTTTGCGATTTCCAGTAAATGGGGTTTCCAAACAAACGAATAACATAACCTGACGTTGATTTTCTTTCGATAATGTCGCCTGCCCAATCGGCATCGACAAAGCAGTCCATAATACGAGGGTCGTGTCAAAAGTAAGTATCATGTTTTTTTAAAAAAAAAATCTATTAATGCTGAAATAAGTCGGTAAAAGGGTTTCGATGCGCAAAATCCTCAGCTTTTCAATGGTTTTTCTGGATTTTTGATATCTTCAAAATTAAAAAAATGGCGGTGGTTTTTCTGAGACAGCCTACCGTTGTTGCGTGCCCAAAATTTTACGCACTCGGATAAATCGTTATTCAGACAAGAAAAATGGATTGTGTTGAAGAGAGCAAAAAGAACATAAACTTAATAAAAAATTCTACTTGAAAAGCGTCTAACCTTATTTTTCGACGTAGTCTCCGCCTCCTTTAAGACACTTTTGGTAGCGGCACCAACTCGCAAAACTTTTACCACCGAGGTCAAGCTTTAGACGCGGGAACAGATGAAAGTCACTAGGTGCGAGGTCCGGAGAATAGGGGGGTGAAGAAAAATCTCCCATTTAAATGTCGCGGTAAACAAATGTCAGAGACAGCAACACAGAAACCGCAATTAGCGCGACGATTCAGTAGCGTAACATTTTGGGCACGCGACAACGGTAGGTTGTCTCAGAAAAACAGCCGCCATTTTTTTAATTTTGAACATATGAAAAATCCAAAAAAAACCATCGAAAAGCTGAGGATTTTGCGCATCGAAACCTTTATACCGAATTATTTCAGCAGTAATAAATTTTTTTTTAAAAAAAAAACATGATACTTACTTTTGACACGACCCTCGTATTTGCATTAGGATTAATAGAGAAGGTTAATTTTAAATCTTTCGTTAAACATAAGTACTTTAATACTCGAGCAGCATATTTAAAATGTGTGTCGTCATAACAACTTTGGTAACGACTCAGATAATTTGTACAAAAGGAGATGTCCCAAAGAGTAAACAAGAGTCGCAATTGAATGGAAGGCCTGCGTGGTCAACGTAGATAAGGGATCCGAACGCGGGCTTTTCAATCACACTTTTCAACAGATACAACTCCAAATCATACATGATTTTTTTTTTTTTTGCATAGTTACGTCTTTATTTCAGAACCAATTTGGCCTGTATGTAGCTTAAAAATTCAAGCAAAAAATTACGCAGGTGCTGACAGTCCGATTTTTCGTCTCTTATTCGTCTGTTCAGAGAAAACAGCCGAAAACCATCAAGGAACGGCAATTTCCGGAGCCAGAACAGTGACTGGATAAACCACAGTGCGGCCATTTGCCCTCCACCCCTCAATAGCGCACCCACTTTATTTTGGGCAGCATGGGAAGAATGATTGTTCTTGGGCTTTGGAATAAAATTTTCTCTACCCCCTGTCTGAAAAAAGTCATTAATGCTATGTATAAACCATTTTTAGGGTGGGGGGGGGGGGTCACGATATTTTTTGCGAGTAACTCAGGAACACACTTCCTCCCTATGTCGCCCGTGTTAAGTTGGGTGCGCATCCACGGGGGGTCAGTTACGGGGAATCGTTAATTTCTCTTAATTTTGCTAGCCAATATGTTTCAAAGACAGAAGACCTTCTGTCGAGTCTAACTTGCGTACGAAACCCTATAAAACCGTAAAAATACTTCTAATTGCTCAAATTTACGATCTAAGAAATCCGACCAATCAGGAAGACGACCGAAATGGCCGCACTGTGGTTTATCCAGTCACTGTAGGAGCCAGCAAAAACTAACGCCATCTTTCGGATTAAAATTTCCGGGAGCTTGCCATAGAATCACCTTAAATAAAATTGATGATAACACTCAATAGAACAATTTCTTTTTTTTAATTTTCCAAGACGCCCGTTATCTGTTCCTTTCACCATTTTGACATAAACAAGCGGCGCTCCGCGCCGCGTGCTGGGGGGCTCCGCCCCCCCAGGCCCCCCAGCAACGCTTCGCGTTGCTAAGCGTCGCTGCGCGACGAGGCGCGGCGAGGGGGGGGGGGGGGGCTGCGCCCCCCCAGGTTGTCGCTACGCGCCACATTGTTGATAGGTGTTACTAATCTATGCTACAACTTTTACAGCAGAACGGCTTTATTTTTGGTTTGTCGAAGTGACGGAAATTTCATTGATGATCCGTTTGATAGGTAGGTACCGTTTACAAACTTTGACAATATTTTCTTTTCTGTTAGAGGCGTGCGACGGAGGATACCAGTATTACTTTTTATAAAGTTTAATTGATTCGCTCTTTTCATTGCTCGCTTTTGTCAAGGACAGCGCTGGTATCTTACGATTTTATTTGTTGTTTTGTATTGGCTACTAATGCATCAAAGCCGACGTCGTTTGATTTATTAACATGCAGTAAGTACTGCATGTTTTTGCTATGGTTTTTTATCGATTTTGGCCATAAACTTCCTGCGTAAAAATCGACAATTTTCGGCTTGGTCGCAAACGTGCGTTGTCAGATTTCCGCGCGTAATGATCGCGTACTGCTTTTCGGTGGATTCCTTTCGTTCGATATATTGCGGAGCGGCAACGCCAAAAGTAGCCCTATCCTTTAACCAGCTACAAAACGAATCGCGCGCCGTATCGAATTTGCGATATTCTTCGGTCCGCCGCACAATGGACAGAAATCAAATCTTTGGCGGTCCAAATTCGTTCCTTTCAAAGTTGGAAAATTAGTATTTTAGCTGGGTACTATAGATGATTTTAAGGGATTCATTTGGCTCGGTTTTTTATTCCTGGCTTGCCCCATACTTATCGGAGAATATCATTTGATGGATCGACAATTCTTGTGATATCTCATGTCTTTGTATTTTTGACCACTTAGGACTCGATTTGGATCCATAGTGCGCCGTTTGAAATGTTCGAATAATGTTTGAGTTAGGTTTTGACTGAGTACATATTGACCCTAAGTTTTTCATAAGGATTTGTCTCCGTTATGAATAAATTTGGTAGTTTCATTATTTTGTCTGTGATAACCATCGAGCTATATCTAGTTCGGAGGCTTTGGTAAACAAGCGTAATTTGCCTCGGAGATTTTAAGGTTAGAGATTTGTGTTGTGAAAACAAACCGAAGTTCCCTCCGCAATGTATTTTCGCGTGTTTTCGAAGTCTATCAGAGACTTTAAAATCTGAATTTCTTTATGAACTGTGCGTGTTTTCTGTCAATCAAAGCCTTAATTTCAGTTTCTACTAATTGAAACACTCAAGTTCTTCATAGCTTTCATTTAATTTGCCAGATTCTACAGTGCGTGTTATTGCCTCGTAATGCCGTAACTCATTGCCTTTCTTGGCATTTTGACGAGTGAAAGTGGTATGTTTGTGGTGATTTATTCAAAAATTTTGTAATTTGACCTCTCTCAGCAAACTCTCTCTTCCTGAGACAGATTTACTCATGTTTATCTCCTCAAGTTGAGTGATCTGAAGTAGATAACTTCGTTAACCGATGAGCGTGGTCTAGAGAGTAAAGTTAACGAAAGGGGGAAAAAAAGCAAAGGGTGGACCTTTACATTTCAGACCAATTGTACCTATGCTTGCATGACAGTCATGGAGAGCAGAACTATTTAAATGGCAACACCAACACAAAGTCGTGTGATGCATGCACGGTTCGAAAATCTCTGGTTACAATGCACAGACCATTGTTTCAAAATTATTTTTTCATTTCAGTTAATGTAGGACACTTACAGGAGGAGTGCCTGAGACCTGTCGCTTCATAGTCGATCAACTTTTTAGGATCGATAGTTCATAAGAATCTATATGTCACACGTGCTACGTAGGTTTCGTGAATGGGCCTCAGAATCAGAGGAAAAAAATTTGACTTTAAATTGGTCATTGAAGGAAATTACACAGTTCCAAGAATCAGTAGCGAAGCAGGAATACAACCTACATTCTCAGGGTCGAAGGGCAACACCACTGACCCTTCAGCTGTTGATTGGTATTAGAAGATGGTCAGAAGCAACTATTGAATCTTGTGTGCTTCGTCATTTTTCTTTTTTTAAGGCTCATTCACAAAAACGACAAATCCTGTGTCTAATAGATCCTTACTATTGACCCTTAAAATTTGATCGACTTTCAAGGGTCCAGTATCGAGCATTCTCTTTGTTAGTAAGAGTGTGCCATCGACAAGCTCTCCTTGGTCGTCGGTAGTAGGCTCTATCGGAGGCAAGAAGGAGTCGAACACATTGAAGGTTATACACAAAAGAAGGGAGAAAAGGGGTAGAAGAATGAACCTAAGAACGTTGAACCTAATCTTCAAATTTGATCATGAGGTCAACTTCTTTCGAACAAATAAAGCGTCATGTTTGTACTTGTGCTGTAGAACTTTTTCCCAAGAGACTCTAGTGGATCCATGAATTTGTCCTCTATCACCGCCCATTTGAACGCATTCGTCAGGTAAAGGCAGATTTGATTTGATATGAGTTGTGCCCCTTTTTTCTGTATCCTCCTCTAACTCATGAGTTTAAGTAGGAGAAGAGAGAAGGAAAAATGTCTAGATCCGCCAGTGATCTTACCAGGACAATGGCAAAAGTTGCAGAGGATGAGATTTATACTTACCTCTGACGGCAAAAAGATTAGAAGATAAGAGATGATTATCTTTAGTCTTGAGCCCTAATATTGAAGATGATTAAAAATCATTCAATAGATAGTGGATCAAAACTAATGTGTCGCAGTGTAACAACAACAGGTAATCCTTGGTGTGTGAAGGCTGATAATAGTCGTTCTTGAACTACCACCAAACGTTAGACAGGGTAAATGCCAGATGCGAATGTGGCTCTTGACATTCATCGCATGCCGAGAATATAGGTAGTAGACTCGCACTCGCAGAGACATTATTCGACGAGCGACGAACGTTCGCCACTCGGCTCGGGACTTGGCAAACTCCGAGTAGTGTGGAGCCGTCTTTAGCTGGTCAGCAAACACTGATGATAACTGTCGGAGCTGTGAGCGACAGTAGAGCTCATTTCATGAAAAATGGTTCGTGTCAGCTCAATTTGCTTACTGCGCAGTGGAAAAGTCCAAGTTTCTGAGCACTGCCATGAATGAGATGCTAAGTGCAAACGCACCTGCGGTGTAGATTATAACCAAGGCGTAATCTGTCATCTTTCAAGAAACCTGCTCTCCTGTTGCATAATCACATGGACCTTAACACTAGGGCCCAGTCACAGTTATACACCCAAAATGATGTCCAGACTGAGCATAATAAAATCTTACAATTAACGCTATGAGGTCTCAGATCAGTAATGAATCAATCGAGCGGACGATCAATGATGCACAGCAGTCTCTACCCATCATGTTTACTTAGCTTACTGCAGCTCTGAACAAAAGTAGATCGTAAACGCTGAAGTGTACTTGAATATCATGTCAAAATGCATACTTTAAACCCTCAAATGACATCTGTAGTGGGAGTTAACACCAAAACTGAGAGGTTGCTTACTAAACTTGCAGCCAGAATCACTTATCAAAGTCATGTAAAATTCTAATCGGAGAAGAGGTCACATATACAGACCGAACTTAGAGTGAACGAGAGCTCGTCAGGAAAAAAATTATGGCAAATAGGAGCCACATTCTGACAGCAAACTTACAAAGGACACCGCGCTTTGCTTATGGGAACTGGCTCCCAGTCAAATTTTTTTAAATTGAAATATGTGTCGTAAAAGTGTCTCCTGAGAAAAAGCTCTCACGGGCGGAAAAAAAAATAATGACAGGATTTCGAGATATTCGCGTCTAAAGTTGGGGACTATTTGCCCTCCGCCTCGTATTCTCGTACGTAGCAGGCCGCTTAACTACTACGCCAACTGGAAACCTTCTCGGTCGAATCGCCCGACTCAGCGCGCATTGATATTTGCAGTCCCTCCCAACTGCTTATTTTGTTTACCGCAGACCCACTGCTCTGCCTTGACCACTCCCTCAACTGATTACTTACCTACATCAACATTTTCTTTTTCTCTGCGAACTATCTGCTCTCTTCCTCTCTCTCCCTCTCTCTCCCTCATTGTAAATGTAGTTCCGATTAATAATAGTTCATTGTTGTTTCTCTCGCAATATTTGACACCTAGTTTTTGCGTCCTTTTTTTTTTGTTTATTTGTTTATTTCTCTTTTATTATTCATGGATTTATTTATTTTGATTGAGGGGGAAGGGGTCGTTAGCACACGACATAGTGGTTCATGAGCATTATACTATCGTTCTACTTCCAAAGCTATGTTTGTTTCGATATCTCCTCTATTTAAACCTACAAGAGAGAGTCGATCTTCAGACTGTTCATTTGGGCTTCCGAATAATCGATACATTTCCATAGGTTCAAATGGGATGGAAAATTCAGTTGATTGTTCACGATCCGCCGCTGTCACTGTCGCCATCGGATCGATTCTTTTTGGTAGATTTTTATGGAGGAGCCATCGATACACCAAGATACACGATTGTCCGCGTTCGTGTGGCACACTTTTTTTTTCTCTCTCCGACCCCCCTTTCCTATTAAACTTCAGTACGGCTCTATACACTTGTCAAAAATCACGTTTCTTTGGTTTGATTTTTTTAGGGGGGGAGAGGTTTGTTTTTGTTTATTTCTTTTCATTTTTTCTTTTTTGACGACTCTTTAGAAAACTTGTATCACATCGCTTGAAACATCGCTTTGGAAGTAGAACGATAGTATAATGCTCTTGAACCACTACGTCGTGTGCTAACGACCCCTTCCCCCTCAATCAAAATAAATAAATCCATGAATAATAAAAGAGAAATAAACAAATAAACAAAAAAAAAGGACGCAAAAACTAGGTGTCAAATATTGCGAGAGAAACAACAATGAACTATTATTAATCGGAACTACATTTACAATGAGGGAGAGAGAGGGAGAGAGAGGAAGAGAGCAGATAGTTCGCAGAGAAAAAGAAAATGTTGATGTAGGTAAGTAATCAGTTGAGGGAGTGGTCAAGGCAGAGCAGTGGGTCTGCGGTAAACAAATAAGCAGTTGGGAGGGACTGCAAATATCAATGCGCGCTGAGTCGGGCGATTCGACCGAGAAGGTTTCCAGTTGGCTTAGTAGTTTAGCGGCCTGCTACGTACGAGAATACGAAGCACCGGGCAAATAGTCCCCGACTTTAGACACGAATATCTCGAAATCCTGTCATTATTTTTTTTTCCGCCCGTGAGAGCTTTTTCTCAGGAGACACTTTTCCACAACATATTTCAATTTAAAAAAATTTGACTGGGAGCCAGTTCCCATAAGCAAAGCGCGGTGTCCTTTACGCATTTAAAATTAAATCGGCTGCAAGAAAACGTACTTCCGACACACGTAATTTTAAACGGAACGAGTAATTGCTGATGGCTTCCAAAGAAATTAAGACCTTGTATGGTTCTTCACATAATTATAACACCGGGTACAGTAAATTCTAAACGCCAAAATTAGCTAGAAGTGAAAAACCGAACAATAGTTGACAAATTAGTAGTAGAAGGAAGGAACACATGATGAGAAAATGGCGAAGATTTGTTTACGAACAGCGATTTGAATCCAATCTAATCCAATCCCAAAGAATCGTTTATACAAGTTTTCCAATCCGGATTCCTCGGTCCGATCCCGTAGTTTAGCGGGATCGAGTCGAACATGGATCGAGTTGAATCTGCAGCGTTTGTCCGATCCGATCCAGTCCGGTCCGATCCCTCGATCCTAGTTCAATCCGGATTGAAATGCTCGCATAACCAGCATTATTTTATTTGTTTTGCTGCCGTTGCCCGATCATCTTCGAGCGTGTGGCTTGAAGGTGGAGGAGAGCGACGAGCGAGGGTGGGGAGCGGAGGACTGTCGGTTGATAGTCGTCACTTCGTCGGATTATTTGTCACTTTTACCGCCGCGTACTATTCTAGCGCCTATTCGCTTTGGTGCTCCTTCGTTCTGATTCCTGTAGGGAAAAGAGAAGAGCAAGAGTGATGAGAATGTAGTGGTGATTGCGTTCCCCTCCCCCGTCATCTGGTTGTGCTGAAGCATCGTTTTGCGATAAGCTATGCGTTTACTCGTGGAGAATGAACTGCTTCTGTGCTGTTGGCTTGGCAAGGAGAGGGGGTGGGGGGCTGCTCGGTTGGACGCATGCTGCCGCGCTGGGGCGAAGTAATGGAGAGAGTGGACACGATGCAGAAACAGTGTTGGCTTGTTTGCATTTTAACACATTACATAAAAATTGTTTGTGGTGTTGAATGGTTTGTATCCGTCCAATCTCACCGGCTCGCCCCAATGTGCGTCACTCCGTTTCGTAATAATGCTTCGCACTCTTTTTCTGAGTTCAATGTATTCGGTTTTGACCAGTAGCGTCGCGCGCATCGCAACAACAATGCGTCCCATCCATGTAATAACTCATGTAAAATATCGAATTCAGGGTGTTTGCAGTGCACCAGGAAAATTCGATATATTCAATGAGTTCAAATGGAGCAGTAGCACTGGTGCCGGATGGCACGCGACGTCGCACAGTGTGGACATTTGTCGATCTAGCTATTCAAAATTATATAACTTTTGAAAAAATTCAGTTGAGGAAACGAAACGTTGGGGATTTATCACCATTAGGGTAGCCTATATTTAGGTAATTTTTTGTATTTTTGCGGACCCCTCGAAAGGGGGCAATGGGGCCCCCCAATTCCCCCCTTAAAAATTATCATCGATAACCCCTATATTGTGACACATCAATCAAAACTGTGTAAAAAGTAGTGCATTTTCGTTTAAACCGGAGGTCGCTATCTCTTTTTGTTCCAAAGTTATTGTCGATTAAAGTTTCATTTTGGATAAAAATTTCCCATATAGAAATTCAAAATTCAATAATTTTGGAAAAATTACAGATAGGAGAATAAAACTTTGAAGATTTGTTACTAACATGGTAGTCTATCTTTAAAAGAGTTTTTTCGGAGGGAAACTATATAAGGGGGGCTCGGGCCTTCGACGCCCCCCCACAAATATATTTAATCGGGAACTTATAGGGAATAAAATTATAAAGCTCATAAGAGGGTTTATGACGGAACGTAAATTAGTATAATATGAGTATATTATAATATACTATTTCTCTTTGATGTTAAGAGTAACTTGAGTCAAATTGTGGGGAGAGAGGTGCTGGAAAATAAATTCAAGAATAATTCTTGAAAATGCAAAGTCATCAATAGGGTTTTACGGGAAAATTATTTAGTCAAATTTTGTTAATATTTTTTATTTTATATTATATTTTACTAGTGACTGTCCCTCTCTTTCATCAATTTACATTTATCAAAATCAGAGTCGCTAAAATAGAGAAAGTTACAATAATTTAATCCGTAATCAAGCGAATTGTTCCTATAATTTGCGTCATGACAGGTTGAGCGGGACATTTGACCAAATGAAGTATCAGATATATCGGTATTAATACAAAATATTTAATTCAGTTATAAGAACTATGAAAAAAATTAGTCAATTTCTGAGCCTGATGAGTCGGTACATTCAGAGGCAGTGGCGGACGCAGGATTCTTTTTGGCACGGGCTTGCACTGATGAGCGTTTGACTGAAAATTGTTCCCCTCTTCCCCTCCACCCCTAACAATCGGAGGTCTGGGGGGCTATAGCCCCCTTTAACGCCCCCCCTCCCGCGTCCGCCACTGTTCAGAGGTATTGGTGGCATCAACAAGGCTTCTGTCCTCCTCGCTTGATGAATTTTCGCTGTTTGGTCCATTTTCACGGTGCAATTTCTCTCTGAAAACAAGGAGAAAAACTAAGTTTATTTCATTTGCGCACATTTGCGCAGTGGGAGACAAACATAGCTGAAAAGTAGATGAAATTACCTTTCTTTTAGAGCAAAAACGGTAGATGGTACAAAATGGTACAACAGAAAAAAACTCTGCTGAAACTTGTCATATGTCAAAAATATGCTAAAATTTAGACTAATTATAGAATGTAAATTATCCTAAGCTTAAAAAACTTACCTTCCATGGTTTTTCCTCCTTCTACTAACTTTGAAGAACACGAAAAAAAATCCATAACTCATTTAACATGTGCTTTGTTTACATTAGGCCTATTCTATCGAAACAAGTGTCACGGGTGAAAATAGAGATACTTACCTGTGTTAATTGAACTTCGAACTCGGCTGGTGCACTTGTCGTCCGGTTTTAATCAAAACAAACGTTAGATATGTCTTATCTAGACATCTTTGAAGTCGAAAAGCAAGTGCACAGTGGATTTTTTCGATCTTCATTTTGAATAGCTAAAATAAACTTATGTCCACACTGTGCGTCGCTGGTTTTGACTTATTATTTGTCATTTATTTCGAGATGGATGTTACATCCCGATGTTAAACAACGGCACCTTTGCACGTTGTTGACAGATTGTGGACGTGGCTTATTTCAGCTGCAACCAAAAGGACAAGGAATGGCTATTGATAGCGACGCATGTTTAAGGTATGTTTTAACAGTGGCGGCTTGTGTGATGCGGCCACATTGTCATTCCTCCATTCGGCCGTACGCAAAGCAATCGATTCAATCGAGAGGCAGCGCTTCGCCGGCAAGCGATTGCTCAACATAGAACCAAATGAACGAGTTAATAACAATTGATGGCGAAACGTTCGGGCCGCCTCTGTTGCGTTGCATTTGTTTTCTTCTTTTGACACGAATCATGTTATGGTCACTGTTCCGATCGATCTGAAAGAAAAAATCAAGAAACACGGCAGTAAAGATCCAATGCTTGGTTTTTTTGCCATTTTGTTGATGTTTCCATGTAAATCGATGGTTCGATACCAATCGATGCTGCGATGCTTCGATACTCTTCGACGTTTCGATGCATCGCTCCGATGCTGAGATTGACAACGAAGCGATTTCAATGGACTGGACGAGACATCGCACAGGTCTAGTTGCGCGTGTCTCTTATCTGTCGAGGGCGGGACCCCCCCTCTCCCCTTTCTTTTTTTTGTGACTCTGTGAATATCCACGGTATTCTGTGGATTGCCCGCGCGTTAGCGCAGTTCTGACCACAGCGATCTTACCTGTTGTAATTACTGGGACTTTTTTTCATTTTGTTGGACTTCAGGCGACGAAAGTCAATGAAAGCAACTGTTAGATGTTAGACTTGGCAACGCTGCGACGTGCCAAAGCAGTGTGACTTTTAGTTAACCTCGTGAGTTGTGTATGGTCGCTCCGGTGTATTGACATTAAATAAAATATGTACTTTTAAATCTACTTATTGTATTCTTAATAATAATGACGAATACCCGAATATAACATGGCGCTGCGGTTTCGGAAGAACATCGTGTGAGTTTTTGATAGATATGTAATCAGTTCGAAGTTAAGTGCCTCTAATAAGTGCGTGGTGTGGTGATTATAACCTCGAAAGTTTCGCGCCGAATATGCGACTCGTGCATTTCTGTTTCTAAAAAAAAAAAAAAAAAAAAAAAATTGCGAAATCTCTCTATTATGGAATTTAATCGACCATCTCCTCTCTCCTTGGATGGAAATCTGTCAGATAACTTCCGACGGTTCAGTCAAAATTTCTTAAATTTTATGAAGGCAACCGGCTCTGATAAGAAGGAGTCCAGCATCAAGGCGGCTATTCTCCTGAACTTAATTGGTGAGGAAGCATCCGATCTGTTCCTAACATTTAATGTCCCTAAGGATGCTGACAATGAATATGACTACACTGCTGTCCTGAAAAGCTTTGAAGATTATTGCAACCCGAAAACTAATGTTGTCATAGAAAGATTCAAGTTCAATTCACGCTACCAACAAATTGGCGAACCTTTCAGCTCTTTTTAACTGACCTAAAAAAGCTAATTAAATCTTGTGAGTATAAGGAACAAGAAGAGAGTCTCCTAAGAGACAGGATTATTTTGGGTATTGAGGATAAATCTTTACAAGAAAGAATACTACGGGAACCGGACCTATCCCTCGAAAAAACTATTAAAGTTTGTCGTGCAACTGAAATGGGGAAGCTGCAGGTGGAAGAAATTCAAAACAGATCATCGACTCGTGATATTTGTGCTTTCAGTAAGAATCCAAACCTTGTATCTGCGTCACCAACTTATGCTGATGAGACTTACTCGTGTAAAAAATGTGGTCGAGTACACTCACGGAAAAACTGCCCGGCTTATGGCCAAACTTGTGCCTACTGTAAAGGTTTACATCATTTTGTCATAGGATGCAAAGTAAAGCAGAGTAAAAATAATGGTCGCAACTTTCCTAAGAAAGATAATAATAATGGCGCTAATGCCTCCCTGTCTAATGTTAATTGTGTAAGTGAAGAAAATGATTGTTTCTACATAGGCAAGATATCTGCATCAGGTTTTGATAGTAATGTTAGTGCTAAACAGTGGCATGAAACTGTTTGTCTCAATAATATTAAGTATTCATCTTTTAAATTAGATACGGGTGCGGAAACCAATATTATTCCGTTGAATGTGTTCAATTTCTTGCTTCAAAAAGATAGCAGCTTAAAGTTATCTGGCACTAATGTCAAGTTAAGAGCTTTTGGAGGAAATGAAATAACTCCTGTTGGTACTGTCAAGTTAAATTGTAAAGTTAATAAAACTGAAAGAGTAATCGAATTTTTTGTCTCGGATGCTGAAAGTGACATAGGAATTTTAGGGTTACCCAGCTGCGTTGCCATGAATTTACTAAAAAGAGTAAATATAGTCAGTGAAACTGATATGTTAAGTAAAGAAGAACTTGTGAAAAAAAAAGAATTTATTGATAATAATATTGATGTTTTTCAAGGCACAGGAAACTTTAAAGTCAAGTGTCATTTTGATCTGCAACCGAATGCAACAGTAACAGTTAAACCTCCCCGGCGAATTCCCATTGCTTTACGGCCACGAGTTAAGTCAGCTCTTGATAATCTAGAAAAACAGAATATCATTACTAAGGTAGATTCTCCTAAAAGTTTTGTTAGTAACCTAGTGGTGGTAGAAAAACCTAATGGAAGTGTAAGATTGTGTATCGATCCGCAGGATTTGAACACAGCAACAAAAAGAGCTCCGCATCTAATACCATCAATTCAAGACATAACCTGTAAACTTGAAGGTAAATGTGTATTCTCTGTTTTGGACTTGAAAGATGGGTTTTATCATGTTGAACTTGATAAAGAATCATCCGAACACTGTGTGTTTAGTACACCATTTGGTTTGTATAAATTTTTAAGGCTCCCCTTTGGGTTAAACATAGCTCCAGAAGCCTTTCAAAAACTAAACGAAAGAATTTTTGAAGGTATCCCTGGTATAATCATCTACTTTGATGACATTTTAATTGCTGCTAAAAATGTTAAGGAACATGATGATATCCTCAGACTGGTTATAGAAAGAGCCAGGAATTTTAATGTAAAATTTAACGTTATCAAGTTTCAGTATCGGGTTAAAATTGTTAAATTCTTTGGTCATATTTTTTCTGCAGCAGGCATACAACCAGATCCTGAACGTATCAAAGCCCTAATAGCAATCGAAGCTCCCAAAACTAGAAAAGAACTTCAAAGAGTTCTAGGGTTATTTAACTACCTTCATGACTTTGTACCTAACATGTCCTCTTTAACAGCCCCACTAAGAAGTTTGTTAAACAAAAATGTTATTTTCTGTTGGTTACCCATTCATAACGAAACATTAGAAAAGCTTAAAGTTTTAATTTCTGAAAACCCAGTGCTTGCAAATTTTGATGAAAAAAAACCTATAACGTTACAATGTGATAGTTCTAAAGATGGTATGGGCTTCACTCTCCTGCAAGAATGCAAACCTGTATTTTATGGATCCAGAAGCTTAACTGAAACTCAAAAGAACTACTCTCAGACTGAAAAGGAGATGCTCAGCATACTAGAAGCAACAAAGAAGTACCACAATTTTTTATACGGTCAACGTTCCATTGAAGTTCAAACAGACCATAAGCCCCTAGTTTCGATTATGTCTATGCCCATTTGTAACATAAATAACAGTAGGCTTCAAAGAATAAAGCTAAAGCTTCTAAAATATGACCTGAAATTAAAGTATGTCCCAGGAAAAAACATGTTTGTCGCTGACCTGCTGTCTCGATCTTATATCAAAAGTTCTGTCTCCGATGACCCTGATCTAATCGAAACCATACATTCACTGAGCAAGTACGCTCAAATTTCTGAAGAAAGGAAGTCTGAAATTGAGTCAGCAACAAAGGCTGATGAAACTCTGGCCTCTGTCATAAAATTTGTTAAAAATGGATGGCCTAAGGATAAAACATTAATCCCCTCGGGATTTGTGAAATTTTATTTTCAGTTTCAGAGTAGGTTAACAGTTGAAGATAACTTATTGTTCTTAGATCATAGAATTGTAATTCCAGTCTCCTTACGAAACAAGATTTTGTTACTCCTTCATGAACCTCACATGGGAATGGAGAAAACCAAAATGAAAGCGCGCCAAACGGTTTATTGGCCTAATATTAATGTAGATATTGAGAAGCAAGTAGCAAAGTGCGCGGTCTGTGAAAAATTCCGTAATAATAATATTAAGGAACCATTACTTAGTCATACCCCACCTAATCTGCCTTTCGAAAAAGTTGGAACTGATTTACTTCAAAGTAAAGGCAAACCTTATATTGTATTAATAGATAGTTACTCAAAATGGATTGAACTCTTGCCTTTAAAGTCCATGCTGGCAAGTGAGGTGATAGAAAAGTTAAAGCTTATTTTCTCAGTTCATGGTATTCCTAAAACTGTCTGCTGTGATAACCAACCATTCAACTCATTTGAGTTCAAAACTTTTGCCAGAGATTGGGATTTTCAGTTATGCTTCAGTAGTCCAAGGTACCCTAAATCGAATGGCTTGGCAGAAAGAGCTGTGCAAATAGCTAAGAACATATTAAAAAAATCGAGCAATCATGATGAAGTCTTGATAGGACTTCTTGAGTATCGCACCACCCCAGTTAAGGGAACAAATGTGTCCCCTTCCCAGGCATTAATGAGTAGGTTGTTAAGAACAAAAATTCCCATAGCAAGTACCGCATTGAAACCGAGAGTGGAAAAGGGAATAAGACAAGCTATATTGGACTCCCAACAAAAATCAGCAGAGTACTATAATCAAACCGCCCGTTTCAAAGAAGACTTGAAAGGTCCTGATGTCTTGTTTAGAGATAATAATAATAAAGAATGGAAACCAGCTAAGCTAATTGGTAAGGCCCCCGAGCCTAGATCATACTTTATCAAAAATCAAAATGGCAATATTTTAAGAAGAAATTCACATCATTTAAAAAACAGTTCAATTTTTAAAGATGACAGTCTGTTTTCCGGTGACAGTCTGTTTTCCACCTGTTCACATGATCATAATCTTGTCGTTGCCCCACCCCCTCCTCTTGACCCACCTCCTGCTCCTGCACAACCAGCAGAACATAATCCCATTGCCGAACCACCCCCTGCTCCTAACTTGCCCTTGCAGCCTGTTGTTGGTAAAACCAAATTTGGTCGGGTTGTAAAGCCCCCAGTCCGTTATATTGCTGAATTCTGATTTTTGTAAAAAAAAAAAAAAAAAAAAAAAAAAAAAAAAAAAAAAAAAAAAAAAAAAAGTGAAAAAAGAGATGTTAGATGTTAGACTTGGCAACGCTGCGACGTGCCAAAGCAGTGTGACTTTTAGTTAACCTCGTGAGTTGTGTATGGTCGCTCCGGTGTATTGACATTAAATAAAATATGTACTTTTAAATCTACTTATTGTATTCTTAATAATAATGACGAATACCCGAATATAACAGCAACCAAATAAAAAAAAATAAGAAGATAAGTAAATATAGTAAGGTAAGAAGGGCACTCTTTCTGTTTAGTTGATGTGGAAATTAAGTCACGGCGAGACGCAAAGTTCTCGAATCGTGTCTATTACGTGTTGACACTGCGTGAAGCGCGGTGTTGTCAAAGCAGGCGTTTCATTATGTGTGGTTACTGGTTTTTCGTGTTTTCCTGCGATGGTTTAACTTCGACGGTGTGGCAACTCCGGAAGGTCAGTCGTAGAAGTGCTTATATATAGACAACGTAACCCTTTTTTTTTTTTTTTTTTTTTTTTTTTTTACTTGGCCGGCTTGTGTGTCGCTTTATCAACGCAGATGCCGTGCGTGGTAGTTCTTCTTCCTGTCAATAGATCAAATCCTCTGAAACTTGAGAAAAACATTTGAATGATATGAAGTTGGACAAATGAAACTGGGCGAAAAAAAGGAAGAAAAAGAAATGCGGGAAAGAAAGATGGATAAAATTACGAGTGGCGGGGAAGATGTTGAGAAAGAGAGTAGAAAGCGGAAGGCCGAGAACTCTCCGAGCCGAGTTACGGAGTGAATTTGCTTACGCTACCGAATTTTTGATGAATGGGCGTCGTGGTTTATCATCTTTCTCCTTCGTTTTGTTGACATTTTCGAGTCTTAATTAGTGGCAAGGGCAGGGGCAGGTCTAAACTCTGGACTAGTGCAGTAATGATGTCGAGAGGGGGTGGTGGAGCAGTACTGGATTTTAAATGTTTGGTTCATGATCGATTCACAATGCTTTCAATGCGTTATGTGCGGTGTTGCCACAGAATAATACAATCAGAACGGAAACTCCCATAAGAGCCAATGGAAGCAAGTTTGGTATTTAATGGCACCAATAGGCAACGCTGCCGCTGTGGTCCTATATCCCAACAAGGCGGACGTGTGTGATTTGTGTTGAAACTCATTTATTTCTGTAAATTCTGGAAAGAAATCATAAGTTTCCGGCCTCAGTTTTATTCTTTTGGCATTTCAGAACGAAAATTTCGCGGATCATGTCCTATATTATTTTTTATTCGCGCGCGAATCCAGATTTAAACATCCTATATCCCAACATGGCGGACGCGAAACGACTTTGCTTCAAAATCCGACAGAGTTTCCGTTCTGATTGTATTATTCTGTGGTGTTGCGTTGTTCGTTTTTTTTTTTTTTTGTAAAGAGGGGTTCATTCAAAATCGGCATTTTTCGCCCACTGCTTGTTTTTGACGAAACTTCGGGGATCGATTAGGGTTACTATTAGTAGTGGATCCTGAAATTTTCGCGACCTAAAACCAATTTATAGAGGGGGGCGGGGGGTCAAAGTTGAAACCTTCAAACTCAAATATCTCGCTAACGAATAAAGCTTTTGAAATGTGGTTTGCGCGAAAAAACGCAAAATAAAATTTCCTTTCTTTTGATTACCCACATGTCCCACAAAATTTTAAACAAACACTTGGAATTTGCAATTTTTTGATTTTCAGTCTCAAATTTTTTTACAAATTTTGAAATTCTGAAAAAACGCATTATTCGATTTTGATCTCTATGAGATATGTTATTTTCTAGGTAATTTGCTACAATTTAGTCCAAACCGCATGTTGGGGAAACTTTTCGTTTCTGAGTTATGCAAAATTTTGAAATCCAAGATGGCTACCAAGCAGATGGGTTTGCAGCCATATTGGATTTCAAAATTTTTTTAAATCTGATAGCAGAATTGAATTCTACGACCTTCAAAACCCCCAAATCCCAATTTTCATCAAGTTTTGTTGATTAGAAGCGGAGAAATTTTTTTTTTAGGTTTCGTCGCTGTCACTGAGAACGCTAAAATTGCGATTTTTGAAACTTTAAAAATTCATAACTCAGAAACGAAAAGTTTCCCCAACATGCGGTTTGGACTAAATTGTAGCAAATTACCTAGAAAATAACATATCTCATAGAGATCAAAATCGAATAATGCGTTTTTTCAGAATTTCAAAATTTGTAAAAAAATTTGAGACTGAAAATCAAAAAATTGCAAATTCCAAGTGTTTGTTTAAAATTTTGTGGGACATGTGGGTAATCAAAAGAAAGGAAATTTTATTTTGCGTTTTTTCGCGCAAACCACATTTCAAAAGCTTTATTCGTTAGCGAGATATTTGAGTTTGAAGGTTTCAACTTTGACCCCCCGCCCCCCCTCTATAAATTGGTTTTAGGTCGCAAAAATTTCAGGATCCACTACTAATAGTAACCCTAATCGATCCCCAAAGTTTCGTCAAAAACAAGCAGTGGGCGAAAAATGCCGATTTTGAATGAACCCCTTTGAATGTCTCAACTTCAGAGTACCCAGTGAAAATTTTGTGAGTCTTGGAACCCGAACTTGGCGCTGGTGAGGACTTCATAGAGCTTTGACCTTTCGAAAAACGAACCGTCACTGGGTGATTAGGGTGACCATTATTTTGGACTTTTGAGAAATTGCACAGGGGGAACCTTGCAATCGGTTCATTTTTGCATGAAAAAAAATGGTAAAAATAATAAAAAAATTCTAAAAAATTTTTAACCCGTGCCTCAATGAGCCTAAAGTGGCGCCCGGCGGAATCCCCGTACTCGGCAAATCGTGTTTTCGCGCTGTTTCACCCCCTCCTTAGAGCATGACCTGTTACACTCAGATAGTTCAGACTTTGTAGTATAAGACACTTTTAGGAGTACTTTCACGTATAAATAACCAAAGTAGTCTCAGTACCTTCAAAATGTAATTTTTTTGCCCTCAAAATCACGTAAAATCACGATTTTCTGGGCCCGACTGAGATAATCGCGTTTCCCAGCCATCTAGCCACCCAGTGGGTGATCCACATTTTTTCTCAAAGTTACGGAGTGGGCGTTAAAATCGATAAGAGCGTCAAAGTATTCCAGAAATGGAATTCCTAGGAGTGCCGCTTCCGGAAGTTGGTCCGAAACAAAAGTATTTTGATCTATTTGCACCCCGGTGAGAGAAATGTTGATTTGAGCTTCACCCAACGGCTTGAAGGTCTCTCCCAAGGCGGTGAGTAACTTTAATGTGGACGTTTTATTGATACCATTTCTATCAATCGTGTCAGGGTGTACAATATTGACGCCAGAACCAGTATCGATTAGAATCTCTGTTTCTTTGGAGTTGATTAGTCCCCTCACAATTAAGGGTTGCCCTAGTGAGACGTTAGTTTCACTTCCATTTTTTATCTCATTTATCGTGCCGTGCACCGGTTGACTGTGAAGAGTCGCCAGAATAGTAGAGACGATGTTGGTTGCCAGTACGTCTTTCCCAGTGCTGTTTAAATGAAAACGATCTTGAGCAAAGATTGACTCGGTGATGTTGTCAATTGGGATTTTCGTTACATTTTCACGAACGGGGTTTAGGTTTCTGCTGACAGTGGCGTTGACCAGATCGATTTTGGGGTTCAGATGGGGAGAGTCATACCTGGGTAAAATGGGAAAGTACAGCACTTTCATTTTTTTACTCCAATTTATTAACTTTTGTATACCGAGGTGGCGAACTATGAGTGAGCCATCTAGGTTTTTATGATGGGTCACATCGTTGGAGCCGGCGACCAGTACCAAAATGGTGTGATTTTTGTCAATAACCTCCATCTTAGTGAGTTCATTCAGAGTGTCAGACATGGTTGCCCCGGGCCAACAGAGAATTTCGGGCTTAATTTTGGGGGGTAAGAGGCGTTCTAGTTTTGGTTGTAAATCGCGGAGATGAGAATCGCCTATAAATATCACTCGAGTGGGAGGGGTCAGCTGCGGTTGAGTCAGTGGTTGTGAGTCGATTGAATGACAAAACTCCTGACTGTGTGGTTTCTGAGGCTTTGTCTCCGCTGTCTTTACTGATACGCGCACTGATGCCAGTTTTTCGATCTTACCTAAAGGTTTGTGAGTTTGGATGATCAAAATACGGTCGGATGAAAGATTGCTAACTTGAATTTCGAAAACATTTGAGCCACACCACTGGTTAATGTCTTGGGCTTTCATTTCCAGGTCTGGGATTGTTAGCGTAGGCACAAAACGGTATAGATGGGACTGATGTCGATCACGGAGATTTGGCGTCGTAACACGAATAGATATGGTCCCCTGAGGCTTTACAGTTTGTGTTGATTCAGCAAACACGGCTGCGTGAGTCAACTCCGTCTTATCATCTTCCCTCGATTTGTAGGTAGCCGCGTCGGGGGCCATCAGAGAGGAACCTAGTTTTTTGGAACGGTTGGAAAATTTGGGCGAGAAGGTGTGGTGGGGCCAAAAAAAATTGCAGTGAGCACATATCGATTGCCCACTTCGAGATCGTTCAGTCATACTGTTTCGATTTTGATTTCGTTCCCCCGATGAACTTCTCCATGATGACCCACGCTGGTTAATTTGGTATTCATTTTGCGAGAATCCTGCCTCAGCTGGCGCCTTCCTAAATCCATCTGGGGTCCCGCAGTCCTTCGCCATGTGACCTTGGGGTGCTAGTGTAGAATGCGCCCGATTCCCGCTGTTGCGACGCTTTAGCTAGTTTTGAGGTGACCGCACGGCGAATGTTTTTTTCCAGCTCGTCCAAGATATCATTGGTTAACATACGAATGACATCGTAGGTTTCCGACAGAAAGCCTCTTTTAATCCATCTGCATAAATCCGCTTCGGCCATATCCGGGCTGGCCTTTTTCTGCAGTCTTATCTTCTCAGCAAAATACTCGTTATGAGTCTCTGAAGGTTGTTGCACTCGCTGCTGGAACTCAATTTGGGCAGCTTCTTCATCGACGTAAACGCAACGGTCCTTGAATTTAGTTTTCAGTTGAGCCCAAGGCAGTTGACTCAGCACTTCCTCATTATTGATCCACCACAATAAAAAGTGCCCTTGAGGCTCAACTGAAAATATCCCCTTGTTGCGGCTTCATTCCAGTTGTTCAGTGTTTGAACCCGATCTACTTGCCAAAGGAATGTGACTGGGTCCTCGCTGGTTTTGCCGTGGTATGGGTCGATTCCAGATTTGTGGGGTTCTCGGACAGCGGCGGCCATGTTGTGGTTGGGTGCCTGCGGAGGAGCAGCGATTTCCAAATTTTCATCGGCGAGAGGGGGGATGTCAAATGATGGACGGTCACTGGGATGGACGAACACTGTTTTACACAGCTATGTGGCCGAATGAAAATTTCCCCCCAAAAGGGCCCATAACCCCAAAAATTGGGGTTTCATGGAAAAATTTACTGGAACAAAAATGTCGGCAATGAGTTGTTCTTTCAGGACCTGAACTTATTTTTGTACCTTTTATAGGCTTTTCCCCGCCAAAAATGGAATAATGTGTTTTGACCCCTCCCCCAAGGGGGGCCTCGGGGGGCTTTGAAAATATTTTCATTGAATTCTTTGGGGTCAATTCTCTATCTGACTTTTTCGTTTCAGCTCTCTACGCCCAGCCGTTTTCGAGAAAGAGTACCTATCCGGGTGGTCTGGTACACCCTGTACACTGATTTAATCGAACAATAGGAATTAAACAGGAATTAAAAAGAGCGGATGTTCTAATTTTAAAGAAAAATAACAAGGAGGGGCTGATGTCCCAATCGGAATAAGTAAACAATAAAAAAAAAAAACAGAATTAAAAAACAGGGTGGATCGATATCCCAATCGACTAATTAAAAACAGGGTGGATCGATATCCAAATCGACTAAAAAAGTTGAAACGACCGATATCCCAATCGACTAAAAAAAGAATTAAGGAAAAAAAAGAGACGGCTGGACTCTAGTCCCGATCCCACGAAGACTGACTCTCTCGAAAATTTTCACTGGCGAGAAGCCCTGGTCGTCCCGATCCCTGCGAAACCACGTGACTCGGGCGAACCAATCGGGGAAGACCCCGTGGAGGACCGAGTCAGTTTCCCACAGAAATCGGGAAACCTCAGGAAAATTTTCGGGCGAGTCAGGACATCCGCGATCACGCGAAAACCGCGTCAGGCCGGATCCACCCGACGCCAACTTACGCTGACGTGCGCGTGAAGCCAGACAGACGCTGAATTCGTCGGGCTACATCCTCGCGCTAAAATATTCCTGGCGAACGAAATAGAAAATCAATGAATTTTTATTTTCGTTACACCGCCAAAATGACTGTTATGAACAAAATAACAGCTAACTTGCCCGTAGCACCAGTGCCTAGATCATTTTTACCCAAAGTGACTGATCTAGAGCTTGCGGATCCACAGTTTTATCAATCAGCACCGATTGACTTACTAATCGGTGTAGAACTGTATGTACAAATTTACAATGGGCAGAAAAAGGAATGGGTCTGTTGCAAACTTTTGCTACAACGATAAAAAGTTATTATTCCAATGTAAAATCGCCTGAAAAGTCCATTGGTGGCATCATTCAGTCATGAAATACAATAATAAACTCACAAGAGGCGTTTATTGAAATCCAAGATGGCGGCAAAATATCGAGGAATCTGAATGTATGCACGGTGATCATCCAAGGATTGCCAACGTTTACAACCTCATTGGAGGTAGAGGTTATGTGTTTGTTTACGTTGTGATTGATTGTGATTCATGTTGTGAGGTTGGTTATCCTTGAATGTTCGTGGTGCATGCATACGGATTGCTCGATATTTTGCCGCCATCTTGGATTTCATTAAACGCTTCTTGTGAGTTTATTATCTCATTTCGTGGCTTTCTGATGCCACCATTGCACTTTTCAGGCGATTTTACATTAAATTAAACACTCTCAATCGTTGTAGCAAAAGTTTGCAACAGACCCATTCGGAGCAGATTACCCGATGGCCTTAAACAGTATATATGGTTGGGTGATTGCCGGTAAGTACGACTTACCTGTCAGCGAGACCCGTCAAACAACTCAAAGTTTTACAGTAATTCAGACAGATCCAATCCACAAAACGCTCCAAAAGTTTTGGGAAATTGAAGAGCCTCCCTCTCAGTCCAAAGAAAGTCCAGAAGACATACTTGCAGAGAATATGTATAGTGAGCAGGTTTCTCGTGATGCGACGGGCCGATACATTGTACCATTACTATTTAAGGAAACGGAGTTGGAGCTCGGTAGTTCATACGAATTAGCACGCAATAGACTTCTCAGACTTGAAAAGCAATTCGAAAGAGACAGCGAACTTAAGGATGCTTACAAAGATTTCATGCAGGAATATGTAGATTTAAATCACATGGAATTAGTACCAACCGATAATAATCGAAAAGCAAAATACTACATTCCTCACAAAGGGGTGCGGAAAAAGTCCAGTTCCACTACTAAAATGAGGACCGTTTTTGACGCATCAGCAAGGAGCTCAAACGGAAAATCATTAAATGACATTCTGATGCCCGGACCGAAGCTTCAGCGGGACATCACTGAAGTGCTAACCAACTTTCGGTTTCCGAAAATAGCGATAATAGCCAATATTTGCAAGATGTACCGGCAAATCTTGGTCAAGCCGGAGCATCGAAATTATCAGCATATTTTATGGCGAAATAGCCCGCAAGAACCGATTCAAGAGTATCAGCTTAATACTGTTACTTACGGGGAAACTCCGTCTTCCTACTTGGCGATAAAAATCCTGCATAAATTAGCTGAAGACGAGGGTTCCAAACACCCCATAGCAGCTCAAATTCTACGAAA
This sequence comes from Trialeurodes vaporariorum, assembly GCA_011764245.1. NCBI lineage: Eukaryota > Metazoa > Arthropoda > Insecta > Hemiptera > Aleyrodidae > Trialeurodes > Trialeurodes vaporariorum. The sequence continues at coordinate 33,756,831 of VMOF01000111.1, forward strand.
AAAATATACGTAGATGACGTATTATTCGGTTCAGACGAAAAGTCTGAGGCAATTAAAGCAAGAGACGATTTAATCGCTTTAGGTAAACGAGGAGGCTTTGAGTTCAAAAACTGGGCTTGCAGTGATAAACAACTACTAGCAAACTTTTGCATTCGAGAACTTGAAAAGCCGCTCGATTTCAACGATCCTGACGCAGCGATATCATTACTCGGTGTACAATGGATACCCGAATGTGACAACTTTTCGTACCGGTTCAAGGATGTAGAGCTCATTTTTTCGAAAAGAGGCATATTATCAGTCATTGCTCAAACGTTCGATCCACTAGGATGGATAACACCAATTGTATTCGTCGCCAAAACTTTAATACAATAGTTATGGTTGGCGGGAGTGGGATGGGATGATCCGGTCCCAGAGAATGTCCGCCTGCAATGGGTTGATTACATGGCGAATCTGAAATTAATCACAAAAATCAGGATACCGCGACATGTAACAACAAGTCTCAATTCAACTCACGAATTGATAGGGTTCAGTGATGCGAGTGAGAAGGGATACTCAGCAACCGTTTATCTTAAATCAAAAGATGACAACGTAATTGTCAAGGTTGAACTTCTTATGGCAAAGTCAAAAGTTGCACCTCTGAAAACCCTCAGCATACCTCGTCTTGAATTATGTGGGGCCTTTCTATTGACAAATCTCATGAGCTCAGCAGTGGGTTTTTGCAATGACGCAATCAAAGTCGAAAATACGCACGCATTAAGCGATTCTAACGTAGTGTTGGCATGGATACGAACATCCCCTCACAAGTTATAAACTTTCGTGTCAAATCGCGTCAGTCAAATCATTCAATCAGTCCCTCCTCATCAGTGGCATCACGTAAACACTGAGGAGAATCCCGCGGATATTGCATCGCGTGGGTGCAGTCCCGACAAAATTATATCGAATTCATTATGGTGGCATGGACCACAATGGCTTAAAAATGACTATCATGAATGGCCAATAAACAAAATGGCTGACATACAATCAGTGCCGGAATTGAGGACAGAAAAAGAGCAGAAAATAGCTCTAGCTCAAGTCTCACCGGACAGTGTGATACAAAATTTGATTGAATCGAAATCTAAATTAACTCCAATGATCAGAATACTAGCATGGGTCCTTCGGTTCCTCAAAAATGTAACAGTTAAAGAGGAGCCTAAAGTCAGCAACTTCCTTCAGTATTCTGAATTGAAGCTCGCTCTAAATAAAGCGATCAAATTAACACAAGAAAACTACCTTGAGTCAGAAATTTCAATAATAAAAAGAGGTGAAAGCCCATCCAACCGACGCGACGCAAACCGCTCAGTCCATTTATTGATAATGATGGATTATTGAGGGTAGGGGATAGGCTTCGAACTGCAGACATGAGGTATGACGCTAAATATCCTCTACTCCTACCAAAGGAGAGCCACCTCACACAGCTTATAATTGATCACTATCATGAAGAAACACTTCATGGAAATCCGAGAACCACGCTTTCTCGTATCAATCAAAAATTCTGGATAATAGGCGGAAGAAATGTCGTCAGGCACCGACTACACAAGTGCGTCATCTGTTTCAGAGCGCGACCCTCTACGCATCAGCCATACATGGGTGACCTGCCAGATTTTCGAGTACAAAAATCAAGACCGTTTATCAACTCTGGAATTGATTATGGAGGGCCCTTCCTCATAAAAGAGAATAAACTGCAAAAATCACGAATGACGAAAGCCTACTTCTCCATTTTTGTATGCATGGCCACTAAAGCCATTCATTTGGAGCTAGTCGGCGAACTCACCACCGCAGCTTTCCTAGCGGCCTTAGACCGTTTCATAGCAAGGCGAGGGGTAAGCTCAAATATTTACAGTGATAATGGATCTAATTTCATAGGAGCAAATAATCATTTGGCTGAAATTCATAGATTTTTGCAGTCCAAATTAACAACTGAAGAGATCCAGCGACAATTAGCCAACAAAGGCATAAACTGGCACTTCATACCCCCCTCTTCTCCTCACTTTGGTGGATTATGGGAGGCCGGGGTAAAATCCGTCAAGCATCACATGAAACGTGTAGTGGGTACGCAGATCATGACCTTTCAGGAAATGACAACTCTACTTGCACGCATAGAGGCTGTCTTAAATTCTAGACCTTTATGCCCATTATCCACGGACCCATCAGATTTAAACGTACAGACACAGAGCCACTTCTTGATCGGTTCAACCATGAACGCGATTCCAGAACTCGAATATCAGGATACGCCAGTAAACAGGTTAAACAGATGGCAGCTAGTTCAACGCACCGCACAATGCTTTTGGAAATCTTGGAAAAATGACTATCTCAACACGCTTCGTCAAAGATCGAAATGGACTAACAAGCCGAAAAATTTGGAACAGGATACCATGGTACTCATAAGGGATGAAAACCTACCACCCCTACAATGGAAACTCGGTAGAGTAGCCAAGGCGACAACTGGAGCCGATGGAATTGTCAGGGTGGCCGACGTACAAACAAGTCATGGTTTATTGAGGCTGCCAGCCACAAAGCTCTGCCCCCTCCCTAGCGAATAGTGTCAAGAGCTTTTGTACTCACACATTTCAAACCAGAGTCATCATTTTATTTTTTCAAGTAACATTTTCAAGTTTTTATTTTATTTAATGTTGAAGCACCCCATTGCTTCAAGGTTGGCGGCAATGTTCGAGCCACAGCGGCAACAGCGCCCGACTAGGCGACGCGCGCGACTGATACCACATTGGGCGACCGCGACGCGACCGACGCCGCACTATTGGCAAATTTTGACCATTTGGCGGTCATAAATAAATTTTTTCAAGGTCAGATTTTTGGAACCAACTGTTTCTGGGTCAAAACTAGTATGTCTGGTGATGGCAAATCTGCAATATCGATGCATTATGTGCTCATTTTCTTTAGATACATCACATGACAATATGGTGTCTTATCCCGAGGAATTTTTACCCTATTTTTGATGAATAAAGAACCCTATTATTTTAAAAGAAGGCTTAATCTATTGGATCTATATACTTTTGTAACTTAAAATTGAAAGTTTAAGAAGTAGTTTCATCTATATTTATGATCCAAAAATGCTTCATATTTGATAGCAATCGTGACACTTAAATAAACCAATGGTTTTTACCTGACATGAGGATTTCTGTGGACCGGCAAAAAAAGTTACCGAGGTTTACCGCCGTAAAACCTGTAAAAACCTCTTCTAAAACATGTATTTTAAGCGTCCTCAAAATAGTTTTTGCGCCAACTTGCGCCCCGCTGAGTTCCACGAATTTAAAGATCAATTATTGCGTATCGTATTTCTTAGCGCTGAAAAACTCGAGCGAAATCGCCGCAATACTTGACCTTTAAATTTGTGGAACTCAGCGGGGCGCAAGTCGGCGCAAAAAATATTTTGAGGACACTTAAAATACATGTTTTAGAAGAGATCTTTACAGTTTTTACAGCGGTAAACCTCGGTAACTTTTTTTGCCGGTCAACAGAGGTCGTTAAATCAATGCAAAACCACGAATATTTGAGTTTCACGAGTCAAATCCGATTCGAGGCTATTTCCTTCTCAATTCAAGTACGATAATATTCTTCATAATACAATTTACGTTGTTTTTACATCATACCAAGGGTGGTAAAACGTTTATTTACCGAATACTTTTCTCATTGAGTGAGAATGGTATGCATCTTTGATTTTAGTTTATGCTGTTTTTAGCGCTGAAAAATTCGAGCGAAATCGCTGTAATAATTGACCTATAAACCCGTGTAACTCAGCGAGGCGCAAGTCGGCGCAAAAAATATTTTGAGGGCGCTTAAAATACATGTTTTAGAAGAGGTTTTTTTAGGTTTTACGGCGGTAAACCTCGGTAACTTTTTTGCCGGTCCACAGAAATCCTCATGTCAGGTAAAAACCATTGGTTTATTTAAGTGTCACGATTGCTATCAAATATGAAGCATTTTTGGATCATAAATATAGATGAAACTACTTCTTAAACTTTCAATTTTAAGTTACAAAAGTATATAGATCCAATAGATTAAGCCTTCTTTTAAAATAATAGGGTTCTTTATTCATCGAAAATAGGGTAAACATTCCTCGGGATAAGACACCATATTGACATGTGATGTATCTAAAGAAAATGAGCACATAATGCATCGATATTGCAGATTTGCCATCACCAGACATACTAGTTTTGACCCAGAAACAGTTGGTTCCAAAAATCTGACCTTGAAAAAATTGATTTATGACCGCCAAATGGTCAAAATTTGCCAATAGTGCGCCGCGCCGAGTGGTCGCGACGCGCAAGGTGCTTCGCCGCGCTCTCAGTAGAGGCCGCAGCACGTCGTGTGACTGCAGGAAAAGTACTATTTATTTTGTTGTAAATGTTCCAGACTAGGTCATTCTATTTTAATTTCAGTATTGAAAAGGAGCACCCTTTCTTTTATTTGATCATCATTATTATCATTATAACAAGCATAATTTATTTTTTTATTTAATGAAACTAACCGTCACTCCCGCTAATACAACGCGAATCGTGGTTTAAGACCCCCCTTTTTACCATGTCTAGAGTTACATAGAGTTTAGCATTCAATATAGCGACTCAGCAATCGTTATTTGCATCTCATCAGTCCAGCACTTGATGATAGACACAGTTTTCAACTGGTGTATCCTTCTCGACATCAAAGTCGATAGACAACGTCAGTTGTAGTCCCTAAAACGGTAAGACGAAGTTTCAAGATCCCTCTCACTGCGAAGAGGCGCATAGAGGAAGCCGGTCCCCTCCGCGGAGTGGGACTTAGGTTTATTTCAAATACACAGGTCAGTCAATCCGGTGGACGAGTTTCGGTGCGATCTGCGCAACCTCCGCTCGTGACGTACAGCTGGCGCAGCTGAAGAGCGGGCGTTCAAATCTACATGTTATCTTATGGGGAAAAGACCCTTTTTTAAGTGCGAATTATAAACAATTTGGGACAGTAAAACTTGGTTTTTATCAATAAGAAGTAACGAGGAAGATATCAAGCTTGGAGAAAACCAATGCAATCGTACGCAAATTTGCTTTTTCTATTTTCGGGCAGTTTTAGAAAAGTGGGCAGAATGCTTTGAATATTACATAACCAACCTTCTCCATAAGAAGGATTTTTACTAACCGCCAGAAAATACAGGAATAAGAAATTGAAGTGTGATCAGACTGGTTTTCTCAAAGCTTGAAACCTTCCTCGTGGTCCATCATAAATAAAAACCAAGTTTTATTGTCTTAAATTGTTTATAATTCGCACTTGAAAAATGGTCTTTTCCCCATATGAAAGCATGTAGATTTGAACGCCCACGCTTCAGCTGCGCCAGCTACACGTTATCCCCTTCCTCACTCTACCCGGTGATAGAGCCAGGCAGACGAAGAGGCAGTGGAGGGTGTGCGCATTGACTGACCTGTGTATAGTCCGTTTCATTTAAATAGAAGCTTGAGCTCGAATCTTTCCCCTACGAGTTTTACCCTCACTCTCGTACCTGCGATGACTCGAGGCCCGTCCCGTAGGTCGGGGATTCCGTCCGACACAATAGACTGTCCTTTGGATAGCTGTCAGTCTATTGTGATCGACGGAATCTCCGACCTACGGGACGGGCCTCGAGTCATCGCAGGTACGAGAGTGAGGGTAAAACTCGTAGGGGAAAGAGTCGAGCTCAAGCTTCTATTTAAATGAAACGGACTATAGTTAGATCATAGTTCGAACGCGACTGAATTCGACCCCGAACACCGAGCGCTTGGTCAGTCCTCAAGTCGGATCAATCGCCACGCATGCGCAGAGGAGTCATCCCTTCCACCCTCAACGTTGGCGATTGCTCCTCCACGAGCTGATACAAGACCTCGGCTCTCCAAGGCCGAATGCTGCACCCCCTTGAGAGACTCTCTCTTTTTCTCTCTCTGGTCTCTCTCTCTCTCTCTCTCTCTCTCCCTGTCTCTCTCTCCCGTTACACACAGACTTCACCAGTGAACATCGGTGAACATCTGACTGCTAATCACCAATCAACAGTAGCTTAAACTTACATTTCAACACTATAATTACCGTGTTTCATGCACATATAGTTAGGGTTTTTTATGTAAAGCAGGGGAATTTCTGTACGATGATGAACGTAGTTTTTATCGAATTCGTTTTGCCAGTTCCCACGAATATTTGTTTTTAACGTTGAAAGATCAAGACAGGCTTGGGACACTACCGATCAATTAAAATTGGATGCAAAAGTGCTTTCAAAATATGTGATAAGTAAAAGGTAAAAATGAATCAGTTTTTAACGTTTAAAACTTTTTCGAAGTGCAACAGGGGAAACTAAACGGCTCCAGAATAGATCTTACAAAAGCGAAGTTTCTGATGTGCACCCTAGATCTCAGCTGTATCCAATATTTTAACGCATTTAGCCAGAAAATTTTCACAGGAGGAGAAGAATTCAAAAATTTTCCTTGATTTACCTTCTTTGGAATTTTTTACGCCAAATTCAGCATTTTCCTCTCAAGTTTTCCTCGTTCCTTCTAGTATCTTCGAATTTCTACTATCATATTTAGCTCATGTGGTCCGAGAATTGTTTTGCCCAACTACCTCCTGACGTTTGACAGACAGCACTCAAGAGAGTGTCTTGTAAAAATTCAGAAGCTCTGCGAGAGACTGTCCTCAGATATGAGAACAGACTAAGTAATCATACAAATGTTAATGCTTTGAATCTTTTAGACAACAATATGGGTGCGAGGAGACTGAAGAGGGAGAATGTTTTTGATCTCCGCTTCAGATTTCAAAGTACCTAAAAATTGTACTTATAAACTCTATTATTCTTGATGTACAACTTTAATTTAGAAGTACTTTTGGGGTACCATTTCTTTCAGAGGGGACTTTCGGCTTACCGGCGAAGATTACTGAAAATTTCACCTTCGTAGGGGCTGGTGGGCCCCACACTCTGTAAGAAGGAAATTAAAACAAGTGTAGTAATTTTTTGTAATGTAATTTATTTTATTTTATTCTATTCTATTTTTTATTTGTATGTATTCTCTTTATACAGGGTGTTAAGAAAAAAAGTTTCCACTGCGGTTTTTTCGAAAACGGCTGCGAATTTTGTAAAACGGCCAAACACGTGTCCAATAATATCGAGGGGGACCCATTTTGGGGGGTTATTTTTTTCGGCGCCCCCTGGGAGGGGCGGGGGAGGGGGTAACCCCCTTTTTTCTTATGGGAGCCCTGTTTTTTTATTTCAGCATCTGAAAAAGCATAAAATAAGAAACTTTTTGGCGCAAACCGAAGGTCGATATCGTTTTTCGTTTTCGATATATCGAAGGTCAAAGTTCGATATGGACCTATTTTCAAAAAATCATTACTCCACTTTGAGATACCGGAATTAAAAAAACTAGGGGTCTAAAATACTCCAAAAAACAAGCCCTTTTTAGAAAAAAATACGAATTTGACACAAATTTAGCCAAAAATAGGGTTTAGCGCCCCCGAAAATTGTCAAAGTTTTTGCCCCCAGGGGGGCCCATCAGACAAATTCCTTGAGACGACCTATATCAAGTGATACATCGATCAAAAGGGCATACCAAACTGAGCATTTTGGCGCAAACCGGAGGTCCATATCGTTTTTCACATTTGAGATATCAAATTTTGTAAATCTAACTTTGACATTCGATATCTCGAATGTGAAAAACGATATCGACCTCCGGTTTGCGCCAAAATGCTCAGTTTGGTATGTCCTTTTGATCAATGTATCTCTTGATAGAGGTCGTTTCAAGGAATTTGTCTGATGGGCCCCCCTGGGGACAAACACTTTGACAATTTTCGAGGCGCTAAACCCTATTTTTGGCTACATTTGTGTCAAATTCGTATTTTTTTCTAAAAAGGGCTTGCTTATTGGAGTATTTAAAATCCCTAGTTTTTTTTAAATTCCGGTATCTCAAAGTGGAGTAATGATTTTTTGAAAATAGGTCCATATCGAACTTTGATCTTCGATACATCGAAAACGAAAAACGAAATCGACCTTCGGTTTGCGCAAAAAAGTTTCTTATTTTATGCTCTTTCAGATGCTGAAATAAAAAAATAGGGCTCCCATAAGAAAAAAGGGGATTACCCCCTCCCCCGCCCCTCCCAGGGGGGCGCCGAAAAAAATAACCCCCCCAAAATGGGTCCCCCTCGATATTATTGGACACGTGTTTGGGCGTTTTACAGAATTCGCAGCCGTTTTCGAAAAAACCGCAGTGGAAACTTTTATTCTTAACACCCTGTATGTATTTTATTTTTGATTTTTGCATGTATTTGTATGCCTTTTCTTGCATTTTTTTTTAACAATTTTTACTTTCTTCATAACAATTATCGGACTTTTTTACAATTGCCGATATAATTAGTCTACGGACTATACATTACTATGATTCTTAAACCATTTCTTATAATCTAATTTCCTATAAAAGTGTCGATAGATGTAAGTTTATATATTTACAGTAGTGACCATGTTATGTAAATCATATGATTAAATAAAAAAAAGAAAAAAAGGCTCTGCGAGAATCAGTCACACAAAGCTTCAGCTTGGTAGAAAATAAATTAATAACTTGCACGCCACTTCTGCTAAACAACTTGACGTCGAAAAACTATCAGCCATGATCACCCGAGAACTCTTTTCCACGTCGAAGAAAACTATTTTACAACGACACAATCCGTCTCGAAAGATTCAGTTTAAATTTTAACAAAAGTTCTGGGGAAAAAATTATAAAATTACAAAAATTTCCCATGTGCCTGCAAAATGCGGTGAAAATAAAACAAAAGAATAAAATGTGTTCAAGGATGTAAAAAAAATCATGCCAACGTAACGTAGAGCATTCGCAACTTTTTACTCCAGAGAGGCGAGTTGCAATTCGAGGATAGTGTACCCCTTCTTCCTTTTATTAATGCTGACGAGTCTTGATTCAACATCCAACTAAACAGTTACCGTTATCGTTGTTACAAGTCAATATTTCGGAGAAATGTTTAGCTTATTTTTCAGGTATTTATTAATAGTTAATTTTACAATCGGATCTTCGCCGCACCCAGTAGTTCAAAGTAAGAATAAAAATATTTTTAAACTAAAAATTTAATAAAGTTGATACTATGAAGTCACCCAGGGCTACTTGCAAATGAATCATTCCCTCGCATAAAAGACGGAATTTTGTACAAAAAAGCACAAAACAGCGTTGATAATATAACCTCATTATGACATGCTGACGAATAAAACGGTAAATTTCAAGTTGTTTCAAGAACTTAAATTGCGGATGATTTTTCTGTTTGTTAGGATATTAGGAGAGTGTCCTAGCTGTTAAACTGAAAATAAAAGTTCTCCTAGAAAAGCTAGCTGGGTCATAATTTCGAAACGGGCCAAATGGTGTCCCAACAAGATTACATTTTTAAAAAAGATGGAACAAGTTCGATGTTTCGATTTTTAAGTCGAAGGAACTTAGTTTTATGAGGAGCAATAGAAATAATTGCTTTTAAAGTTATTTAAATACTAATTTTAATTGTTTTATGGTTCAAAATGTCCGTCGGTTACGTGTCCCTCACACGAGTTTTTGGTATTTAACCTAAGTTTTTGACCATATTTTGAGGCTGAAATAAATTTTGAAGATAGTGGAAATGCTCAAAAAACTTCGTAGAACACGTGTAGACCGTCGTTTTTTACGAAATGACTTTTCTTCATGCCATACATTGTGAAAAATGGTTGTCCCCCGGTTCCAAAATGTCTGTCGGTTACGCACGGATTTTACTGTTTTAAAACATCTTAAAAGTTTATTTAAAAAAGAAACTGGGTAACTTACGATTTTCTCAACCACGCTTCAACGTTCTAAACAGGAATTATCAACATCTGTGCAAATGGATTTTATTTGGAAACATTTTTCACTAACAAATCCGATCTCGTGATTTGCCTATAGTCCTAGTCAGCGGCACTTAAATATACGAAAAAGGTAGGTAATACAGTAAAGTTTCGCCCTGTAATTTTTAATTCAATTCAACTACCGTAATTCGCTTTAAAAATCAACATCAGAGATTATTGTAACAAGTAATATCGTTTTTATTAAGTACTTTTGAAATAGTCGGTTACGTAACCGACAGCGTAACCGACAATCGACAAGTTGTTTACCATTAGTTCATCATGCGTTTCCGGCTGTTTCCGCGGCACATGAGAAATATCGGAAATTTAATGGAACCCTTCGGTATAAATTCTTTTCAAGTATTACTGAAAGTAAAAAATTACTCATTGGGTTTAACTTTTGACTTGAAATTTTCACGGAGCATGCATGCTCAATTGGCCCGATTTGAAATTATGACCCAGCTATTGAGTGCCAAAAATTATTTCAAAAGGCTCTAAACAAATTTAGGAACCAGTAATAAACTTTCAGGCGGTCAACTTGTTGAGTTTGAAGCAAAATTAATAAATACGTACCATTAGAATGATATTCTGAAAATCTGCGGGCCAACTTTAAGAGACATTACTGTAAAAACAAGGTCAAGTTAAACAGGGAGACTTCAACAAAAATTATAAATAGGTGGCTTGCGATTTGTCTAGGCAGAGATTAAGCTGATTGCGATCCGCCTGCGACGTATACATTCTATCACATTGCTTAGTCATCTGAAGCGGGTACTCTGGTCTGAGCATTTCTGTTCCGGCGAGGTTCAAAAATGAGCATAAAAACTTTTGCACTCCTCTGACGATGATTCTTGAGTATGGACGCAAGGTAGAGACAGTGTATAAAATTTACTTTTGTCGAGGAAACCCCACTTTGTGGACCTAACGATAATGTTTTAGCAGTTTCTCTCGAAATCTGATACCAAATATTTCAGCGGTGAGGCAAGATAAAACTGGTCCGCGACACAATTCAGACTCAACAACGCAAAACTAGTCAGAAACCATCTGCTATAATGTGTGAGTCCAAGAGTGAACTCCCATCTATCTCCTACTTATTATTCGAGGGTTTGCGAGTATCAGAGGGTCCTGAAATTGGTTATTTTTTTATTATCATTCAACTATTCAATTAATGTATTTTACTGTCCTGCTCAGCAAAACTTCGAGCTCCAGCGTGTCTGACACCAATTCTGAGCGGCGAGGACGCGAAAAAGGAGGACCGTAGCGATTTGAACAGATCTGACCAATCTCATGTCGAAACAAATCACATCGATCACACAATCGAAACTCCTGCATCTAAATTAAACCGCGTTTCGAGAAGTAGCTCAGGTGATGAGCCGACAACGCAACTTATTTCTGAATTACTTTCCAGATATTTAGAGGAAACTGCTCAGTTGACTTTCTCTTCTCAAGACTTAGAAGTAAGGCAACCGTCGGGCTCAAAACGCGGCCGTACGGTAACTCCAACTGTACTAAAAAAAAATTCGCCACAGTCAGTTTATGATTCGGTCAAAAAGGAAGTAAATTATGCGAAAACGTGTTTAATGGAAAAGATAGACAAAATTAGAGGAAAAAAAGAAGAAGAAGAAGAGATGCCTCCACAGTTATTTCAATCTCTACCAAGCGATTTTGACCCTCGCTCCGACCACTTGCACGATGATGACACGCCTACTTGGGCCGATATCGACGACTGCATAGTATCGCTGCCAGTTGAAGCAAAGTGGCTCAAAATCCGCCTTAAAGAGGTAATCGATGATGAAAAGCGTGAAAAGGATGAGAGACGAAACAGTTGGTGGGGAAGAATATTTCTGGACAGTGAATCGGAGGAACTCCGTAAAGAACTTAGAGTACTCGGTACACTTTTGAGTCCAATAGTACGCTTAGGATCTTTCTTGGATCAAAAACGAAGAGAGATCATGTATCCTGAAGCCATGGAGTTTGTAAAAAGGAATACGACCCCTGAGAAAAAAGCACAAGAAACGCCACCGAAGTCCCCGAAAAAATCTTCACCTTCGGCTCGAACTTCAAAAAAGTCACACAGAACGTCCCCAAAAATCTCTTACGAATCATATCGCATTTTGAGAGCTCAAAAAAATAGAGCGTCTCCAGGATCTTCCACCGGATCACCTCTCACTTCAAAAATTCCATATAAAGCGCCTCCGGGACCCCCCTACGGATTACCTCTCACTCCAAAAACTAAATTTTCAACGCCTCAAGGACTACCCATTGGAATACAAATCAGAGACAAGGGTGGTTCCCGACCAACTCCAAGACGTCGAACATCAAAAGAGAGGCGTCGATCCAAATTGTAGACAGGAATGGTGAAGATCAGTTGATGAATGCCTGTACCAACCAGATGCGAGGCCAAACAGTGACTTGATCAGACTGACCAACCAGCAGCTGGTACAAGAAGCGGGAGATTTGAATTCATCAATCAGGAACTATTTCGATGAAGCCATCGCTGAGTCGATCTACCGATTGGCTGGGTCCATTCAGCGTTGGGCACATTTTAAATATTTGTAGTTCAAATAACGGGTTTAAATAAAAAAAAAAACACTAATTTTTTATTCAACAAAGCTCCGAATAAAAAATAAAAGGAAAATTTTTACTTAGGAAAGTTCTGAATAAAAAATGGAACAAAATAACTATTTAAAAAATTCGAATAAAAACTAAAACGATTATCTTTCTTCAAATTCTTTTGAATAACAAGTATTTGTTTCATTTATATCCACAGTTGGTTTAGTAAAAAATTTATTTGTCATTCAGAATTTTTCGAATAAAAAACTATCAAATTATTTTTTATTCAACATTTTTTGAATAACGAATAAATTGGTTATTTTTTTATTTGAAATATATTTAATAACAAATAAATTATTTACTAAACTATCTGCAAATTAAAATAAAAAAAAAAATCATTCAAAATTTTTTTAATAAAAAATAAGTTGGGTATTTTTGTATTCAAAAAATTCCGAGTAACAAATAAATTATTTATTAAACTGGCTGCGGATAGAAATAAAACAAATATTTGCATGTAACAGAAAATTGAATAAAAAATGCATAATTATTTGTTATTCAAAAAAATCTGAATAAAAAAATAAGTCAATTATCTTTTATTTAAAAAAAAGTTTGAATAAAAAAAAAAAAAGAAAAAAAGAAACAATATTTATTCAGAAAGTTCTGAACGTGACTTTTGCCCCCCCCCCTTTGAAAGAAGAGAAATAAAAAGAAATGCAAACGAAGAAACCCACCCCCCCCCCCCCCAAATGCAAAAGCCTAGTGGCGCCACTGGAATACAATTTTGATTCGTCAGTCGGAATTTTGTTTGCGACTAAATCAATCATTATTCGAACGTAGTTTTGAATAATGAGTATTTTATTCACCATTCAAAACAAGTTTTAAATAACGAATATAATTATTCATTATTTGGAATTATGTTTGATACGAAACTATTCATTTTTCTAATGGAATTTCGAATAACGAATAAAAATTACATTCGTGTTCAAAACCAATTTTGAATTACAAATACTTTTTATTCATTATTCAAAATTGGTCTTGAATACGAATACATTGTCGATATGTTTTTTTGAATTATGTTTGAAACAAAACTATTCATTTTCCAAATAGAATTTAGAATAACGAATACAAATTTGATTCGTATTCAACACCAATTTCGAATGACGAATATATTTTTTTCATTCTTCAAAATTGGTTTTGAATAAAAAATAATTTTATTCATTATTTAAAAATTGTTTTCAATACGAATAAAATTTTTATTCGTTATTTGGCATCATGTTTAGAGATAGATTATTCATGTTTCAGGGGTATTTTTGAATAATGAATAAAATACTTCGTTAATTCTGATTCACCTTTGAAGATAAAATATTCGAAAAAAATTATTCTTTCAGAAGATGAATAGTGCCCAACACTGGGTCCATTCAAACATTTTAGGTTTTCTTTTTATTGGGGGTAGACATTATTGTATTGATTTAAAATTGAACAATCAGAAAATATTTTACGACGAGCTCGATGCTTTCACGGACAGTAATTATTGCACATAAAACAGAACGGACTGAAAATCAACAAGCTCTTACTATGTTTTGTGTTGTACTAAAGGGACCACATAAATAAGAGGCACTTGGAGACAGAGTGATGAACCGTCAATGTTGTGTAATCAAAAGTTAAAAGATACTGAGATGATTGTCATGGATACATATTCTATGTTTAGATATCTACAACACTATGGTTTCTGGTTACCCTGTGTTTCGGTCTAAAAAAAACTTGCGTCGTGTTATCTCCTACAGCAGCCGAGTACAAAGCGTTAGTTATCAATGTGTGAGTGAAGCTTGCTGGTGCCAAAATATTTCATCTTAAGGAGAAGGTCTACCCCGGAAAAAAATCCATACGTTTCAGACTTTGTCAATTTTGTTTAGTATGCCCCGTTTTATCTTTGATTATTACTAGAAACAACATTTGTGAATTAAAAAAAAAAAAAAAAAAAAAAAAAAAAAAAAACAAGCAGCCAGCAGATTTTGTATCGCAGTCTAGCGATACAAAGATAACATGCAGTCAATCAGTGTAAGCTGCTTTGACTGCGTTGTTATATACGGTGTCAATTAAAAAAGGAGCTAGGCAAAATATCTCGAGAACGGCTCCGGATTTTGAAAACCACTGAAACACGTGTTCAATTAGCTTGAGGGGGGCATATTTATAGGGGGTTTCCGATTTCGGGGCCATCTCTGGGGGGCCCGCAGGGCGGATACCACGTCCCTAAATTCAATATTTCAAATGGGGACCTCCATATTTTATTTATTAATCGAAAAGAGGGTGAAATTATCAGACTTTTGGTGCGAATCGAAGTTCAATATCGTTTTTCGTTTTTGATGCATCGAAGGTCAAAGTTCGATTTAGACTAATTTTCAAAAAATCATTACTTCTCTTTGAAGAGTCGGAAATTTTAAAAAATCAAGGACACTTAATACTCTAATAAGTAAGCCCTTTTCAGAAAAAAAATCAATTATAACAAACATTTAGTCAAATTTTGATTTTGAAGCTCCAAAAACTTTTAGACGTTTTTGGCCCCCAAGGAGGGCCATCTAAAAAATTCCGGGGTACGACCCCTATTGATTGATACTTTAATAGAAAAGGCTAACAAACTGAGCATTTCGGTGCAAACCGGAGTTCGATATCTTTTTTTCACAATCGAGATATCGCAATCTGTAAATTGACATTCGATATCTCAAATGAAAAAACGATATCCACCCCCGGGTTTGCCCCCGAAATGCTCAGTTTGTTACGTTTTTTTCGATTGATGTATCACTCACTAGGGGTCGTACCTCGGAATTTTTCAGATGGCCCTCCTTGGGGCCCAAAAACGTCAAAAAATTTTTTTGAGCTTCAAAACCAAAATTTGACAAAATTTTTGTTGTAATTGATTTTTTTTCTGAAAAGGGCTTGTTTTTCAAAGGATTTCTGTGTCCTTGATTTGTGAATTCCGACTCTTCAAAGAGGAGTAAGTAATGCTTCTTGAAAATGGGCCCAAATCGAACTTGGACCTTCGATATAATCGGAAACGGAAAACAATGTCGACGTTTTACTTGTGCCAAAAAATTTTAGAATTTTACCTTATTTTTGATTATTAAAAAAAAAAAAATTGGGGGCCCCATTGATGTATTGGATTTAGGGAGATGGTAGCCCCCTTGGGGACCCCGCAGAGAGAGCCCCCAAATCGGCGTCCCCCTAAAAAGATGTCCCGCTCAAAATAATTTAACACGTGTTTCAGCGTTATTCGGAATCCGGAGCCGTTCTCGAGATATTCGGCCTGGCTCCTGTTTTCATTGACACCCTGTATACATGGTGATCCAGAGCACCTATACCAGGCATTTTTCTTGAGAATGGCTGATTGAAATGTTTTGAAACAACGAAGTCGGATAGGGAATCGACCCTAAATTTGTCATTTATCATATTATCGATAGCTTCCAATACTTAGCCCTTTGGGGCATATTTGGGGGGGGAGGCTCAATCACATCTATCTCAAGTTTTTTTAAAAAAAGCTCTTCTGAAGTTATGAGAAAAACTGGTGTCCTTGAAGTTGAGGCAATTTCCTACATTTTTGCTCCCATGGACATTTACCAAAAAACCTCAATTTTTGAGTTATGGCGGATTTTTGGAAAAAATTTGAATTGGCTTTTGTGGCCACCCTGTTGAGAATTCTTCAAATACATAACAGATTCTGATCAAATGGATGGAACCATTTTGATTGATGCGCTACTAGTTTGGTATACATTAAAGTGGAAAAATGAGGTGTATTTCGTTAAATTAAATTTTGGGCAGTCTATGTCTCAGACCATGGAATCGATCCGATTCTGCCATTGAAGTCCCAAAATTTTGATTTGACAAAATACACCTTATTTTTTCTCCTCAAGGTAACACGTTGCACATCGATCAGTAGGTTTCGATATATTTTTTCAGAATCGGTCAAGATTTGTGAGAAATTCTCAACTGGTTAAGCAAAAGGGTTGATTCAAAAATCTTCCAAGTCCCTATAGCTAAAAAAATCTGGGTGTTTTGGTAAACGTCTATGGGAGCAAAAATGTTGGCAATTGCCTCTGCTATGAGGATATGAACTTTTTTCGTACTTTTAGATTATGCTTTTTTGCAAAAAACTTGATAAAAGTGAGTGAGCTTCTCCTAATATGAACGAGGAGCTGATGAGGGCTTTTGAAAATATCAAAAATGAAAAATTTTGTGTCCATTTGTTGTGATTGTATGAATATGGAGGAGCATTAATGAGGAAACTTAGACTTGGTCGCTCTGATATCAGATGATTTGCAAGTTGAATCAGAGCTACCATGTCTTTTGGTTGTATGCGAAATTGTCTCCTCATTACCCTCACAGAATTATTTTTTGAAACATCCATTTATGTGAGTGTACGTTAAATGAATTATTTAAAATAAACGTACGTATAGTATTAGGTACGTTTAAAAAATAAGTGTCTGGGGGCCATGAGAACTGAGGAGTCAATTTTCCCAAGTTTTGACGAATTAAGGCTCTTTGGACATAAATTTTATCTATTTCGTCGTATCTATAACCGTTTCTAATTTTGACTTTTCCTCAGATGACATTCACAGCAGGGTTCGCCCTATTTTCCCCAAACCCCAAAAAAAAAAACCTTTTAAAAAAACCCCGAAATCCCCCCCCCCCCCCAAAACCCACCACTTTAATTTCGTTTTTTATGCATTTCAGGCATGTATGCACAATTCCCCCCCCCACTTTGATTTTTTTTTCGTCTTTTTTGTTGACCCCACCCCTTTCCTTTTCCCCTTCTCGATTAAAAGATACCTTATCTCAGTCCGATTGGCTCATGGAGGTTTTTTTTTTTTTTTTTTTAATTTTAAAGCAAAGCCATTTCACACTACCTGACTAGCTTATCCTTATCCTGAGAACAGAGTATATTGTCTTCTTGGCCGACGCTCTTTTGTCCGGCTGGATGTGTCAGGACCCTTTTTCACCAGTAGTGAGCGAATCCCGGCAGAAAATGAAATTTTTTGCTGCTTACAATTTTTGAGTTTTTGACTTGAAATTCGCTTTCGGCTAGATGTCTCGCGGAAATTGATACCAAATTGTCGGGAGTAAAATTGATTTTTAACAAATGTACGCCTGGTAGAGCCAAGATAGAAATTAACTTATAGAGGAATCGCGCATCTTTTACAAATGCATTTTTCTCCCGACATTTTGGTATCAGTTTCCTCGCTACATCCAGCAGAATACGACTTTCAACCCAAAATTAAAAACTCGCAACAATAAAGGGGTTAAAGTGACTTGAAAAATGTATCAGAGAGCATGTAATGCTTTAAAACATGTTTAGGGATAGGGGAAGCCTCACAGACTTCATTTCTTAGGCTCCGATATTGAGGTTGACTACGACCCCTTTCCGAGGAGATATTCTGTCATAAATAAAGTTGCCTCAAATCCAATGTAATAAGTAACGGAGGATTATCCCCAAAATGTTCATCCTTATTGTTTCTTTTTAAGGTTTGAATAACTTTGAAAAAATGACACAGTAAACAATATAGTTTTTTGGGTCTTAGTTCTTGATTGACAGGCAGAATGGTATCCCTCTCATTTTGAGGGACTGCATTATCATAGTGGACCAGACGAGGGCACATTCACGGTAAGATAGCTAAAATCCCCCCAGCCCAAAAAAAAGAGAGAGAAAAGAAGGGAACAAGGAAATGGAAGACTAGCTGACAATGAGCTCTATGAAAATGAGAAATTTTCAGAGAGCTTTGAATATTATTTAAAAAAAAAAAAAAAAAAAAAAAAAAAACAAGCAGCCAGCAGATTTTGTATCGCAGTCTAGCGATACAAAATAACATGCAGTCAATCAGTGTAAGCTGCTTTGACTGCGTTGTTATTCTTGTAATACCGCTTTTCATTAAGTTTCATAGCATATAGGGTGTCAATTAAAAAAGGAGCTAGGCCAAATATCTCGAGAACGGCTCCGGATTTTGAAAAACACTGAAACACGTGTTCAAATGCTTGAGGGGGACATCTTTATAGGGGGTTTCCGATTTCCCTTCCCCCGCAGGGCGGATACCACGTCCCAAATTTCAATCTTCAAACGGGGACCCCCATATTTTTTATTAATCGAAAAGAGGGTGAAATTATCAGACTTTTGGTGCGAATCGAAGTTCAATATCGTTTTTCGTTTTTGATACATCAAAGGTCAAAGTTCGATTTGGACTAATTTTCAAAAAATCATTACTCCTTTTGAAGAGTGGGAAATTTTAAAAATCAAGGACACAAAATACTCTAAAAGTAACCCCTTTTTCAAAAAAAAAATTTAATTATGACAAACATTTAGTCAAATTTGGTTTTGAAGCCCCCAAAAACTTTTAGACGTTTTTGGCCCCCAAGGAGGGCCATCTGAAAAATTCCGAGGTACAACCCCTATTGATTGATACATAAATAGAAAAGGCGTAAAACTGAGCTTTTCGGTGCAAACCGGAGTTCGATATCGTTTTTCACAATCGAGATATCGCAATCTGTAAATTGACATTCGATACCTCAAATGTAAAAACGATATCCCCCCCGGTTTGCGCCGAAATGCTCAGTTTGTTACGTCTTTTCGATTGATGTATCACTCAATAGGGGTCGTGATTCGGAATTTTCAGATGGCCCTCCTTGGGCCCCAAAAAATGTCAAAAAGTTTTTTGAGCTTCAAAACCAAAATTTGAATAAATGTTTGTTATAATTGAATTTTTTTCTGAAAAGGGCTTGCTTTTCAGAGTTTTTTGTGTCCTTGATTTGTGAATTCCGACTCTTCAAAGAGGAGTAAGTAATGCCTCTTGAAAAGGGGCCCCAAATCGAACTTGGCCCTTTCGATATAATCGAAAACGAAAAACGATGTCGACGTTTAACTTGTACCAAAAGTCTTAAAATTTTTCCCTATTTTTGATTATTAAAAAAAAAAAATTGGGGGGCCCCCATTGAAGTATTGGATTTAGGGAGGTGGTACCCCCCTTTGGGGGACCCCCCAGAGAAAACCCCAAATCGGCGCCCCCCTAAAAAGATGTCCTGCTCAAAATAATTTAACACGTGTTTCAGCGTTTTTCGGAGCCGTTCTCGAGATATTTGGTCTGGCTCCTTTTTTAATTGACACCCTGTATACATGGTGATCCAGAGCACCTGTACCAGGCATTTTTCTTGAGAATGGCTGATTGAAATGTTTTGAAACATGGAAGTCGCATAGGGAATCAACCCTAAATTTTTCATTTATCATATTATCGATAGCTTCCAATACTTAGCCCTTTGGGGCATATTTAAAAGGGGGAGGCTCAATCACATCTATATCTCAATTTTTTTTAAAAAAAGCTCTTTTAAAGTTATGAGAAAAGCTCGTGTCCTTAAAGTTCAGGAAATTTTCCTACATTTTTGCTCTCATGGACATTTACCAAAAAACCTCAATTTTTTGAGTTATGGCGGATTTTTGGAAAAAATTTGAATTGGCTTTTGTGGCCCCCCTGTTGAGAATTCTTCAAATACATGACAGCTTCTGATCAAATGGTTGGAACCATTTTGATTGATGTGAACTAGTTTGGTACCTTAAAGTGAAAAAATTAGGTGTTTTTCGTTAAATTAAAATTTTGGGCAGTCCATGTCTCAGACCATGGAATCGATCCGTTCTGCCCTTGAAGTCCCAAAATTTTTGATTTGAAAAAATACACCTTATTTTTTCCCTCAAGGTAACATGTTGCACATCGATCAGAAGGTTTCGATATATTTTTTCAGAATCTGTCAAGATTTGTGAGAAATTCTCAACTGGATAAGAAAAAGGGGATTCAAAAATCTTCCAAGCCCCTATAGCTAAAAAAAATCTTGGTGTTTTGGTAAATGTCTATGGGAGCAAAAATGTTGGCAATTGCCTCTGCTATGAGGATATGAACTTTTTTCGTACTTTCAGAAGATGCTTTTTTGAAAAAAACTTGATAAAAGTGTGTGAGTTTCTCCTAATATGAACGAGGAGCTGATGAGGGCTTTTGAAAATATCAAAAATGAAAAATTTTGTGTCCATTCCGTAACCGTTTTTTTTGATTCAAAACATTTCGATCAGCCGTTCTCGAGAAAAATGCCTGGTGGTAGGGTTTCCTCTCATTTTGAACTCTAGGCCACTGTCTCTTATTTCGTCATTTGTGAGTGTCTATATTGAAAGTTCTTTTTCTTTTGGGTTTTTTCTCTTAAAACTCTGTGCAGTGTGCTGGTTCCTCTTATCTATATAGTTATCATCGCTGCATTATGTTCTGTATAATTTCAATGGGTATGCAGAGTTAGTGAGAGTGGTGATTTATTTTCTATGTGAAACTTCTGAGAGCAAGTGCTTTTGTTTTTTCTTTAATTGCTTTTAAATTTCATGTCACAAATTATTTCACCAAAACTTTCAGCTAAACCTCAAGTGATTGCGGCCAAGATCCAAAATTTTTCCCCCCAAACCAGCTCCTTTTTACTTCACCTGCCCCAAACACTTCTTCATAAAAATTTGCTCGTAAAAACTTTTCTTTCAAATATCTTCCTATATTTATTTCCCTACACCCGGAGGACGTGTCGTTCTGATTCAACTTGCAAGTCATGTGATATCAGAGCGACCAAGTCTTAAGTTTCCTCGATTAGGTGGCTTCAGAGCTCCTTAAAATAATTTGATACTTCTCCTGATCACATTTTCTATTTTTCGGATAAAGCGCCTTCAATAATTTGATACTTCTCCTGGTAACAGATCTTCCGTATGAAGCTCCTTCAAAATATTTGATACTTCTCCTGTAAACACTTTCGTCTGAATAGCCGCATACAACCGAAAGACATGGTAGCTCTGATTCAACTTGCAAATCATCTGATATAAGAGCGACCAAGCCCTAGTAGCATCGACTCCTATTTTGTTCAAAAAAATGGCAATTTTATTTGAAATGTTATTGATATTTCCAAGAAATTTTACTTGAGTAAATCTCAGATAAATCTTAGTTAGGTTGACATTTTTTATATTTTATTTGAATAAATAGCAATTTATTTTGAATAAATTGCAATTTTGTTTGAATAAAGTGCAGTTTTTAAATTAAAAAAATTGCAATTTACTCCTTTTAAAATTTAAAATTTTTTTTGAATAAAAAAGTAATTTTTTTTTAAACAAACTTGAACTGTAAAAATTTCGTACTCTTTGTGAGGTGCTTTGCTTCATGAGAACTGTGACTGTTAGTGTAATTTGCCTTAACATTTAACGTTCAGATCCCAGGTAATCTCGGATAAAGCTTGAACTTGTCTTTAGGTCCCTCTATTTACCATTTTACTGGTGTGAGTAAAATTGGTACAGAAGTGCATCAAAAATCAGAGACTAGGAGAAAATAAAATTCAACCACAAAATCTACACCTGAGGTCACACCTACCTGCGATTCAAGTTAATCTGCGCGTTGACTGGTTGTTGAGTTCCATCGTTGATTGTACTTTGAACTGACTTTAGCAAATTATAATAATGTATTTGAAATTAAAATTTGCAGCAAATCTGATTTCAAAGTTGAACTTCAGTCAGTTTGGACATGAAGATGCAAATAACAGGATGACTGACTCATTCGTGGTTCTGAAGTTTGCACGGACCGAACGGAAGATTTCATTTCATTGAGAAATTAAGAGTATTCTTCAATAAGAGAGCGTTTATAGTTGAATTGAAAGACTAAAGTACCCACTTAGCAGAAATAAGAAACTACTGTCATCATTATGGCAATAATGGTGCAAGAAATCAATCACAACACTGACTTAGAATTACCAGTATTAGGTTTACGGTTAGGTACTCCGTAGAACCCGAAGTGACCAAAATACAGTAATTCACAGACACCTTGTTATGAAAAAAAAACCAACCTAACTTTCTTTAAAAGTGAAGACAACACCAGGTCGTGCGATGCTCGGAACGGGGTACCAATTCATTATAATGTTATGTTCTTTTACCAAGGATATAGGTGTGGACAAGAAGGCTGTAAAACGGTGTCATACTAAAAATTTTTCTGTAAGGGTTTATCGGAGAGCATCCATCTTGCTCCACTCATCTATTTTGCCCAAGTCAATTCGATTCATCCTAGTCAATTGAGCCACTTGAGTGAATGTTAGCATGAGATTCGAGTGAAGTTCAGTCACAACTTCGTAACCACTTATTTATCGACTGCTTCCAAACAAGAGGGGAAAGTTACTTTATCCTACTTAAGAATCTTAGGTGGATATGCCGCTAAAGTAGTCGACAATTTTATCGCAACCGATTGGACCCAAGGATTCATGATTTACTCACATTTTTGGGAAAAACTGATTTGATTGGTCCAGGTCAAGATTTGTTTCGACTTAGGTTACATCGAGTAGAATTAGACAAATGGAGTTGGCTTTCCCCGATTAGATCTAATGTGTCCAAATTAACACTATCATTTGTACTTGGCTTCTAGGTTTTTCTCTTCAGACTTTGTAAGATTATTGACAAGATTATGACCATTTTCCCTCATGCCCAGAGCCAAAGCCTGGCATCATAAACTGTGCTGTTCAGTGTCGAACACACTTCTTGCACTTTTTCAGCGTAGCTTCAGATAGCTTCATAATGAAGCTTTTTTATCCTCGCAAAACTATCCGTTTTCAAGTAAAACATGTCGAATCATCTTAAGCAGTTTCAATGAAAGATGAGTCACTGTAACCATTCTATTAGAGGGGGACCATTTTTAGTATAGGGCTGACAAACAATGGTGCCTGTTTCCAAAACCCCATCAAAGCGCATTGATGAGCGCTTGATTAGTAACGAGTTGAAACTCTGCGCAAACCAACTGCTCTCCCATGCGCTCTGATGCAGTTCAGAAGCAGGCACCGCTTCTTGACAGGACTCGATACTCAAAATGGTCCTGCTATACTAAATAATCTCCTCCGCTCATCTCCTCAATCAATGGCTGCTCTTCATGTGAAGAATCTGCATTCATGAGCGGATTTCAAATTTAAAATTGTTTAAACCGTAAGTTATCATAATTTAAAATGAATGTACCACAGCAGAAGCATTTTGAGTATCAGGTTCTAACAAGTAGTGGTACCTGCTTCTGCATTGCATCAAAGAGCATTCTTGAGCAGGTGATTATCAATTAGTCAAAACTCTGTGCTAAACAAACCCCTCACGGATGTGTGCTGGTGCGATGCAATGCAAAAGCAAGCCCTGCCACTTGTCTAAGCCTGATAGTTAAAATGCTTTAGTTCTAAATAAATATTTTGGGAGGTATTTCTAAAAACTCATGAGTAAATCATGAATCCTTAGGTCTAATTAGTTACGATTCAATTGTCGACTTCTTAAGTGGAACAGCCCTCAGGCTATATTCACCTGACATTCCATTGTAGAACAATGTGATTGTAACTTTCTCATCTTGTCGGACAGTTGTACTTAGGTAAATAAATACTTTAAAAAAATTCTTACCAAACTCCAACCAAAACCCCGTAGTAAAATTCACTTCACGAGTGGCTCAATCAACTTGGGGAAAAAGATGAGTCAAGTGAAATGGATGCTCTCCGATCGACCTCGCAGCCCCGTATTTCAGTCGACACCATTTATCATTGGATGAATGCATCACACAACTTGGTGTTGGTGCTGACAATTAAATAATTCTGCTCTCCATGACTGTCATGCAGGCATAGGTACAATTGGTCTGAAATGTAAAGGTCCACCCCTTTTCTTTTTCTTTCCTTTCGGTACCTAATTCTCTAGACCACTGCTAGGTTAACGAAGTTATCTACTTCAGATCACTCAAATTAAGAGATGAACATGAGAAAATCTGTCTCAGGAAGAGAGAGTTTGCTGAGAGAGGTCAAACTACAAAATTTTTGAATAAACCACCACAAACATACCACTTTCACTCGTCGAAATGCCAAGAAAGGCGATGAGTTACGGCATTACGAGGCAATAACACACTGTAGAATCTGACCAATTAAATGAAAGCTATGAAGAACTTGAGTAATTCAATTCGTAAAAACTGAAGTTACGGCTTTGATTGACAGAAAACACGCACAGTTCATAAAGAAATTCTAATTTTAAAGTCTCTGATAGAATTCGAAAACACGCGAAAAAACATTGCGGGGAACCTTCGGTTTGTTTTCACAAACACATCTCTAACCTTAAAATCTCCGAGGCGGTTACGCATGTTTACCTGAGTTTCCGAACTAGATATAGCTCGTTAGTAATTACAGACAAAATAATGAAACTACCAAATTTATTCATAACGGAGACAATCCTTATGAAAAACTTCGGGTCAATTCTCAGTCAAAACCTCACTCAAACATTTCAATCGGCGCACGATGGATCCAAATCGAGTCCTAAGTGGTCAAAAATACAAAGACATGAGATATCACAAGAACTGTCGATCCATCAAATGATATTCTCCGAAAATATGGGGCAAGCCAGGATAGAAAAACCGAGCCAAATAAACCCCTTAAAATCAACTATAGTACCCAGCTAAAATACTAATTTTCCAACTTTGAAAGGATCGAATTTGGACCGCCAAAGATTTGATTTCTGTCCATTGTGCGGCGGACCGAAGAATATCGCGGATTCGATATGGCGCGCGATTCGTTTAGTGACTGCTTAAAGGATAGGGAGACTTTTCGCGTTGCCGCTCCGCAATATATCGAACGAAAGGAATCCACCGAAAAGCAGTACGCGATCATTACGTGCGGAAATCTGACAACGCACGTTTGCGACCAAGCCGAAAATTGTCGATTATTATGCAGGAAGTTTATGGCCAAAATCGATACGAAACCATAACAAAAACATGCAGTACTCACTGCATGTTAAAAAAAAAAAAAAGTTTCAAAGAAGGGGGAAGGGGGAGGGGGCGGAGTGCATCGTACCAGACGCAGAGTAACAATTAATATGACTCACTTTTTACTTTTCCATGATATCTCTACCCTAGAGGAAGTGAGAGAGTAAAAATACGTAGACATGTGATGTGATAACATTGATAACATGTATGTGATACATTAGTGATTAAGTGCAGTGAGCCCTTCTTTGACTTTTGAAGTGTGTGAAGAAGGAATTGTGAAAGATCATGTGACGAATATTTCGCACTTAAATCATACGTTCAATTTTGAGTTTACTACATCATCTTACCAGAGTGGGTCAGAGAAAACCTAGAATTTTGTAAATAAATAACACGTTGCATTCTCAACATGGTTGCGAAAAATGTTTAAATTTAAGAAATAACCCGTGATTTTCTACGTTTTATTACAGTTATTTTGTTTAAATAAAAATTCTTAGAAAATGTTTAAGAGAAGCAGGTTGAAATGAAGACTAGAAAAGTAAATTTTCTACAGAGCTGTGGGGGAAGTGTCTCTCCTAGCCCTTTCCCTTCAAATTATCACCAAGCCCCCCCCCCCCACAGGTTACAATTATACGAGTTAACTCATCTGACCTCGCGCCACAAATTCAATGGCACGCAGTTCAAAATGTGCAGCTACATGGTGGCCGACAAAAGCAAACTACAAGAATCACTCAAGCGATTTCGAGAGTATCGGCCGAGGTCTCCCGAGCGGGTCGACGTGTTTTTCTGGGCTGACATAGGATTGCGCGAATGGACCCTTTCCCCCCCTTTTTTTGGGGTCTAGGATTGCGCGAATCTATCAAGTATCAACATCCAACTTTTTACCGCGAATATTTTGCTTTCAAAGTGAAAGCGAAGAATTGGCAACACTTGTAAGGTATTTCCTAGTTGCCAAGCTCATTCCCCATCTGTGATGCCGGAATGTGATAGTGGACACTCGCGGTTATCAGCTGCGTATGTGTTGATACCGAAACAAATCAGATGAAATCAGGTGAATTTTGTACTAATGACACGCTGACACGCATTAATCCTGTTTCATCGACGCATTAGTACGGCTCGGTGCTTCACTAGAGATTGTTTATTATTTTAGCGCGTTTTAGTAGTTTTACATTTAAGTGCAATTTTTACTTGTTTTTACGACGAGTGGAATCTGAGTGATTCATAAGACATGGATTTTACGGAAACCGTCTCCAGTAGGGGGAAGGCATTAATAATTTTTCAAAATTTTAAATATAGATTTGATAGAAAAATGAAACCTGGAAACATCTCGTGGAAATGTGCGAAGAAAGAGTGCCGCGCTTTGATTGAAACTGACAGTTTAAAAACATCGATTTTAGAGGTGAAGCAAAATCACAATCACCTTCCAAAAATTCGACTCCGCGAAAAAATGAAGATCTTCAAAGTCAAGACTTCTACATCATCGCTGCTTTTAGTGCATATTCCTTCTCTGACGAGATAAATATCATGTGGTTCCTAAATGAAGTGAAGTATAAATGCTTGCCAGCCATTCTCTGATGAGACAAACTCGATCTTACTTATGGACACGGGCCCTCTACACCCACGAACTTTCTTAAGCTCCATTTAATTCTCACTATAAGGTAAGCAGTTCAAAAGTTTTCATCAAACTTTATCTCACAAATTAATTTTCTATGTTGCCAAACTGATCCGTTAAATCACAGTAATTTCAAATTCGCGCAATCCTGTGTGAAGTATATGGGGTTTTCATTCGCGCTATACTGGCATCTTTTTCGAGCAATCCTATACTTTTTTTAGGGACCATTCGCGCAATCCTGTTTCACCGTTTTTCTGCTTTTTCGGCCACCTTGGCTGCACATTTTGAACTGCGCGGTGCGCGCAACCAAATTTGTGACGCGAAGTCAGATGAGCAAGATTGTATAATTTGTAACCTTGCCCCCCCCTCCACGTAAAATTAAATCCTAGGTTCGTCCTCAAGGCACCAAATAATGATAATACAAATATCGAAAGCCGCTGGTTTGATTTAGCACGTTGCATCAACCCACCATTGAAGTATCCTTCGGGTAATAAGAAACTAAACTGTAACGCACAAGAGCAGAGGGACATAAGGAAGCTTATAAAAGCGATTAAGATAGAGACACATAATACAAAATTAATAGATTACTTAATAAATACCCAGAGAAACAATAAGCAAATCAAAAATCAAATGCAAGAAAAATGCGCAGATGCGCCTCACTTTGTGACATTTATTTATAGCGCTGATATAAGGGTTGATTTTTCCCCTTCCTTCGAACGGTAGTGGAGAAAATGTCGAGAAGATTACAAAAAAGTTCATTAAAATCGGTCCAGTAGGTCAAGAGATATTAACAAACGAAAATATTTGCGTTTATTCTACTATCGCCGCAATTTCCATATGCGTGATTGCGGTGGTCATAGTTACAATAGATGAAAGGAGAAAGTAAAGGGAGACAAGACAAGTTAAGACAATAGGGGTGAGTGGGGGGAGGGCGAAGGAAGATAGGCCGATAGACGGGTACTTAGGGCCGATTTTATCTTCGCTGGCAACCGCTGGTTGAGTGGTGGTTCAGCGGCGAACTAGTGCACTATGGTCTGAGATCGCCATAACGTGGCCAAAAATCAAAAAAACGACTTTGGAATTGAGGAAAATGAGGTATCTAGCTGCATTCTAAACCTTTTGAAGGGTCTAGAATGGCCAGACCTAGCCTCATCTGATAGCGGAAAGTATCTGATATCACCAGTTGAATCTTATCAAATTGGAAAAAAGTAAACTTGTTCCAAATCTTGGCTCAACGGAGTTAATGTAAGAATAGTGCCCAAGGATGTAATTTTGTTCTTTTGGCGAAACTGCGGCATGGAAAAGAATCATTAGGGTATAATTAATCGCCTTCTACCCTCATATATTTAAAATTTAACCCTTTATGCCCAATTTTTGAACTTACAAGAATAGCAGTTTAGTACACGAAAATCTGAACAAAAAAATTTTAAACATGGACTTTTAAATACTTTCCCGAAGTTTCCCGAAAAAAAGCGTCACAGGAAAATGTTCCTCGTGTTTTTCTGAACAAGATACATTCAACAGATTTGTCCTATTTTGTCCTTTTTTGAAGTTTTATTAGTTTCTTTAAAGACATTATCCGTTTCATAGGAGTATTATTTTGGTCTGAGATTGCCAAAAAGTGGCTGAAAGCCGGAAATTCGACTCTGAAATTAAGGAAATTATGTACGAGCCGGCATTCTATGGCCTTTGAAGGCTCTAGAATGACTAGTTAGCTTCATTGATAGCTGCAAACATCTGACATTACGTATGAAACATCTTCAATTTGAAGATAAGTAAACATGCCTCGAATCTTGGCTCAGCTACATTCTCGCTAACATAGTTTTCAGTGATGAAATTTCGTTCTTTTAGCAACACTTTAGCTGGAACGGAATCACCGCAAGACAAGTTTCATCACCCTCTATCCTCGTATACTTAAAATATACAACCATTAAATGCCTCATTTACCTCATACCTATAACTAGACTTTTAAATACCGAAGACACGTGCAGGGTTTTTAAATGGTTGCAAATGATTGTTCCAGTGACTAAAAGCTGTAAAATACAGTTTTTTTTTTACTTTTATCCCTTCTTCAAAACTGTTTATCTTGCAAGGTTGCACATTTCGCTGAAACATCTTTGCATTTCAATTCCATCTGAGTTTATTGTGAATATTTATCAGTCAAATTTAGCAAGTGGGATGAAATTTCGAGTGTGGTAGGGGGGGAGGATTTAGACGGAAGGGGATGGACTGAGGGGGGACCCGGTCTCTCGGTCTGTTCAAAATCTATCTTATCACGATCAACCAGTCTTGTAAAAGTCAGGATTTAAAGGTGGCTTGTAAAGGATATTTAAATAAGTAATCAATTAATATAAAAAAAAAAAAAAAAAAAAAAAAAAAAAAAAAAATTTGTTGGGCGCCATTTTGAATCACAAAATTATAAAAAAATCCATCAAATTCGAGTTTTAGGTACTTAAAACATTGGGAAACTGAGTTTCAGGTGAATCGGACTGTAGGCTGTAAGACACTTTTTTTACCGACTAAAAATAGCAAAAACTAAGCGGGCGCCATCTTGGATTTGAATTATTTTGAATAACACTTTCAGATTCAAGTTTAGCACACTTAAAAACACCGATAAAACAAATTTCATTAAAATCGGATGTTACGCTGAGTTTTAATCTCAAAACATTAGAAAATTTTGAGCGGCCGCCATCTTGGATTTCAAAATTTTTGAAAAATTCCCTCGGATTCGAGTTCAGCGTACTTAAAAACATGGAGAAACCAAGTTTCAAGCTATTTGGATCGTTAGCTGATTTATGGCCACGTTTTGGTGATCTCAGACCATAGTGTAGTGGTTCGGAACGAATCAGGATTTTATCTCCGTTCCGCGACCCGCTCAACCAGTGGTTCAGCGAACAAGGACTTTAACCGGCGGTTCAGTGGTGGTTCGAGGTGAATCAGGGGATTCTAACCTCGAATGTTGCGTGTTCTCCGCAACCGATCAGAAGTAAACAAACAAATCCATGTTTTATCACAGTGATAGCCACCGATTTTCAAGCATTTTATGTGATAATTACACTATACTCTGCCGTTTTTCTTTACTTTTTCTTCTTATTTTTACCATGACCTGTAGGTTGAAGCAACTCTTTTGCTGCCATTTAAGTGATAATTACATGGTGGTTTTTACTCGGAGTCTCATCATTTTTTCTCTCAAAAGTATCTTTTTTCCTTTGTCCATGCTTTTCTTTCCCTGTATTGTTCAATCGATTCAAACTTTTAAATACATCAATTGTTCTGCCTTTAAGTAGCTGCTGTGATAAGTACTAGCTCCCTATCGTTTCTGCATTTTCGATCATTCATCTTCTTGCCTCTAATCAGTGAATTGATCCATTCTTGTTTTCTTTTTGCATGTCTCCTGGAAACACCACTGAACAACCCAGTTCTATTTTCAATGCTTCGATACCAATGGAGCTCTTGCAATCGTTTGCTACAAGAAAAAAAATAGACCAATCTGAAGTAGAAACCAGCAGAAATCACGAAAATCACAATACGAAAGTCTAAAATTTAGTAATAAACTCACATGACTGCTGTAACGGCAAGATCACAGTGGCGGTTTAAACGCAGGTATCATGGGAGATTTTTGTCTATTATGTCACTTTCTCTACGGAAACACAGAGAAATGTCTCAATTTAGATAAGAATCTCCCATGGTATCTGCGTCTCTCCGCCATTTAGCCCGATCCTGGGAGTGAATTTTGTGATTTTTTAGAGCACTTGTCATCAGTTTTACAGGTTTTAATGCAAGAATAAACTCTTCAATCCCCTATAGCAAACGTTTGCAAGAGCCCCATTCCATGACCAAAGAGCTCTGATGCTTCCGCATCATTGAAAATGTTCATTGATGGCATCAAGGCGACTGCTAGCTCTAGCCGAGTCTCTTCCCTTATTAATTGCCGTTGTCAAAATTTTTCAATTGGGTGGGTTCAGTATCTTTGCAAGTGATAGTAACCCACATTGGGCTCAAACCGGTTTGTTTTTATTTCCATTCGAGTAATTATGAACGGTGGTTCTATATGATTTTTCCTTACATGATGTTTTATTTTGCGGAGTTTAACAATGAAACTTCTGCTGTATATCTGTTGAGGCGTGTATTGTTGCTGCATAGGACCCAAACTAATGGATTTGGGAATACTTTAAAACATCAATGCAAACTGTTTGATATTTATGTTCTGGTTGATGAATGAACTAAAACTCTTTCCCAGTCAATTGCTGATTCTTACGCCTTTAAGACGGGGAAATGCGCAAATATCACCATTCACCAAGGGTGATCGATTTTTTTGGCACTCATCAGAGGTTCCACATTTGCTCTTCAGAATGTGTCAGGTGTCAAATGCGAATCTTTTGGTATAATTGGAGTCCCTGCTGTAAATATATGAAAGTGTATTCTGATACTGGAAAGGAATGTCGCAAAAATCTCAAAAATTTAAACCATTATTTGCTCGCAGGTAAAACGTCGAACCAAGTTTGACTTTTTCCCTGGACTCATTTAAATTTAGAGCTATCCGTTAAATCTCTTGTCTAGAAGGAGTAGTCTGCTTCCGAGGGAGAAGTCTTCATGATCATTACCGGAATGCTGCTGCTTTATTGAACTCCCATACTGTGAAGTATGTTTTTCTGTCTAAGAGTATTTCTTTAAAATTTTAAAATATCTCGAACATTTTGCTTTTATCGGCTACAGTTTGATTCTTGAAAGCTCTTCTTTGACCATCTGTGACTTCAGCGCTCTTCCTCAGTCAAAAATTGCTAGTCCTTCTTTACGTATTTCTCTATGAAGTAGTGTCTTCGTTTCTCGCTAAGGACTTTGTAAGATTACGGACAAGATTAACGGAGGTGGACTGGCCCACCGGCCGGTACACTAGGAAATTTTCCCCGTTGCCCTTAGGGGCAGTCGAGTTTAGAGAAAGAAAAGGGAAAAAGGTGAAAGAAACAGAATGAAAAAGAGACAAAGATAATATAGTCTGGCCTGTTTTTAAATTCGACAAATTTGGGATGGGCCTGTAATCGATATTTAAGAGCCGAAACTGTCATTCAATATTTTGAGCGGGGCTGATTCTTCGATACGATCAGATGGGGCTTGTATTTACAGTAAAATGGCAAGTCTCGACCCTGCAAAAACGCAGAAAATCAGAGCAGGGTATGAAAGAATAAAATTGATGGTCTAATAAATTAGCCATAGAATAGTACTTTTGACCGTGAAAGTACCACATTTTTTAAGGGGAAGAGCTCTCTGAACCCCCCCTTTCCCTTTAGTAGAGGGTGTCACCTGACAATCCCATGTGAGCCAGCTCAAAATCAGTTTCCTGGTCAGAATTTTGGAGCCCATTTGCCTCTGAAGATTATGACCATATTTCCTTATATCGAAGGACACTGCTTAGCATCATTTGGTAGCGGTGCAAATGGTCCACGAAGCGTGGACTTTTTCTTACATTTTACAGGCCAAAAATCGGTGCTAATGATCCAGGTTGAATGGACTCCACGCACCAATCCACATCAATCATTTTTAACAAAAAAAGTTGGTGCCTAGAGTCCGTACACGGTGGATCTTATGCACCAGCGACTCCCAAAACTTGATGCAAGCGTACAACGATACACGGAGTCCACGCACTATTTTAAAACTTGTCATTTTCGATGGTGCATGAAGTCTACGCTCTTTGAGTTGTTTGCACCAAGATGTGGGAGAGGCTGGTGCATTTGGTCCACAACTTTAGCTGTAAGTTTGAACTGAGAACCAACTTTTCATAAGTGATTAGTATTCAACTTTGAGGGAAGAAAGTCAAAGAATCAAGACAATCCTCTCAACATGAACCTAAGGGTTTTTATTGTTTTTTTATGGAATTTCAGGAGAGTGTGGGTCATGTGCACCAGTCAGCCTGTCAGGCTGGAGCGTTAATTCCATGGTACACAAGGTCCACAGTCAACGTGAACTTTGAATTTCAGCCTTATCACTCACTTTATAATTTTTAGATCATATAACGATAATCTTCTCGAAGTAAACCTAAGAGTACCTATGGATTGTTTTTTTATAGAATTTCAGGAGAGTGTGGACCATATGCACCTTGGACCCTTCGCACATGCTGCTTGCTATCAAGCACACCTCTTCATTAGCAGCGTTGCAGTCTAAATAGTAGCTCAGTGAGGAAGACTTTGTCATGCTCACAAAATTTGTAATTTGCAAGTAACACAAGTTCAATAATCTAAACCCGTCGCAATGATGGAAGAAGAGCTGTGAAACTGATCTATTAAAAAATTACCTCCACGAACAAATTTCTTCTGCTGATCGCTTCCACCCAAAGCCCTGCTCTTTCCGTAGGGAATCAGCATTTACGTCAGGATTTGCATGTACTTTGATTCACAAGCTTTTAAAACAGTTCAAACCTAAAGTGATCATGAAAAAACTAAAGCCATCATTTGGTTTGATTTTCAAAATAGTTGTGAGTAAATCATGAATCCTTCAGTCTTGTTACGATGCAACTGGCGACTAATTTATTAAAGGACCATCTAGGCTTTAATCAAATGCGGTGCAAAGGTAAGAGAATCAGACTGGAACTTTTCGTTCTTGTATAGAAGCTGTAGGTGAGGAAGTACGGGAAGTACGAACAAAAGTTATAGCAGAGGTAGAGCGCTGACATCAGCTTTCTAGAATCAAACTAACGCCAAAAAATGCATAGTATTCGAGACATTTTAAATTTTAGAAAAACTCTTAAACAGATAAACAGTGGAAAAACATACAGAGCTCAATATAATAAGGGCTAAATTCCAGTAAGATCCGGCAGTCAATTACAAACAGTTCTTACCAAGAGGAGAGCTTTTCAAGTTTTGAACGATAAAATGTAGGTGAAAGGAAATAAAAGAAATATTAGGTGAGTAAAATCTTGGTAAAGATTCAACGTAAGAGGTCAAAACACAGGTGAAAAAACATGGATAAGAAAAAAGAGGATTTATTTTGAGGAAAACTGGTAGATACCGTCATTACAGTACTTCATGAGAGGTCGGCATTTGTTTGTTTATGCCTTCCCTAACCTAGAAAAGAAGCAAAATAACAGCAAAACGAGGCATATATTTTGAACGGTCTGTAGCGGTGGTTCGCCAACATTCGTCAACCTCTGGTTCAGGAACCACCAGTCAGAAATCCGAGCACAAATCCAACTCTCTCGCGAACCAGTAGTTCGACTGAACCAGTAGTTCACGAACCATCGGTTCCGGCCTCACAAGATAAAATCGGCCCTAAACCAAGAGTGCGGCAGGTAGACTCTTCTGCAGAGAGCCGTGAGATTTTTTAGGGATGACAAAAATACCGTAAACCGCTGCTGCATGTTCGGAGTCCTGATGCCAAAAGAGCCGTGAGATTTTTTTGGGATGACAGTGATCAAGATCCACAGTGATGACAGAACTCTACGAAAACCGCATTTGCATTTTGCAAAGTGTGGGTTTTCTACGGTGCCTTCGTTTTATTTACTTACGTTCCTTCTGACTTCGGATTTCTAAAATAGTATGCTTGTCTTGAGTAAACTGTAACTTAAATACGATGATTATTTTGTGTTATTTTACATGTAGCTGCTGCTGTCAATCATGGATGAAAAATTGAAAATGTACACACTGTTACGAAGTATCTACATATATTTGAATTTGAATTTGTTTATTTGAAACCAATTTAACAAAAAAAGGAAAGTTTCCCCTGCCGCGAGCTAGCTCGAGTGGCAGGTTCACTAAAATATAAATTAACAGCAAAGAAATAATAATGTAGTAAAGATAACAAAAATGTGAAATAAAATTAAAATCCCAATAAAAATTATAAATTATAAAAAAAAAAAAATCCAAATTTTCATGTGTGAATTCCATTGTGAATTCAGTGGTGATAGCGATCGTTTGTAAATTCTCCCATTACACATTAGAAAGGAAAATAATTCCATGACAATTTGAGAACAGCCAGGTTTTTGACATCCCTAAAAAAATCTCACTAATCATTCCTAACAATAAGTACAATTCTGAAGATTGTAAAAATTTCCAACATTGTGCGGAATTCGAACTCCCGACCAATAAAATTATTACTCTACTGATGTGTGAGACGCTATCGCTAGCGCTTAGCCGACAGACGAGAATGCTATGCGGAAACATAACATATAGGGCAACACAATGGCACCTGGTAGTTCAGACTTCCGCTGCTAGGTGTCACGCCTGTTTATGACCACCGTTGAGCAAGCCAACACACATCGCCGAAGTTTCTGTCATCAGTGTCATCCCAACTTTTTTCACGGCTCTCTGCGTATCGTAAAAACCGAGTGCGGCTAGCTCGCCGCGGCTCAGTCATCGGAACTGTTCACGTTCCGTGTTTGTTCTAGTTCCGCAAACTAACACAGGAAATGTGGAAAACGTAATCTTTTCGAACCAGAATTCTGTAATCTTTATGATCCCCTCTGTATGCCCGGTTGTATCACGGCCGGCGTTTTATCCATTTTTCACTTAACACGGGCGAGATGGCTAATGCCATATCTGTATGTATAAGTAATCTTTGTCGGAGCCCCAACCAGTTTTGCATACGGCCATCCCTTGCGCATGACCCCTCTGCCCCTTCCACCAGGGCTGACCGCCTATCGTTTGGCGTGGGCGACCTTGACTGAACCTACGTCATCGCATTGCTGCCGGATCGCCTCCTCACAATATCTCGAACACGAAAAAAGATATCGACTTCCGGTTTAAGCCAAAATGCTTAGAATTTTACGCCCTTTAAAATGAGGTATCGCGAGATGGGGGTTGCCATTTGAAAATTTCGAGATTAGGGGGGTTCCCCCCCCTGAAAACCCCCCAAAAACCAAATTTTGGGTTGTGACAGTATTTTAAATGAAACTTCAGGTCCGAGTTAGTAGGAAACCGATTTTTCCCGATTTTTTTATGGTCAACCTTTCAAGAAAACCATAGTGAGCAGTTATGTGAAAGACCCTGTATTTCCTAAGAAATCAAGTTGATCATATTTTCGTTATGATGTGCGCTGTGGTGATATCGTGCAATGAATATAGAGTTGACTGAAAGTAGGGAAATCATTTCCTTGCTCATTTATATCCCAATTCTGGATATGATTTTTGCATTGAGCAGGGTAAAATCTGATTACCCTTCCGACTATTCTAGCTTTTGACTTTTCTGCGCATACACTGCTTCTACAGTCAACAACTCCTACCACGCGGGGGGCCATCTTTTCGCGACAAGGCTTTTCACTGAGCCATTTTTTTTTTTTATTTCTCGAAAAATACGCTACACCTGAAGTCTGTGATTAATTTTTGCCGCACTTGCTCCAAACTATTGCCGAATGGGTCCTATGCATTAAAACATAATAAAAAATACAAAACACGAGTGCTGTGGAAAAAGAATGGTCCTTTTCGATTTTGATCATTTCAATAAACCGGCACTACCGAATTGACTCCCAAATGGCCAAATTGGCTCGCCGGTCCGAGGCCGGTCGAATTGGCTCCGATCCGAGGCTGGTCGATGGCAACTCAGTTCTGTAAGATTTATGCTACAATCGCGAATGTCGTGATAATGGAGCTGTTGCAAACTTTCGCTACAGGCTTATTAATAGTTGAATATGGGATAATACCCTGTAAAAATAACGATTAGCACACTGAAAAATCACGAAATCCACTCCTAAACTCACAAAATGCTTTTAAATGCGAGACCGTAATGGCGGCCGAGGCCGCGGTTTTCTTATGGCAATTGTATGCTTCTTCTTCTTCTTGAGTGGTGTTGCGAGAACACCTCGTGTAGATGGCGCTGATTGAAGATAGGGAGCCCCGATGAAAACCGCGGCCCCGGCCGCCATTACGGTCTCGCGTTTAAAAGCATTTTGTGAGTTTAGGAGTGGATTTCGTGATTTTTTAGTGCGCTAATCGTTATTTTTATTGGGTATTACCCCATGATCAACTATTAATAAGCCTGTAGCAAAAGTTTGCAACAGCTCCATTGGATCGAACTGGATCCGACCGTCAAAGTAAAAAGATTTTTTCGAAAAAACACTTTTCTTCCATTTTACACAGGCTTAGGACAGTCAACAAGAGTAGGCATGGTGAAAAATGTTGTCCACGATAAATCTTGGTAACTTCTAAAAAACTTGAAAAAAATTGTCCGCTATATGACTGCACGCAAAAGTTAAAAAAAAAAACAAGCAGCCAGCAGATTTTGTATCGCAGTCTAGTGATACAACGATAACATGCAGTCAATCAGTGTAAGCTGCTTTGACTGCGTTGTTATTTTTGTAATACCGCTTTTCATTAAGTTTCATAGCATATAGGGTGTCAATTAAAAAAGAGCTAGGCTAAATGTCTCGAGAACGGCTCACTGAAACACGTGTTCAATTTGCTTGAGGGGGACATCTTTATAGGGGGTTTCCGATTTCGGGGCCATCTCTGGGGGGCCCGCAGGGCGGATACCACGTCCCCTAAATTCAATACTTCAAACGGGGACCCCCCATATTTTATTTATTAATTGAAAAGAGGGTGAAATTATCAGACTTTTGGTGCGAATCGAAGTTCAATATCGTTTTTCGTTTTTGATACATCGAAGGTCAAAGTTCGATTTGGATTAATTTTCAAAAAATCATTACTCCTCTTTGAAGAGTCGGAATTTAAAAATCAAGGACACGAAATACTCTAATAAATAAGCCCTTTTCAGAAAAAAATTTAATTATAAAAAACATTTAGTCAAATTTTGGTTTTGAAGCTCCCAAAACTTTTAATAACTTTAACTTCTTTTTTAACTTTTCTTTTTTTTAGACGTTTTTGGCCCCCAAGGAGGGCCATCTGAAAAATTCCGAGGTACGATGTTCCAATGGCTTTCCGATGAGAAAATGTCCTGGTGTCAAGGCTTCAAGGTCGGATGGGTCTGCGGACAATGGAGTAAGAGGGCGAGAATTCATGACAGCTTCGATTTGGATTGTGAGAGTAGAAAATTCTTCAAAACTTAGGAGATTCGAGCCAACAACTCGTTTCAGATGTTGCTTAAAGCATCGAATGGCCGCCTCCCATAAACCTCCAAAGTGAGGGGAGCGAGGAGGGTTAAACTTCCACTTTATGTTCATGTTCGAGAAGTATTCTTGGGTTTTTTCGTTGGCTAAGGCTACTTGAAACATTCGACGAATGCTACCTTCTGCTCCTTTGAATGTTTTCGCATTGTCAGATGCAACTGTGTGAGGGATGCCTCTACGAGAAATGAATCTGTTAAAGGCAGATGGAAAGGCATTGGAGGTGAGATCCAAGACTGTTTCTAAATGTACTGCCTTAGTCACGAAACATATGAAAATACACACATAAGCCTTTGCTATAGACTTTTTTCTATTTTTGTACATTTTAACATTCAGTGGCCCAACATAATCGACTCCGATTGATGAAAAGACCGAATTGGGCACGACGCGGTCGGCTGGCAGGGGGGCCATTAGTTGCTTTCCCAGTTTTGGTCTGTTTTTGGCGCATATGATGCAGTGATGAATGATTCTGTTTGCGGCCTGGCGGGCGCGGAGAGGCCAGAAGTTTTGACGAATGCTAGCGATTAATTGTTGAGATGTAGCATGATGCAATCTTACAAGTTCCTGTTTTAGAATGAGATCTGTGAAGTGGTGGTTAGACGGCAGCAACAGTGGGTGTTTTTTATTGTAATTAGCCTTACTGTTCTGCAGTCTTCCTCCGACTCTAAGAAGTCCTTTGGTGTCGAGGAAGGGGTGAAGAGTTAATATACGGCTTGATTTCCTTAGTTCTTTTTGTGCAGCCAGGTCGTCTTTTTCTGCATCAAAATATTCATGCTGTACGGTTTTGACGCAAAGGTCCATTGCATCGTTCAGTTCTTCTTGTTCTAGGATAGTTGAAGTCTACTTAACTTTGTTAGTTTTTCTCGCATTCTTGACAAATCGCAAACAAAAAGCAAGGACTCGGAGAACTTTTCTCAGCGATGAAAACTTTTGAATAATATTGGATGGTACATTAGGTGGAGAGAGAGCAGAACTTTTACTGGCTTCATTTCTAAATTTGAATTTGGAAGCGCAAAAGCAGGCCTTGGCCAGAGATTTTTGCTCTGAAGGATCCAATCGGGACCGTGCCACCAAAGTTGTGAGTTAATTAAAGTATTTGCTGTAGTTCCTCGAGATAAAAGGTCAGCTGGGTTGTCTTTACTTGAAACGTGAGACCGAGTAGCGTTGAGGCCATCTGTAAGTTTGTTAATTTCAATACTTCTGTTGGCGACGTAAGTTTGGAGCTTGTTTGATGGACTGTTGATCCAGTGAAGAGTGATGGAAGAATCAGTCCAAAGATAAACTTCAGATGGTTTGTGATTTGTAGCTTCTAAAACTTTAACTGTTAGCTTTGAGAGAAGTAGAGCCGCAGCTAGTTCTAGTCTTGGTAGCGTTTGCTGTTTTAACGGGCTACTCGTGACTTAGCGCAAATTAATCGTGAGTTGACTTCTTTTTGATGAGTTATGAGAAAGACATGCACCGTACCCTTTTCTGTGAAGCGTCCAAAAAACCATGTATGGTTATTTGTTCTGTAATTTCTGTAATAAGTAGGTCTCGGTATTTTTAGGGTTTTTAACTGAACGAAGTCGTGACGAAGAAGATTCCATTCCGCATTGATGACATCTCCAACAGGTGCATCCCAATCTATTTTTAACTGCCATAATTTT
This sequence comes from Trialeurodes vaporariorum, assembly GCA_011764245.1. Classification (NCBI taxonomy): domain Eukaryota; kingdom Metazoa; phylum Arthropoda; class Insecta; order Hemiptera; family Aleyrodidae; genus Trialeurodes; species Trialeurodes vaporariorum. Next base: position 33,796,356 of record VMOF01000111.1, read on the forward strand.
TGAAGAAGAAATTTTGCTCTGACTATTACAGGCCCTACAAACCCCGGGGGCAAAAAGTTTTCCTGTTACTGAGAGCAAGGTTCTTTTGGTAAAATTTTGCGGAATTGGCTTCGAAGGACGAAGCAGAAGTGAAGTTGAATAGATCTGTCTTGGGCTCCCAGCGAATCCCAAGAGTTTTTACTTCATCACTTGGATTAAAATAAAAGGTTCTGAATTTTCTGCATCTTCTACAAATACTTTAGCATCATTGCTAACCCATTTTCGTAAGGAGAAGCCATGTGGAGTTAGGATTTGTTCCACTTCAGTTTTTAGCTGTTTTGCTTTAGCACGATTCGGAGCGCCGCTTAGAAAGTCGTCCACAAAAAATGTTTTTAAAAATTTTTGAAACTGTTTCAGGAAGTTTTTCTTGATTAAGGATGGCCGCTTCTATTAAAGACCTTATGGCAAGAAATGCTGCTGGTGCAGTGCCGTAAGTTACCGTGTTTAGCTGGTGGGTTTTGACTTGGAGAAGAGGGGTCCTCCCGCCAAAGAATTCGCTGAAATTGTCTTTGATCTTCTGCGATCAAGACTTGCCGATACATTTTTGTCACATCACCGGAAAAAACTATTGGATATTCTCTGAACCGTATCAGTATTGAAAATAGGTCATCTTAAATTGTGGGACCAGAAAATAGTACGTCGTTGAGACTGGTTGAGGTCGTCGTTTTGGCAGGGGCGTCGAAAAAAACCCTTAATTTGGTGGTGACTCTACTCTCATCTAGGATTCCTAAATGGGGGATGTATATGATGGATTAGTGTGGAAAAGGTTTTTGGGAACTAAACTCATATGCCCTAGCATTTCGTACTCTCTTAAGAATTCTGTATACATAAGTTTTAATTTCTCATTTTTTTCGAATTTTTTCTCTAAAGAAAAAAGTTTTTTCAGAGCCAGCTTTCGAGAATCACCAAAAAAAGATGGATCTTTTTTGAAGGGTAGGCGCACGACGAAACGTCCATCAATTGCTTTTGAAGTTGTTTCTTTATAGAAGTGTTCACACTCTTTAAAAATTTGAATTTTTAGATGGCTCTTTGCAATCTTCTGTTTCCCAGAATTTCTTCAAAGTCGAGTCTATATCAATCAATTTTGTGAAATTGGCCAAGACTTGGTCCAACTTTGGTGGATATGCAGCATGACAGTTTGTTGAGGGCCCTACTGCGATCCACCCAAAAATCGGTTTCTCGTAAGATAGGCATGGTGGGTCCTGACTCGATACATCCAGTTTTTAAATGATTCCAAAATAGCGAGGAACCAATAATCATGTGAATTGGTTGTCCATCGTTGAAACCGGGATCTGCTAAGGTAACAGTTTGCTGGTTACGCTCAAAAAGATTGGTTGAATTTAGAGAAAAATCGGTAGGGTGATTGGTAGAGAGTCTATAACAAAACAACCAATGTTTTCTTTCCATAAATTATGAACTGGTAGGATTTCTGTGGTCAACTTCTTAGATAAAAATGATGAACCAATTCCATGAACGAGACAGTTGATTTTTTGAGTTGGTAATCTTAAAACATCAGATATTTTAGGTGAGACGAAGTTGGACTGTGAACCACTGTCGAGTAAAGCTTTGCAGGCATGTGGCTGTCCGTCTCGATCAATCAAATTAACTCGAACAGTTGCTAGTCAGATATTTTCATCGTTAGATTTGGCTGCTGAGACTGTAGGGTTATTTCCTTCTGAAGATTCGTCTGGATGTAATGATGAATGATGCTGTTTTGAGCATTTGTAGCAAGGTGTTTGATTTCGGCATTTGCCTTGGTGCTTTTTGAGGCAGCAGCGACATAAGTTTTGAGAGCGTATTATCGTGTTTTTGTCTGGTAATGAAAATTTTTTGGAATGTCATGCAGGAAGCGAGACCATGCTGTGCATCAAAATAAGGGCACTTTCTAACGAAACCTTGTGGTCCAGTTTTCATTTCTTTGTCTAGTTTGACTTTTTTCTCATTTTGTAAGAATCCTACGGTTTTTGAGGAGGGCTTTCTTTTTTCTGCAAATGCAGGTTTATTCTTCGGATAGGATTCTTGTGCTTTATTGGGTTTCATTCGATCCAGAGATTGGAGAAGTATAGAACGTCTCTTGAGAAAGGCTAGGAGCTCCTTTATGTCTGGACTGTCCTTAACTGGAGCGACGTTTTCCCATTGTGAGAGTGTGGCTGGGTCAAACTTGGAAATTATTAGGTGGCTTACGAGTGGACTCCAAGTGCTTGTGTCCACTTGGAGAGCGTTCAAAGATTGGAGGGATTGGTTTACTTTGGTGTGCATATTCTCCAAAACTCTGCTGCTTAATTTGTCCTTTTTTTTTCAGTTACACGGCAATCCCTGATTGACGAGGGCTTCACAATGAGCCTGAACGGGTAGTTTTTTTTTTTTCGAATTCATCAATTTAAAATTTGAAAGGCAACATTGTAATTTTGTTCAACGAAAGCGATGTTTCGAATGAGAGAGAGTGCCTTCCCACTCAAAGAAGACCGAAGGTAATGAAACTTAAGGATTGCACTTAAGTTGGTATTGCAATGAACAAGAGTGTGGAACATTTGATAATATGAAGGCCATTGTTCGTAGTTGCCGTAGAAGGTTGGCAACTCAGGTGGTTTTAAAGTTGAGCATAGCATGGGCCCTGTTGTCTTGTCGTTGCGCGAGGTCGCGGCAGTTGACTCGAGGAGGGCTTTTGCTTTGCCAATGGTCTCATAAAATCTTTTTCAAATTGGTCATAAGTATTCTCATCATTAAAGTTTGGATTAAGCGTTTTAATCTGGCGGATTGTTTAGAAGAAATTTGGCAAAAATGTGGCGGACTCATCGAATCTTGCCTTGATAATGTTTAAATGCACAAACACTGTCGACCGATCTTTGAAAATTTGTCAGTTGTTTTTCCAATAGGTCCTTGGCAGTGGTGAGGGCTTCTAAGGCTGGGTCTATTTGAGACACTGGATTCGATGATGAGGCAGAAGTAGAGGCGTGGGGGATACGTTCGTTTTACGCGTTCTTCGCATAATGACGTCACATCTTTACTTTCAACCTGAAATATATTTAAAAGTTATTATAACTTTTTGACAATGACAAAAGGCGGCGCACGCTCACTTCATTCGAAATTGTATTTTAATTTGACGAGAGGCGGCACACGCACAGTTCACTCGTAGGTATTAGAATTTATTAATTTCTTGACGAGTGGCGGCGCACGCACACTTCACTCGCAACTTTGCAATTTTTGCAGTAATATCAAAATTTTCGAAGTTATCAATTTATGAAGTTTTGAGGAACCCGAGTGGCGGCACACGCACACTTCACCCGTTTTTCTCTACATATCCAATTTTGGATCACCATATATTGGATGTTCTGCCTAGGCCCAGGTCTTACAATTTTTGCTTATTATCAAGCATTCAAATGGCGGCACACGCACACTTCCTCTGATTTTTTTAAGCTTATTTAAGCATGATTTTAAGTAATTTGTTACATTTTGTAACATTTCGTTTGATGCGACATGGCGGCGCACGCTCACTTCATGCCGATCAATTATTTTTATATATAGTATAGAGTATGGCGGCAAACCCCACTTCATACTTTTTAACCTAAAACTTTTTAGGTTAATTTTGAAAACTTTGTCTTGAATAACTGAAAATCACTTAAAATCACGCAGAATTTTGCAGCATTACGTCGAGGTCACCAATTTGTTGAGTATTCAATGAATATGCAACAATATTGAGGATGATTACCTGTTTTAATAATAGTGAGAATCCACTAGAACAACTAGTAAGTAAACAGTATTAATCTCAGGATAGGAAAACATTATTTTATAGTAACCTTTTAAAAACCCCTATTGATTGATAAGCAATAGAAAAGGTGTAACGCATTTCGGTGCAAACCGGAGTTCGATATCATTTTTCACAATCGAGATATCGCAATCTGTAAATTGACATTCGATTTCTCAAATGTAAAAACGATATCCACCTCACACAATCGAGATATCGCAATCTGTAAATTGACATTCGATTTCTCAAATGTAAAAACGATATCCACCTCCGGTTTGCGCCAAAATGCTCAGTTCTTCACGTCTTTTCGATTGATGTATCACTCAATAGGGGTCGTAATTCGGAATTTTTCAGATGGCCCTCCTTGGGGCCCAAAAACGTCTAAAAGTTTTTTGAGCTTCAAAACCAAAATTTGACTAAATGTTTGTTATAATTGAATTTTTGTCTGAAAAGTGCTTGCTTTTCCAAGTATTTTTGTGTCCTTGATTAGTGAATTCCGACTCTTCAAAGAGGAGTAAGTAATGCTTCTTGAAAATGGGCCAAAATCGAAGTTGGACCTTCGATATAATCGAAAACGGAAAACGATGTCGACGTTTTACTTGTACCAAAAGTCTTAGACTTTTACCTTATTTTTGATTATTAAATAAAAAAAATTGGGGCCCCATTGAAGTATTGAATTTAGGGAGATGGTAGCCTCCTTGGGGACCCCCCAGAAAGAGCCCCCAAATCGGCCACCCCCTAAAAAGATGTCCAGCTCAAAATAATTTAACACGTGTTTCAGCGTTTTTCAAAATCCGGAGCCGTTCTCGAGATATTCGGCCTGGCTCCTTTTTTAATTGACACCCTGTATACATGGTGATCCAGAGCACCTGTGCCAGGCATTTTTCTCGAGAATGGCTGATTGAAATGTTCTGAAACATGGAAGTCGGATAGGGAATCGACCCTAAATTTGTCATTTATCATATTATCGACAGCTTCCAATACTTAGCTCTTTGTGGCATATTTGAGGGAAGAGGCTCAATCACATCTATCTCAAGTTGTTTTCAAAGAGCTCTTTTCGAGTTATGAGAAAAGCTCGTGTCCTTGAAGTTGAGGCAATTTCCAACATTTTTGCTCCCAAGGACATTTACCAACAAACCTCAATTTTTTGAGTTATGGCGGATTTTTGGAGAAAAATTGAATTGGCTTTTGCGGCCACCCTGTTGAGAATTCTTCAAATACATAACAGATTCTGATCAAACGGATGGAACCATTTTGATTGATGTGCCACTAGTTTGGTAGTGAAAAAATTAAGTGTATTTCATTAAATTAAAATTTTGGGCAGTCTATGTCTCAGACCATGGAATCGATCCGATTCTGCCATGGAAGTCCCAAAATTTTGATTCAACAAAATACACCTTATTTTTTCTCCTCAAGGTAACAAGTTGCACATCGATCAGTAGGTTTCGATATATTTTTTTTGAATCGGTCAAGATTTGTGAGAAATTCTCAACTGGATAAGCAAAAGGGTTGATTCAAAAATCTTCCAAGTCCCTATAGCTAAAAAAATCTGGGTGTTTTGGTAAATGTCTATGGGAGCAAAAATGTTGGCAACTGCCTCTGCTATGAGGATATGAACTGTTTTCGTACTTTTAGAAAATGTTTTTTTGCAAAAAAATTTGATAAAAGTGTATGAGCTTCTCCTAATTTGAACGAGGAGCTGATGAGGGCTTTTGAAAATATCAAGAATGAAAAATTTTGTGTCCATTCCGTAACCGATTTTTTTGATTCAAAACATTTCGATCAGCCGTTTTCGAGAAAAATGCCTGGTGGTATGGTTCCTCTCATCTTGAACTCTAGGCCACTGTCTCTTATTTCGTCATTTGTGAGTGTCTATATTGAAGGTTCAGCTAACATGTTGAAATCATTCTCTTTCATTTGGGTTTTCTCTTAAAACTCTGTGCTGGTTCCTTTAATCTATAGTTATCATCGCTGTATTATGTTCTGTATAATTTCAATGGGTATGCAGAGTAAGTGAGTGCGGTGGAGTGAGAATTTATTTTCTACATGAAACTTCTGAGAGCAAGTGCTTTTGTTCATTTTCTTTTTTAATTTCTATTAATTTCATGTCACAAATTATTTCACCAAAACTTTCAGCCAAACCTCAAGTGATTGCGGCCAAGATCCAAAATCTTTCCCTCAAACCAGCTCCATTTTACTTCACCTGCCCCAAACACTTCTTCGTGAAACTTGCTCGTAAAAACTTTTCTTTCAAATATCTTCCTATATTTATTTCCCTACACCCGGTGGACGTGTCGTTCTGATTCAACTTGCAAGTCATGTGATATCAGAGCGACCAAGTCTTAAGTTTCCTCGATTAGGTGGCTTCAGAGCTCCTTCAAATAATTTGATACTTCTGATCACATTTTCTATTTTTCGTATAACGGGCCTTCAATAATTTGATACTTCTCCTGGTAACAGATCTTCCGTATGAAGCTCCTTCAAAATATTTGATACTTCTCCTGTAAACACTTTCGTCTGAATAGCCGCATACAACCAAAAGACATGGTAGCTCTGATTCCACTTGCAAATCATCTGATATCAGAGCGACCAAGTCTAAGTTTCCTCATTGATGCTCCTCCATATTCATACAATCAATTACAACCACAGGGGTCGAGCCGACGCCGCGCTGCGGCGCGGCGAGTGAGGTATTTTTCTAAAGGAAGGAAGAGAGGAAGGGAGAAATAAAGAAAGGAAGAAAGAAAGGAAAAAAAGAAATCGATAGAAAGAAAATAAGAAAATGGAATGAAGAAATTACAAAAAAAAAAAAAAAAAAAAAAAAAAAAAAAAAAAAAAAAAAAAAAAAAATTATAAAAAAATAGAAAAAACTTGGCGATGACCTGCAAAATTTTATATGCGCTGTTGGTATGTTGGACTGTTTTTTTTCTACTGATCTTGTATTTTTAAGATTATAAATTTTATGTTGCGAACAAAATATTTGAAAAATAATTACTACGCTCAGATGGGGAGGTTTACGGACATTTCCCCCCCGCAATTTCCCCCCCGGACACTTCCCCCCGGTCATTTCCCCCCGAGGACATTTCCCCCCCGTCAATTTCCCCCCGGACATTCCCCCCCCCCCCCCCCCCCCCCCCCCCCCCCCGAGGACATTTCCCCCGAGGACACTTACCCCCCGGGCACATCCCCCCCGGTCATTTCCCCCCAAGTTACTTCCCCCCGAGGTTATTTTTAGCTAATCAAATAATCCATCAACTTTTCCCTCACACTTTTCACAGGTTTGAAGGTTGTGTTTAAAAAGTTACATTATTTGTTTTTGATTTATTTTTTTTTTTTTTTTCAAGATTTTTTCATTGTTGGTGTATCATCAAAATTCTTCATGAAGGGGTATAATCTACTAAACTAAAAATATATTTTGGAGATCGACAGTCTGAAAAAGAAAACCAAATATTGCCTTAACTCAAAGAATGAAAACATTTATACCCTGAAATAAATTGAAAACTTTTTGGGCAAAAAGAATTTAAATTAGGGACCTCAATGTTTAAAAGAAAATGTTGGCAACTTTTCCTCCCTTTTCTCTCCAAAATTGCAAACACTTGGGTTTGAAGGCTGCATTATGTCTAGAGGTGAAAATATTCGAAATTTGAGGGGATCTGGGGGCCCCACTAGAATTTCAAAAGGGGTGCAAGGGTCTCCCCCGCTTTTTGGGGGTCTGGGGTATCCCCAAAAAAAATTGTGTGAGAAAGTGTTCGTAGGGTATGCCCTACAGCTTATTTTTTTAATTAATTTAAATTAATTAATATTTATTTATAATTTAAAAATTGAAAATAATTATTATAAAAAATAATTTAATAGAAATTTAAATTAAAAATAACGGGGGGGGGGGGAAGTAACTGGGGGGAAGTGTCCGGGGGGTAAGTGTCCTCGGGGGGGAAATGTCCTTAGGGGGGAAGTGTCCGGGGGGGGAAATTGCGGGGGGGAAATGTCCAGACACCAGATGGGGAATACTCTTAGAAACATGTTGGTTTCTTGCATTTTTTCGGTGTGATGTGTTTGAAGCCAGATAAAGTCAGTGCTTTTACGATAGTGAGTGGCAGTGAGAACACAACTTCCCACATTCTGTTATTTAGAGCCATTGTCCACAGTATAAGAACGTTGACTTTTACATCGTTGCGCAGCAATTATTCTTTTACTAGCATATTGCCCGTCGGGAGCCCGACGGGTACTGTGGTTTCTTTTTTTGTTTTACTTGTTAACATGCAGTAAGTACTGCATGTTTTTGTTATGGTTTCGTATCGATTTTGGCCATAAACTTCCTGCATAATAATCGACAATTTTCGGCTTGGTCGCAAACGTGCGTTGTCAGATTTCCGCACGTAATGATCGCGTCTCGTTTTACGGTGGATTCCCTTCGTTCGATATATTGCGGAGCGGCAACGCCAAAAGTCTCCCTATCCTTTAACGTGGAAAAAAACGTATCGCGCGCCATATCGGATTTTCGATATTCTTCGGTTCACCGCACAATGGACAGAAATCAAATCTTTGGCGGTCTAAATTAGATCCTTTCAAAGTTGGAAAATTAGTATTTTAGCTGGGTACTATAGTTGATTTTAAGGGGTTTATTTGGCTCGGTTTTTCTATCGTGGCTTGTCCCATTTTATCGGAGAATATCATTTGATGGATCGACAGTTTTTGGGATATCTCATGTCTTTGTTTTTTTGACCACTTAGGACTCGATTTGGATCCATCGTGCGCCGATTGAAATGTTTGAATGTTTGAGTGAGGTTTTGACTGAAAATTGACCCGAAGTTTTTCATAAGGATTTGTCTCCGTTATGAATAAATTTGGTAGTTTCATTATTTTGTCTGTGATTACCAACGAGCTATATCAAGTTCGGAAGCTTTGGTAAACATGCGTAACCGCCTCGGAGATTTTAAGGTTAGCGATTTGTGAAAACAAACCGAAGTTCCCTAAGTATCTCCGCATTGTATTTTCGCGTGTTTTCGAATTCTATCAGAGACTTTAAAATTAGAATTTCTTTTTGAACTGTGCGTGTTTTCTGTCAATCACAGCGTTAATTTCAGTTTCTACTAATTGGAACACTCAAGTTCTTCATAGCTTTCATTTAATTTGTCAGTTCCTACAGTGCGTTATTGCCTCGTAATGCCGTAACTCATTGCCTTTCTTGGCATTTTGACGAGTGAAAGTGGTACGTTTGTGGTGATTTATTCAAAAATTTTGTAATTTGACCTCTCTCAGCAAACTCTCTCTTCCTGAGACAGATTTACTCATCTTTATCTCCTGACGTTGAGTGATCTGAAGGAGTTAACTTCGTTAACCAATGAGCGTGGTCTAGAGAGTAAAGTTACCGAAATGAAAAAAAAAGCAAAGGGTGGACCTTTACATTTCAGACCAACTGTACCTATGCTTGCATGACAGTCATGGAGAGCACAGAACTATTTAAATGGCAACACCAACACCAAGTTGTGTGATGCATTCATTCAATGATAAATGATGTCGACTGAAATAGTGGGCTGAGGTCGATCGGAGAGCATCCATTTCACTCGACTCATCTCTTTTGCCCAAGTTGATTGAGCCACTCGTGAAGTGAATTTTATTACGCGGTTTGGTTGGAGTTTGGTAACAACTTTTTTATGTATTTATTTACCTAAGTACAACGGTCCGACGAGATGAGAGAGTTACAATCACATTGTTCTACTTACAATGGAATGTCAGGTGAATACAGGCTGAGGGGTGTTCCACTAAAGAAGTCGACAATTGAATCGTAACTAATTAGACCTAAGGATTCTTGATTTTTTCATGCCTTTTTAGTAATACCTACTAAATATTTATTTAGAACTAAAGCATTTTAACTTTTAGGCTTAGACAAGTGGCAGGGCTTGCTTTTGCATTGCATTGCACCAGCACACATCCGTGAGTGGTTGTTTAGCACAGAGTTTTGACTAATGGATAATCACCTGCTCAAAAGGATGCACTTTGATGCAATGCAGAAGCAGGCACCACTACTTGTTAGAACCTGATACTCAAAATGCTTCTGCTGTAGCACATTCATATCTAAATTATGATAACTTATGGTTTAAACAATGTTAAAGTTGGAATCCGCGCATGAATACTGATTCTTCTTATGAAGAGCAGTGCATTGATTGAGGAAATAACCGGAGGAGATTATTTAGTAAAGCAGGGCCATTTTGAGTATCGAGTCCTGTCAAGAAGCGGTGCCTGCTTCTGAACTGCATCAGAGGGCATGGAAGAGCGGTTGGTTTGCGCAGAGTTTCAACTCGTTTCTAATGAAGCGCTTATCAATGCGCTTTGGTGCGGCTTGGAAACAGGCACCATTGTTTGTCAGAACCCTTTACTCAAAATGGTCCCCCTCTAATAGAATGGTTACAGTGACTCATCTTTCATTGAAACTGCTGAAGATGATTCGACATGTTTTACTTGCAAACGGATAGTTTTGCAAGGATGAAAAAAAGCTTCATTATGAAGCTATCTGAAACTACACTGAAAAAGTACAAGAAGTGTGTTCGACACTGAACAGCACAGTTTATGATGCCAGGCTTTGGCTCTGGGCATGAGGGAAAATGGTCAAAATCTTTTTAAATTTCTTACAAAGTCTGAAGAGAGAAACCTAGAAGCCAAGTACAAACGATAGTGTTAATTTGGACACATTAGATCTAATCGGGGAAAGCCAACTCGATTTGTCTAATTCTACTCGATGTAACCTAAGTCGAAACAAATCTTGACCTGGACCAATCAAATCAGCTTTTCTAAAATGTTGTGAGTAAATCATGAACCCTTGGGGTCCAATCGGTTGCGATAAAATTGTCGACTACTTTAGCGGCATATCCACCTATGATTCTTAAGTAGGATAAAGTAACTTTCCCCTCATCTTTGAAAGCAGTCGATAAATAAGTGGTTACGAAGTTGTGACTGAACTTCACTCAAATCTCATGCTAACATTCACTCAAGTGGCTCAATTGACTAGGATGAATCGAATTGATTTAGGCAAAATAGATGAGTGGAGCAAGATGGATGCTCTCCGATCAACCTTACAGCAAAATTTTAGTATGGCACCGTTTTACAGCCCTCTTGTCCACACCTATGTCCTTGGTAAAAAACTAACATTATAATAATTGGTACCCCTTTTCGTGCATCGCACGACGTGGTGTTGTCTTCACCTTTAAAGAAAGTTCGGTTGGTTTTTTTTCATAACAAGGTGTCTGTGAATTACTGTATTTTGGTCACTTCAGAGTTCTACGGAGTACGTAACCTTAAACCTAATACCGGTAATTCTAAGTCAGTGTTGTGATTGATTTCTTGCACCATTATTGCCATAATCATGACAGTAGTTTCTTATTTCTGCTAAGTGGGTACTTTTGTCTTTCAGTTCAACTATAAACGCTCTCTTATTGAAGAATACTCTTAATTTCTCAATGAAATGAAAGTCTTCCGTTCGGTCCGTGCAAACTTCAGAACCACGAATGAGTCAGTCATCCTTTTTTTGCTTCTTCATGTCCAAACTGACTGAAGTTCAACTTTGAAATCAGATTTGCTGCAAATTTTAATTTCAAATACATTATTATAATTTGCTAAAGTCAGTTCAAAGTACAATCAGCGATGGAACTCAACAACCAGTCAACGCGCAGATTAACTTGAACCGCAGGTAGGTGTGACCTCAGGGGTAGATTTTGTGGTTGATTTTTATTTTCTCCTATTCTCTGATTTTTGATGCACTTCTGTACCAACTTTACTCACACCAGTAAAATGGTAAATAGAGGAACCTAAAGACAAGTTCAAGCTTTATCCGAGATTACCTGGGATCTGAGCGTTAAACGTTAAGGCATATTACACTAACAGTCACAGTTCTCATGAAGCAAAGCACCTCACGAAGAGTACGAAATTCTATATACAGTTCAAGTTTGTTTGAAAAAAAATTACTTTTTATTCAAATAAAATTTCAATTTAAAGGAGTAAATTGCAATTTATTTAATTAAAACTGCTCTTTATTCAAACAAAATTGCAATTTATTCAAAATAAATTGCTATTTATTCAAATAAAATATAAGAAAATGTCAACCTAACTAAGATTTATCTGAGATTTATTCAAGTAAAATTTCTTTGAAATATCAATAACATTTCAAATAAAATTGCCATTTTATTTGAACAAAATAGGAGTCGATGCTACTAGGGCTTGGTCGCTCTTATATCAGATGATTTGCAAGTTGAATCAGAGCTACCATATCTTTCGGTTGTATGCGGCTATTCAGACGAAAGTGTTTACAGGAGAAGTATCAAATATTTTGAAGGAGCTTCATACGGAAGATCTGTTGCCAGGAGAAGTATCAAATTATTGAAGGCGCTTTATACGAAAAATAGAAAATGTGATCAGGAGAAGTATCAAATTATTTGAAGGAGCTCTGAAGCCACCTAATCGAGGAAACTTAAGACTTGGTCGCTCTGATATCACATGACTTGCAAGTTGAATCAGAACGACACGTCCACCGGGTGTAGGGAAAATATATAGGAAGATATTTTAAAGAAAAGTTTTTACGAGCAAGGTTTCACGAAGAAGTGTTTGGGGCAGGTGAAGTAAAATGGAGCTGGTTTGGGGGAAAGATTTTGGTTCTTGGCCGCAATCACTTAAGGTTTAGCTGAAAGTTTTGGTGAAATAATTTGTGACATGAAATTAATAGAAATTAAAAAAAAATGAACAAAAGCACTTGCTCTCAGAAGTTTCACGTAGAAAATAAATTCTCACTCCCCCACTCTCACTTACTCTGCATACCCATTGAAATTATACAGAACATGATGCAGCGATGATAACTATAGATAAGAGGAACCAGCACACTGCACAGAGTTTTTTAAGAGAAAAACCAAATGAAAGAGAACTTTCAATATAGACACTCACAAATGACGAAATAAGAGACATTGGCCTAGAGTTCAAGATGAGAGGAACTATACCACCAGGCATTTTTCTCGAGAACGGCTGATCGAAGTGTTTTGAATAAAAAAAATCGGTTACGGAATGGACACAAAATTTTTTATTTTTGATATTTTCAAAAGCCCCATCACTCCTCGTTCATATTAGGAGAACCTCACACACTTTTATCAAGTTTTTTGCAAAATGCATCTTCTAAAAGTACGAAAAAAGTTCATATCCTCATAGCAGAGGCAATTGCCAACATCTTTTTAGGGGGACGCCGATTTGGGGTCTCTCTCTGGGGGGTCCCCAAGGGGGCTACCACCTCCCTAAATCCAATAATTCAATGGGGCCCCCCAATTTTTTTTTATTTAATAATCAAAAATAGGGTAAAATTTTAAGACTTTTGGTACAAGTTAAACGTTGACGTCGTTTTTCGTTTTCGATTATATCGAAGGTCCAAGTTCGATTTGGTCCCATTTTCAAGAGGCATTACTTACTCCTCTTTGAAGAGTCGGAATTCACGAATCAAGGACACAAAAATACTCTGAAAAGCAAGCCCTTTTCAGAAAAAAATTCAATTCTAACAAACATTTATTCAAATTTTGGTCTTGAAGCTCAAAAAACTTTTAGACGTTTTTGGGTCCCAAGGAGGGCCATCTGAAAAATTCCGAATTACGACCCCTATTGAGTGATACATCAATCGAAAAGACGTAACAAACTGAGCATTTCGGCGCAAACCGGGGGGATATCGTTTTTACATTGAGATATCGAATGTCAATTTACAGATTGATACTCCGGTTTGCACCGAAATGCTCAGTTTTTTACGCCTTTTCTATTTATGTATCAATCAATAGGGGTTGTACCTCGGAATTTTTCAGATGGCCCTCCGGGGGCCAAAAACGTCTAAAAGTTTTGGGGGCTTCAAAACCAAAATTTGACTAAATGTTTGTCATAATTAAAAATTTTTTTTGAAAAGGGCTTACTTTTTAGGTATTTTGTGTCCTTGATTTTTAAATTCCGACTCTTCAAAGAGGAGTAAAGATTTTTTTAAAATTAGTCCCAAAACGAACTTTGACCTTCGATGTATCAAAAACGAAAAACCCATATTGAACTTCGATTCGCACCAAAAGTCTGATAATTTCACCCTCTTTTCGATTAATAAATAAAAAATGAGGGTCCCCGTTTGAAGTATTGAATTTAGGGACGTGGGATCCGCCCTGGGGGCCCCCGGAGATGCCCCGAAATCGGAAACCCCCCATAAAGATGTCCCCCCCAAGCATTTGAACACGTGTTTCAGTGTTTTATAAATCTGGAGCCGATCTCGAGATATTTTGGGCCCAGCTCCTTTTTAATTGACCCCTATATGCTATGAAACTTAATGAAAAGCGGTATTACAAGAATAACAACGCAGTCAAAGCAGCTTACACTGATTGACTGCATGTTATCTTTTTATCGCTAGACTGCGATACAAAATCTGCTGGCTGCTTGTTTATTTTTGTTTCTTTTTTCTTGTGGTGTTTTCAATGGGTTTTTTCCGTTTTTATTTAGCTTTCTTTTGCTCTTTTTTTTTATTTGTTCCCAATTTTTTTGTTTCATCCTGTCCGTGCAATTTAGCAACGTTGCAGCTTTTCTATTCAAAGTAGTGAAAAAGTTCGGAGTATTGGTTGTTCGGTGAACACTTTCGCATTCGACCTTTTACATACGTTTAATTGGACAGAGTAGAACGTTCCCAATTTGCGCGCTATGTCACTGGTTTTTTGTGTGCACAACACATTTTACTTACTTCTTTTATTACTTCTCCGTTAGTAGAGGAGAAGAAAATTGTTTTTAGTGAGAAGTAATAACGTTTTGCGTTGGACTAACATTTTACTCATAAAAGTACGTAGTCCAAATAACCATAATTTTTTGAAGTTGCACTGGAATACTTATTTACATTTTTTTTTCCGTATTTGGCCGAATAATGCTGTGGGTAGTTCAGCTTTTTTTTTTGGCCGAAGTTAAGTATCGAGTTTATGTTCCATTCCGTTGATGTAATATTGATTGCAGTTTGTTGTGTGTATTTCAGCAACATTTAATTTCGTACCGTTATACTTGTGTAGAAGGTCGAATCATGGGCGGAGCCAGCAATTTGGCAGCTGTGGATTCTACCCATTGGAATGTATGAGAAACACTTGATTAGATATTGGGCTATGGCTTCCTCAACAATCGATTTTTTTCACATTCATTCAAATGGGAAGAATCTGCAGTTGCCAAATTGCTGGCTCCGCCCATGGATCGATTTTTTGGATGAGCATAGTGCATAGTGCACTCCTTGGATACGAACATATACATAAGCTAACCTTAAATGGACAAAGTGCAGCATTGGCAGAATGCAAATGACGGTCTTAAACGTGCTCCTCTCAAAGTTAAACATTTTTTCTTTACAGCATTTCTTTGAGTCTTTTTCTTTACAACATTTTTTTGAGCGTTCGCTTTTCTTGCTTGCAGCACGCGCCATGATTACACATTTACAGAAAATGAAAGGTTAAAAACTGTATGTTTTGCATTGATTCCTATAAGCAACTCTAAAACAGCTGATGATACGCATATATAAACTATATAATCGGAAGGCATTCGAACTGGTAACAATATCATTGCTAAGATGTGAGCAATGAACGACGTTGCCAAGCAACCTGCATTTCCAATTTATCGTAAACATCAGAACCCGAGCTAAGGAGAATCCATTAATCTGCGAAGGATAAATAAAAAAGAATCCCTACCCCCGCAGAATATTCCCTGCGTTAGTATGTGAAATATTTTTGCGCAAGGCACGACGCACTCCTAACTACCCCTCAGGGGGGGATGTTATTCAAACAGCTAGAAAATAAAACCTCCACCCCCTTCGTCTAGGAGAAACAGTACGCAAAAAACCAGAACTTCCGGTCTCCGCACTTTCTAGGATTCGAAGCTACTCCGCGAGAATTGAACAGCCTCTGTATGAAGGGTGGTTCACAATTTGAAGCGCTGCACGTGGATTCGTTCTGCTCCGCTGATGAAGAGTTGCACACGAACACAATTTCAGCGCGGCTGTCGCCGATTTCTTTCGAGAAGCCCACCGACCTGATTTCGGGAATGAACCCCCCGCGAGGGATAGTTTTAACGGTGGGACAGGTTCTGATGAGCAAAGATCGATTCGTGCATATCAGAGTGCCTCCGGGTGCGTTATTAAGTAGTCGGCAAAGTCGTAGAACCCGAGATAAGATTCGTCCGACGAGAAAAGCCACCCTAACAGAGGGTAGAATATGAATTGGGGATATGAGCGAAGTCTCACGGACACCCCCGACCGGAGTACGATCCTCACGGAAAATTTCATCGCCCAAAATGATCCGGTGCCCGAAATAATCGGTAAAATCACTTCTTTCAGAAAACCACCCTTAGCGGGGGATGATATTCGAGCCGCGCGAATTCGAGTGGAACTCGGACTCCACGCGCGGAGTCCGAGGCTACACCCTCGTGGTAAGTCTCGATCACCATGCACACCGTCTCCGACCACCGGTTCCGCGATCCAAAACAACCCATCCCGGAAGGTAAATCGCCAGTGAGGGGTTGCTTTTAAGATCGGGTCGGTCCGGATGAGCGCGATCGTTTTCGAGGACCGGAAGAGCATATCATCGTGACTCCGGTTGTCGTATTAAGTCGTCAGCGAAGCCGTAGAATCCGAGATAAGATTCCGCCCTATAAGAAAACCCACCCCAACGGGGGGTAGAATGTGAATCGGGGGGATGAGCGAAGTCTCACGGGCACCCCCGACCGGAGCACGATCCTCACGGAAAATTTCGGCGCCTAAAGTGATCCGGTGACCGAAATAATCGGAAAAATCGCTCCTTTCAGAAAACCACTCTGAAAGGGGGATGATATTCGCGGCGCGCGAATTCGAGTGGAAAAGTCCACGCGCGGAGCCCGGGGCTACCCTCTTGCGAAGTGTCGATCACCTGGGCAACGTCTTCGACCACCGTTTTCGCGATCCAAAACAACCCATCTCGAAGGGTAGATCCCCCGTGAGGGGTTGCTTTTAGGGTTGGGTCGATCCGGATGAGCTGGATCGCTTTCGAGGACCGAGCAGTACCGGGGGCCAAAATTTCGAGGTCTCAGATACCATAGGGCCAAAAATGGGGTTAAACACCGCGATAAAATCCACCCTCGGGAAGGGATGAAAAAAAAACGGGGAAAAGAAGCACTATGTGCACACCGTTTGGTGGCGCAGGACCCGTTCGCGAAATTTCGAGGTCTCGCGTGCCTTAGTTCTCGAGATCATAGTAAAACGCGATTTTCGGCGATTCTCAGCGGTCGCCTTTTATTATATAAGATATATCATGTCTAAGTAACTGAATAAATGCGAGAAGCTCAAAATATTTTTAAGCGTTTCTCCCATTGGACGTTAGACATTTTTTTCAAATGGTAAACCTGTATCATGAAATTTGTGCTTTTAATAGTAAAAGGTAGCTTGAAACGATTAATCAGACTTAATTTCTGAATTTTTCAAGTTTATAAATGGATACTTTATGTAAAAATACATCAGATCACCAAGTTTCAAGTCTTTTTGATTTGTAACTGTGGCTATTACTGATAAATCAATTTTTTGTAAAACATGGGGAAATCGCAGTTCAAGAGGGGGGCATTTTTCTACCCCTATTCATAGGGAAAACATGTTTTATTTCGGGCTCCAATATACACAGTAGAAGTTTGCGCCCGGAGTTTAGTTGCATTTTGTATATTCCTAATATTTTGTAGCTTGCACTTAATTAGTTATGATTCAATTACTTAAATACTTTAATTCTGCGCACTTATAGGCGGTTGTGGCTGATATGATTATTGGTGTTTGCAATTTATCGCTCCTCACCTGCGATTGTAATCCTCGCCTTGTTGAAAGGTGCTGTTGGCATGGTCATAAATAAAATCTTTAGGATGCGAAATTCCGTTGCCTTTCAAAAATTAGTTGCTAGGCATTTGTTCTGAGGTGGGCAAACGAGGTAGTACTTGAGCACCACGAGTACCAGTACGTGGCATTCGTAAATTTTTTAAATCGCATTTCAACGGTAATCAGAGTGAATTTTCAAAGAATCAAGAACTGAGTACAGGTACTCATGGGACTCTAGACTACCCCTTTTCCCCAACTCTGGCCTTGTTGCACATTTCAGCAACAAACCCATTGAAAAGTTATTCAACAGTACAGCAATAAGAAGTAAGTAAGTACACACATCAAAACAAAGAGACGCGTGGACTTTCGGACTACTGATTGACGAAGAATATTGAGACAATCTCCAAGTAGAGAGCCGTTTTAACACCTAATAAGCACTATACGAGGGATTAAACCTGTGTTGCATGCTAATGGATGAAAATAATGAAACAGGCTGGTTTTAATGTTACCTTAAAGCATCAAAGCTGGATCATTTCGGACAGCAACCGGGGAGGGGGGGGTGAATATGGCGGACAACAAGCTTTTCTAAACTCAAATTATAGGTAGCCGGATTGGCTTTTAAAACATTCGAAGATTTGGAAATATTTGCTGCCCCTGACCACTTAAAGATTGTCAATTACTTAAAAGCTATATGGTACTTCTCGTAGCACCATTTATATTTTAAAAATGGTCATAAACAAAGTAAAAACCGAGCAAGTCATTCAGAAAAATTGGGTGATTCACTTCAAAGACACGTAGGTAATCCTTGAACCTTCTGATAATCCTGTAGCGTGAAAACAACACTGTAGGTGTGAAATGAATTTCTTGCAGCATTGAAAGTGTATACTGTGTGGGAAGTAGGTACCTTTTAAGACAGGGAAATGTCCGAAAATACTGACCGGGATAAGGACATTCCATAATGCAGCTTAAAGACTTAAAATCCTGTCCAAAATCTCGGACTATTTTGTATACTCACATGACAGCCACACACAGCAGAGTTATTGAAATTTCAACACCACGTCGTGCGATGCACGAAACGGGGTACCAATTCATTATAATGTTATATTCTTTTACCAAGGATATAGGTGTGGACAAGAAGGCTGTAAAACGGTGCCATACTAAAATTTTGTTCAAATCCGTCAACGGATTTGACTGAAATTTTGTGTACGGGGGCTTTCGCGGTCGAGAAAACCGAATCTAAGGTCCGTTTTTACTCATTTTCAAATCCAAGATGGCGGCCAAATAGCGATTTATTGACAGTCTCAATAACCATCATGTTTATCAACGGATTTGACTGAAATTTTAGGGGAGGGGATTTTCGCCGTCGAGAAAACCGAATCTGAGGTCCGTTTTTACCCATAATCAAATCCAAGATTTTCCAAGATTGGCAGTCTCAATAACCATCCTGTTTATCAACGGATTTGACTGAAATTTTGTTCCCGGGGGTTTCCGCGGTCGAGAAAACCGAATCTGAGGTCTGTTTAACCTAATTATCAAATCCAAGATGGCGGCCAAATAGCGATCATCTGTAGTCTCAATAACCATCCTGTTTATCAACGGATTCGACTGA
Organism: Trialeurodes vaporariorum; assembly: GCA_011764245.1. Lineage (NCBI taxonomy): Eukaryota > Metazoa > Arthropoda > Insecta > Hemiptera > Aleyrodidae > Trialeurodes > Trialeurodes vaporariorum. The sequence goes on from VMOF01000111.1 coordinate 33,815,586, forward strand.
AATTTTGTGTACCAGGGTTTTTGCGGTCGAGAAAACCGAATCTAAGGTCTGTTTAACCTAGTAAGCAAATCCAAGATGGCGGCCAAATAGCGATCATCGGCAGTCTCAAACTGTGGCCGTGAGAAGTCCCAAAGGATCAATTAATAATTTTGGATGGATTTTAAATTTATAGCAAGTACCAAAAAGCTACAGCTACCACCCAGTCCGAACCGCAGTGCAATACATCGATTCAATCTCGCGATATCGATTTTTCAAACGCGCGCGGTCTTGTCAGATCGACCTAAGAAGGGCATTGGAGAGTGAAAGTACCGCGCAGTTCGTCCCTCATGGACCAGTCGTGTGCCGTTATATATCGATTGCGCTATTCGATTGTGCGTAAGACACATCTTGGTATGGACTATCGATTGAGAAAAACAGCAGGTCCGTTGGACGCTTCATTTTTGATACATCGGTTTTTACTTTCTCGCTCCCCCCTAAGGAGAGAAAGTATTGTCATCATGAAAAATTTCGAAGTTGGGGTTTTTCCATATCTTGGCATTTCAGGTCCCCCTGAACTCAAAAATCATATTCCCAAAAAATGTCTGTCCGTCAGTCCGTCCGTCCGTCCGTCTGTGGTACATCATAACTTCTAACCTATGGGTCCATTAGCATCCAAATTTGGCAAGAGAGGTTCTTTCTGATAGTGCTATAGGCGTTTTTGTTGTTTTTCCTTCAAATTGAATTTGAGGGTTGTTAGGGGGGGTTTTACCCCTAAAATAGGGTAAAAATTGAAATTCCTAAAAAATGGCTCTAAAGATTTCCTTCAAACTTGGTGAAAATATGCTCCTAAGACAGACAAAGTGAATGGCATTATTCGTTTTTTCGAGAAAACTCAAACAAGGGTAGTTATGGGAGAGGGGTGGGGGAAATGGGGAAAAATACCAGTTTCCGAGACCACCACCGTGAGGATTTTCTTGAAACTTGGAGAAAATATGCTCCTAAGACAGACAAATAGAATTGCAGCATTGATTCGTCCAAGAAAAACCATATAAGGGTAGTTATGGGAGAGGGGGTGGGGTAGACAGGTAAAACTTCAATTTTTGAGAGCACCACTTTGTGGGTTGTATTCAGAGGTTTGTATTCAGTGGTGTCGCCTGCAATCTGGCATAGCTGCATTTGGTCCATTTCCACCCATGAAAAGGTCAAACTATCAAGAGTACACGGTGCACTCCACCTAATCGACATTTTACATGAATTCAAATGGAGCAAACTCAGCTATGCCAAATTTCAAGTGTTAACACTGATTTATTTAAAAAATCATAAATGTACTCACTGTTCTGATTCCAATAGTAGTGTTTGACAAGTAAAGATTGTGATATTAGAGCCGTAATTATGCAGCTCCAAATGAGAAAACACTAAAACCCTGGTTAGAATTCCTGTGTTTTTCTTGCTTGGAACTACCACAATGAAGTGGAAAAGCTGCCTATATGGCACACATTTAAATTTCGTAGAAGAGTAAAATTAAATACCACTTTTGAAAAAACTGTCGGCCGGTGAAATTAGATTCAAAGAAAACGAGGTCACTGATGAGGGAACACTAACACACAAACACACGCACACGTTATTACACAAAATAAGGCTGCTTTGAGATAGCAAAAATCCATGTTGACAATGGAGATTCTGTGATGCACTTGAACTAACTTATTTTCAGAAGTTGAGTAAATGTACTAAAAGAGAAAATTGGAGTTTTGGCAGACATTATGGAAGATAAACTTAAAGATGACCAAACTCGTCGTGATCATTATATTTAAACACAAACTACTTAATGGTTAGGTAGCTTGTTCTCAACCAAATGTAAACACGGACAAAAAGGAAGAATTGGGGAATTGGCTGTGAGCATTGAATGGAGAGGGGGCAACGGGCACTGACTGAACTGGGATGAGTGAAATGTATGGCTGAGGGGAATCAGGGGTTCTCCCTCCTCCTCAAGAATCGCGGCAAGTCCATTATGCCTGAGGGGTATCGACTGTCTGCTAGCAAGGTAGATTAAAGAAGGTATGTGCATAACTCGCTCGCGCCGCCCGTAGCCGCTAGAAGCGCTAACAACTTTTCAAAAAAATGACGTCATGCGGGTGAAATGAGAATCCACTCTGATTGGCTGGTCGGTGAGGAAACATACCCTGATTGGTTGGCATATAATCGCCAGCCAATCACAGTGATTTCACCCGCATGACGTCATGAAGAAATGTGAACATAGTTTGAAGCAGCTGATAGCGGCGCGAGCGAGTGTTGCACATACCTTCTTTAATCTACCTTGGTCTGCTAGAGTCAGAAATTTCAGGGAAGAAATCTGTTTCAACACCCCTTAAGATAGACTCGCCCAACTCTCAAAGACATGGTCTTATCAGTTATCTGGTGGTTGGCGAACACTCACTCAACTGCATCACATGGAACTCACACAACGGCTTCGCCCGCGAAAGCGTTTTCTTGAGACCAGAAATATTCTTCACACGACATCTATCCAGAGTGAACTACCTTCTTATTTCATCCTCTTTTTGAATAATTAGGATCGCCACATTTCCTTTGCAAGTTTAGTTTCTTTCCTCTTGTACCGCAGATGCCTTAAAGTAAAGCTAAGTTGATTTTGGAAGTTATCATCTTTTCTGGGTTATCTAATCTCAGCAGTATTGTTGAACCGAAATATGACCGTGCTTAATTAATAATCTTGTACACCCCTACGCTGTAAAGTATAGAAAACATGGAGCGAGAAAGTCGCGTGCGGTTACCCGCAACATATTGCGCCCCCGCCCCAATATGACGGCGCGTAGCGCCGTAGCCTGCGCGAGGCGCTAGGGGAATTGGGGGCGAAGCCCCCAAATTTTTTTCATTAGGTAGTTACTCACGAAATACAAGCTTCTCCGATGACGCGTTTTCTCTGGCGGATCGAGTTCTGCACCGATCGCTCTCAAAATCACAGGAAAGACACACCTTGATATGCACTATCGATTGAGAAAAACCGCAGGTCCACTGGACGCTTCATTTTCGATACATCGATTTTTCCTTAAGTAGAGACTCACAAAATACAAGGTTGTCCGATAACGCGTTTTCTCTGGCGGATCGAGTTCTGCACCGATCGCTCTCAAAATCACAGGAATGACACATCTTGATATGCGCTACCGATTGAGAAAAACCGCAGGTCCATTGGACGCTTCATTTTCGATACATCGATTGGCTAACGTAAATTGTCTTGCGGCAAATGATCCTGAAGTGATGTTTGAAAATGCTCGCATGGACCCACCCATTTACTCGAGGTAAGTTTGATGAGGAAGTCATGTGAGGCGTGAGTGTAAATTCATCTTCTTCATTAAAACCACAATATCTTTAAGGTGATTCTAGAATAAAATCTATCCATCTTTATGCAAAATCATAATTTTTCCGTCCAGCTCATCATGAATGTTGTGTCGGCCAATAGTATCGCGTGCAATCTGGGAACACTGTATTTTTGTCCATTGAAAGGCATGTAAAAGGTGGACCTAAGAAATACGATACACTCCCTCAAATCAATATTTGGCATGGCTTTAAAAGGATGAAATGCGACGCTGCCAGATTGCACGCGATCCGTCGAATGCCAACTAGTTGAAGCATAGAATTCCTCAATTACAAAAGTAAGGTTTAATTTTATACAAACCACAAGTAACTGGTGCTGATCTAAATGAATCTGTGACAAAGTTCAGTTTCAAGTCAGTTTTAAGATGGACTCAGTTGTCATTCTTCAAAAATATACATGCAAAATGTTTCAAGGCGGTTCGATTCATAAAAGCGGAGTGTCTCAATCTGTGTAAGTGAGTTCATAATTTTTGTAACCTTGTGTATGACTGACTGTTTACTTAAGAATCAATTCACATTTTAATCAGGTGATTCTAGGGGTCCGTTCTGAAATGACTAAATTTTGATTGGCTCTCTTTAAGCATTTTAAAAGTCACTGTGAAGCGGATCACAGATACCGACAAATTGAACTAATAACCATGATTATGCATTTAAAAAGGAATAATGTATGATACAGGGTCATTCTGGGCAGAATATAGCATCTGATACAGTTTAAAATTGTAATGTTGACTTTAAAACTTGAAACTTTATCCTTTCGAAATAACCTACCTACAATTCACCTTGTGAGCAACAAGTGACTTGCAAGACCTTGAACATTGCAAAAGAATTCAAAGTCATAAGTTTCAAAGTGAAAGGGACAGTTTTGAAATCTAACAAATGCTGACTTCCACTCGGCAGTGGCGTGGACAGGAATTTTTCTAGGGGGGGGGGGGAGTCCGAGGTCCGAAAATTGTCAGGGGGGGAGGTCCAAAGATACTAATTTGGTCAAAGTCTGAAAACGCAAAAAATTACCTTTTTTTTAGGACAAATTTTGGTGTCAAGGGTGGGGGAGGGGTCCAGACCCCCTGCCCCCCCCCCCGGCCACACCACTGTGACTCAGAATGATCCTACACCTCAAGTTCATACAATGGTGTTGGTTACGAACTATTAAACGCGCCATCCTAAATTTAAAAAAAAAAAGACCTGAGTTTGAAATCCAAAATCCTCTTTAGAAATCTCACTGAAATTGAGTGAAATTCCCTGAAAAATTGTATCGAAAAGGATGAAAGGTGTGGGGGGGGGGAGCACGCCTATGAAATTTGATGCGCAGCAGGAAGTAGACTTGGGCCAGTTTTTTATTAAAAAAAAAAAAAAGGTTCATACTTAAAGGTTTACAGAGAGAGGGTAGATGCCCCCTCCCAAATCTACCACTGCAAACATTCTTGACAACATCAAGTTCATAATGAGTTGAGTCTAAATCAGATCACAAAGAGGTGAATTCAGAAGTGTACGCACACCCAGCCCTACAATCTTTGGAATTTTTCAACATTATTTCGCTTGTTACAAAATATATATTCATGAAAATTAAAAATTTCATCTTCGGCATTTATTTAGGAACAATGAAAAATTAAAAATCAAAAGTTGGAGGCAAGTTTTGTTTAGATTTGAAGGAATACAAATTTGAAAATTCGCCAAAAATTATGGTCTAGGTGCACCTACACTTCTGAAACGAGCTCCGCGCTCAAGCCAGAGAAAGTCTAATAAAAATTGTCAAACAGCAGCCGCGAGAGGTCCCAAAAGAACCGCCAATAACCTCAGATTGATGTGAAATTTTCTCAGAGAGAACCAAGAAGCAAAAGCTATCGCCCAGTCAAAACCGGAGTGCAATTGATCGATTCGTTCTCGAGCTATCGATTTTTCAAAGGGGCGCGGTCTTGTCAGATCGAACATTGAAATAAAATGTGGATGCTCTGTATCCGCGAATTTCATCCCTCATGGACCGATTAAGCTCCTTAAAAAATCGAATGAGCTTTTTTAGTTCATATTATTTTTAACAAGGACCTTGATGAGTGACGGACCGATAGTAGAAATCCCGGGGGGGGGGGAGGCTCCCCACCGTTTCAGTGTAATTGTGACAAAAAATGTCTTATTCCAGCCGCGAGAGGACCCGTAAGGTCATTAAATAAACTCGGATGGATCTGATTTTTTCAGGGTTGTTAGTCAAAAGCACTTGCTTTCGACCAAAGCAAACCGAATTGCAATACATCGATTCATTCTCGAGCTATCGATTTTACAAAGCCGCGCGATCAAGTTAGATCGACCTTAGAAGGGTGCTGGAGAGTGGAAAAGTCACTAATTTCTTCCCTCCAGGGACCAGTCATATGCTAAGTTGTATCGAATGAGCATTTTTCCGGGTCCAAATGAAATATCGACTCAAAAAATGTCATCTTAGGGGGGGCACGAACCCCCCGTTGCAGCGGAACTCTCACAAATAATGTCTAAGTACCACCGCGAGAGTACCCGTAAGGTAATTAAATAAACTCGGATGGATCTGATTTTTTCAGAGTTGTCAGTCACAAGCACTAGCTATTGACCAGTGCAAACCGAATTGCAATACATCGATTCGTTCTCGAGATATCAATTTTTTAAAGGCGCGCGGTCTTATCAGATCGACCGTAGAATGGCGATGGAGCGTGGAAATACAGCGATTCTTGTCCCTCAGGGACCATTCGTGTGCCGTATTATATAGCTTGTGCTTTTTTCCGGTCCCAATGATCTCCCGAGAGGGCCCAATGAAGTTTTGACCCAAAAAATGCCAGCTTAGGGGGGGCACGACCCCTCGTTGCAGCGGAAATCTCACAAAAAATGTCTAACGGCCGCCGCGAGAGGACCCGTAAGGTCATTAAAGGGGACGTACACCCTAAAATCGTAGTTGAGTTAAGCACGGGAATCGATAGAGGAAAGCGAGACAAGAACGATGGTGAAATCCGTTTGTCGAAATTCGTCTTCGTTGCGAAGATACAGCCGCCGAAAGATCCGGCGCTGACGTCATCTGCTCCAACAGCACGATGCGGTACCATTGCGCTTAATGGGAAACGCAGCGCCCGCGCCGTTACCCCTCAGTTTGTGAGGTTATCGACACTCCAACGTAAAAATCGCTAAGGACCAAAATTGAAGAACAGGAAATTTCCTTTCCAACTGTGTATTTGACTTTTCTCCAGAATTATTTTTAGCTGAGATATGAACGAAAACGGCAAAACTTCGGATTCCGTTCGAATTTCTGACGTTCCGCGTTCTCAAATAGCCGCCTCTCTAGTCGCTCAAAGTTTACTTATGAAAACTATTGATGGACCATTATTGTAGGAAGTTTTACGCTCTTAAAGTTTAGTCCTTAGAGTTTTTTTGCGTACGGTAAGCCGTTGGCCCGGAAAATGCGAATGAAAACAAAAAAATTTCCGATTTTTTAATTCCAACACGCATTTGTGAGTAGTTTTTTCCTATTTTCTTTGACAACGGTCAATTTTTGATGGAAAGTCATAAGGGGTGAAGTTAAAGAGCGTAAAATTTCCTATCGATTCTTTACATAAAAATTTCAAATATGCATTTACTGACCGAGAAACTATCATTTTTGATGATTTTCAAAGTCATTATTACCAGATCACTTCTTCCACCGAGTAAACAATCCGGACTGCATAGTAAGTAATAGACGTAAAGCTGCTAGTAATGATTATCGAGAACTACATCTTCAAATTCGATTCCATAGTTACGTGAGGGGTGCATCCGGTGAAAATATGCCGAGTGACGACACTTGGTCCAGACTGCGCGGGCGGAGTCATATCGTCCAGACGGCGCGCGGCGCCACACTGTGTGGGATTTGACCGATCTAGCTAGACAAAAGTCCGAGCAATGACTTTCTTCCGCGATAAGTGTTGCTAGGGGGTTTAAAGGGTCGCTGATCACGAATCTGAGGTCAGTTTTTATGAATTTTAAAGTAAAGTGCTCTGAAAGCCCAAAAACTGTCAAAATAATTTCATAAAAAAGAATAATAATAAAAAAAAATATTCCTCTAAAATACAGGGGATCAGTTTTCAACAACGCTAAATAATGAAACGTTCACATTAAACGAGTTGGTCCTTTAAAGAAATGCCCAGAATAATGAAAAAAAGGAAGAAAAAATATAAAGGCATGATTCAGATTCGAACTGCGTACCATTCGTTCGTAGGGTGGCTCCGCAGCCGACTGAACCACCGAGTCGACCTGATCAATCAATCGTTCCCATCCCTATAAGTAAGCGAGTACAGAAAATGCGCAGTACGTGGCGCGGCGAGCTCTCACAAGCACTTCAAAGTGTGGTCTGAACTGGCGATTCTCACTTTTCGAATTGATCTTATTTTCGTGGTGGCGCCTTGTGGCAGCTACTCTTTACATGGATTTGTTCTCTGAAACATGGGCTTTCACGTGGTGTAAACCAAAGTTCCGCCAAACGCCGCCAAATTTAGTTATTGTCCAATAAAGATCACGATTCACGTAAACTTGAGGTGTTGGAGAACGTTTCATTCAAGGCTTTAAAAAAACCATTAGAAAGGACATTGAGTAAATAAAATAGGGTGCAAAATGATTAGCAGGCCATCCTCTACAACATGCAGCCAACACTTTTCCCGAAACAGTAACACATATACTTAAAATAACATCAAATCTAAGGCTAAGAAAATGATCGTAGGAAATGTCGTAACCAAACTATGGCGGAGGTCAATATTCAAGCTGTTTTACACTAATCGGATCAAAGAAAATGTATGAACAATATATATTTTCGTGATCAGCATACCCTCACCTTTCATTTTCATCCATTTTCGAACAATTTTAAGCAACTTGATTTTTCGACTTTTGTCTAGCTAGATCGGGCATATCCCACACTGTGCGCCACGCCGCGGCCGCGCTGCAGGCGGCAGTAGCCGAATGATTTGCTCACAGTGACCACTAACCTTAGACTTCGAATCTCGATCGCGATCGCAGTTGCGCAATAGTCCGGTGATCTTTTTGCGATTCCAAAATTTTCTTTTCGCGTAAGTTCGTCATCACAAATTGAGGAGGTAGCTGGAAAAACGGCCTAAGTAGCAAAATCGCGTTCTGAGAAAACGGCTGATAAAGTTTTTATTTTAGTGCCAATCTAACATAGATCAAGAATCAGGCTTGGGTTGGATCAAAAAAGTTGATCCATACTCTCAGGTTGAAGTTGGTACAACTGAAATATGCTTTCGCTGTATAGGAAAGAAGAAATTGGATAAATACAAAAGGTCTACTAAGGTCGTTTTTCCATAGAACGACCTGTTGCACAGAGACAAGTCCTCACTAAACGCTGAGTATTAACTCCGTTTTTCCAGAGAACGACTTTCTGTATGGAACATATGTACTACATGATAGATGTAAAAAGAAAAACCAAAAATCTGCAAAAAAAGAGGTGAATTTATTAGAAAATAAAGAATATAAAATTATTCGTCCTCGTATTCACTCTCGCTTTCACTGTTGCCCGAGTCCTCTTCACCATCTTCAATTTTCCCCATTATGGTCATTATAGTCGCCAGCAGAAGTGGCAACCTCTTCTCATATAAACTCCCATATCTCACTCAATTTTTGACGTACGGTCATGAAATTTTGTGGAGATATTATTAAGCATATGTTCTCTCAGAAAAGTTGTTCTCCGGAAAAACGGCCTTAGCCGGCTAAGGCCGTTTTTCCAACTAGCTCCTCAATTGCTTTTGGTGTTATTTCTAAATCAGCGGCGGCGCGTGCAATATGGCAACGCTGCATTCTATCCATACAAACGCACGAAATAGGTCGAACTGTTGGTTGGACACAAGACACTCCCTCAAATCGATATTTTCATTATTTTTAAATGGGAAAGTGCAACGTTGCCAGATTGCATGCGACGCCACTGTAAGTATTACGTATTGGTGATAATGGCGTCGCATGCAATTTGGGAACGCTGCATTTTGTCCATTTAATCCCGCGTAAAATATCGATTTGAGAGAGTGCTCTGTACATCCCCTTCTAATTCGACTTTTCGTGGGTTTAAATGGACGGAATGCAACGCTCTTAGATCACTCGCGACGCCACTGATTGGCGCGTCTATATTTTTACAATCTGATTTCGCGTTGTCACGCCTCACGGTTGAATATTTCAGTGATGTGCGAAACTTGTCATTGTTTTTCTCTTGTTTGACAGATTTTGAACATGGGGGTTTGTTCGGTGTATGGTTGTAATGAAAGATTTGAGAAAGACAAGCATTCAAACAGTGTAAGCTTTCATACTTTTCCTAATAGAGAAAAATCTCCTGAACGTTTCGCGAAGTGGGTGGAGTTTTGCCACAGAAAAAAATTTACTCCTTTTAAAACTTCGCGCATTTGTTCTAAACATTTTAGAACTACCGATTTTGATCCGTCTCAGTTGATGAAATTAAAATTAATGCCCGATGCTCGTCTTCGAGGTGCGGCATTATTAGCCGGAACAGTTCCGTCAATGCGACTTGATGTTGAAGAGCCTTCATCTTCCGCTGATACCGATTTAACTCGTACCGTCAGATATCGCAAAAAAGAAAGAAAAATTTTAGTTGAAAGTATTTTGGAGCCTCCTGTCATAGAGCCAGAGCCGAAGCTTGGGCTGGAGGCAGATAATAGTGATCCTGACCCATTCAATTTAGACACCGAGGCCGAGGATCTTGGTGGCGGAACCGCCCGAGAAATTGTTTTTGAGCTTGATGACAACGACAAGTCCATGAAATGTGAGCTAGGTAGTGAAATTTTAAGATTCAACAGTGATTACTGTCGGTTCAATTCTATCAAGCAAGGAACTGACGATCCTAACGTGAGCACTTTTTCCATTGATTCCGAATTATTGAAGGATTCCGATTCATCAGATGCGAGTAGTGATTCTGAAGACGAAAAAGAGTTCGAGCCGAAAGCAAGTAACAAGCAATATGAATACTTTTTGGTATCATGGCTCAGTTTGCTTCAGATTTTTGAATTGTGCTTTTACTGTCACAAGAAAGTCTCGGAAATTAAAAGATCAGTCCTCGGTACGGCAGTCACAGTAAAAGCATTATGCAGCCATTGTGATCGAGAAAAAATTTGGATCTCTCAACCATTCGTCGGGAGGCGACCGGAAGGAAATATTATGGTCACGTCTGCTCTCCTCCTTTCGGGCATTTTGTTTTCAAGCTTCAAAAGTTTTTGTGCAGTGTTAAAAATTCCCATGTTTTGTCGATCAACCTTTTACCAGATAATAAATTCTATAGCAGGCCCTGTCATCAAGCAGCGTTGGCAGAGTGAGCGAAGCTCTAATTTATTAGCATTAAAGGACAGTGCAGAGCCTATTTGGTTGGCAGGTGATGGACAATATGATTCCCCAGGATTCTCGGCAAAATATATAACCTACTCCATGATGGATCTTCACTCGATGAAAATCGTAGATTTTGAATTGGTCCAGAAAAGGCAAATAAAAGGAGAATTGGAAAAACCCGGCTGCGAAAGGCTTCTGTCCCGCCTTATAAAAGAGGAAAATTGTGACGTCCAATTGTTTCTATCAGACCGCCACAAGGGTGTCCGATGTTTTTGGCGCACGCAATATCCCGGCATCCAACACGCTTTTGACGTTTGGCACTTGTCGAAGAGTTTGATGAAAAAATTTAAAGTGCATGATAAGAAGCATCCAAAACTTTTCGCATGGAAGAAAAGTATTAATAATCATCTGTGGTGGAGTGCTCAGACATGTGACGGCAATGCTGAGACTCTGGTTGAAAGATTTCAGAGCATTCTCTATCATATTAGAAACATTCATGAGTGGGAGGAGGACGGAGTCCAAAAGAGCTGCGAACACCAACCGATTTGTCCGACAGAGCAAAGAAAAAAACAATGGCTAAAATTCAATTCTGAGGAATACCATATTTTGAAAAAAATTATAATGGTTAAAGCTTTCACCAAGGATTTAGAGCATGCAAAACATTATGTGCACACGGGAAGTTTGGAGTCGTATCATAATTTGCGGCTGAAGTACGCGCCGAAAAGAGTGCATTTTTCGTTTGAGGGTCTATACCTGCGATCTATTCTCGCCATTTTAGACCATAATAGCAATATCATCAAGCGTAAAATTGGTGAGAAAGTTCAATTTTCGAAAGTAACAGGTCAATGGGTCATGAAGGCAAGATTCAGTTCATCAGATGATACGTGGAAAATTTATTTAGCAGAAAACATCTTGAACTCTGCCAAGAGGCATGAAATTCCACACATTGCAGCGCTTGACCTTTCTTTGCCGAAGAATATAGCGCCTCACCCGTGCCCATCTCGAGAAATTCTTCAGATACAAAAACTTTCTCGCTTCTCTCACTGACTTTGGCTATTTTGGTAAGTAATGAAAGCACTTCATTTTCACACATAAGAAAAAATTGTAGACGCAAAAGTTAGAAAAGAGCTCCATTTTCATTTTAATAAATTTCGTTCCTATTTTACGTTTGCCACATTTTTTTCCTTTTATTTATACAAATATACGATGTTTTAGAGGCGTCGCATGCAATCTGGCAACGCTGATTTCCGACTATTTGAACCCAAGTCAATTATTGACCCGAAAAAGTGCTTTGCCTACCGCCTACTATTCGACCTTTCTCATGGATTTAAATGGACTAAATGCAGCGTCGCCCGACTGCACGTGACGCCAAACCAGACTGCGCTAAAATCAAATCGGAACTAAGTCGTAGAAAAACAAATAATCGATCGTCAAATTCGTCTTTAGTTTCTCAGGTAAGTAATTAACCTCATACAACAACAATAGTTGTCTACCTGAGCAACTAACGACTAATTTAGTTTCTTGCCGTACCTGGACTTTGTCGACATTTTCGTTGGCGGGGAGGGGGGTTGCTATTTTGCCGCCCTCCGTAATTCACCGCACATCAAATTGATGCAATGACGATCCATTATTTTTTTTTGCTTGTGCAACCTGATTTTGCCCCACCCGGAGTACCCGCGGCACAGGTAACCGCCCCCCCCCCCCCCTTGCACGGCCATGCGAGGGAATATATCGATGACTTAAAATCAATATTTCTCGATAACTTAGTTTTAACCATGCATCTGCCTCTAACCCATTGATATCCCCATTACTTTTTCAAACGTATCTCAGTGGCGTAGCTTGCAATTTGGCAGCGCTGTGTTTTTTCTTTGTAAACCCATGTAAAATGTCGAATTCGACAACAACTGGTGTAATAGTTCGATATTTTTAATGGGTCTAAATGGAGAAAGCACACCGTTGACAAATTGCACAATACGCCATGCCACTGACGTATGTCTGCAACTATCAGTGGCGGCTTGTGAGATGCGATCCATCAATTCATCTTTACTGCAATCTATTGAAAAGAATCAATAGAAAGGCAGAGGTCGATGAAAGCATCAAATAATCGATGCATTTCCATCAATTCAAATCGTAGACAGTTGATAATCGAATTTTCACTGGCCGCCACGAATCGATATTTTTTTCTAAAAAGAGCTATTGATTGCTTTTTCAAAGTTGGTGGCCCTGAGAAGGGCCTTTTTATATTATTCTCACTGGTGGCCCTGAAAAGGGCCTTTTCATATTTTGCTCGTTAATGGCCCTGAAAAGGGCCTTTTTATATATTGTGCTCGCTGGTGACCCAGAAAGTTCCTTTTTGATTCAAAACATGTTACGGCGGTAGTCTTCCATTGACGGGTCCTCTAAAACCGATGTAGTTGTTGTCTTGCTCGGGAAACACGCTCCGAATTTTGGAAATAACACATGCCGGGATCACAACACGGTTTTTAAAGCCAATGGCAGTCCACGCATTAATCCGACTGACGAACTGCTTGTAAGCGGCGTACCGCCAGGTTTTATTCAGAGGTACCTCTGCTGTGAGAAGCCTGCGTTTTCTCACACTCTTTGTCTTGATAGCCAGAGTATGTCGCACCATAGTCAGTAATTCCTCGTCCAAAATTAGCCTCTGGAATGAAGGGTTGAGAGTAACACATTCATAGTCAGCAGTTTTGACTGTGCGAACTTTCTCGTCCTTCACGCAGCAAATACTTTCATCGTCTGTTGGCATCCCATGACAGTGATTCCGGCAGTGACACCAAACATCTAACCCAGCCCTTCCTCTGACGTCCATTTCAGGCAAAGATTCATCACTATCAGAACCCTCGGAGGATTCTCTCTCCGGCTCAAATTGGTAAGGTTGCAGCGCGTTGTCCATTATTTGAGAAAACTTATTTGCTGAAACGCGACTGGACACGGTGATAGACAACGAAACACTGACTAGAAGACTGAAAGTCCACCCCCTTCCCTCACCCACCGCCTCAACGCGATTTCGTGTCTCTGCATGAAAGTCGGACGTAGAAATATATGCAGTATTGTCAGATCATACAGCTTCTTCATAAGATCAAATGGAAAAGATATATGATCTGGCAACGCTGACAGTAGCCGCGCGGCACTGACGATATTTGGTTATCTGCTTCGAATTGAATTCGGCGACGAACTGCAAACCTCGGTGCGTGGACCACGAGCGCGGCCCGTCCGCCGGCCGGCATGCATGGCGCCGCGACAGTCTGGTGAGGTTGGAACAAAACACGAAGATCACCTCATCAACTTATCTCTGTCTCCTCGATCGTAGGTTTCATTAAAAACTAAACACAATAATTTTTTTGTCAGTTTGCGGCGTTCGTTTTATTCGAAGCTATAATTGTTTCGACACCCGTCATTATATCTCGATTTACTTTACGTCTTGAAATTCTAAAATCACCGAAAATGATAGTTTCTCGGTCAGAAAACGCATATTTGAAATTTTTATGTAATGAATCGATAGGAAATTTTACGCTCTTTAACTTCACCCCTTATGACTTTCCATCAAAAATTGACCGTTGTCAAAGAAAATAGGAAAAAACTACTCACAAATGCGTGTTGGAATTAAAAAATCGGAAATTTTTTTGTTTTCATTCGCATTTTCCGGGCCAACGGCTTACCGTACGCAAAAAAACTCTAAGGACTAAACTTTAAGAGCGTAAAACTTCCTACAATAATGGTCCATCAATAGTTTTCATAAGTAAACTTTGAGCGACTAGAGAGGCGGCTATTTGAGAACGCGGAACGTCAGAAATTCGAACGGAATCCGAAGTTTTGCCGTTTTCGTTCATATCTCAGCTAAAAATAATTCTGGAGAAAAGTCAAATACACAGTTGGAAAGGAAATTTCCTGTTCTTCAATTTTGGTCCTTAGCGATTTTTACGTTGGAGTGTCGATAACCTCACAAACTGAGGGGTAACGGCGCGGGCGCTGCGTTTCCCATTAAGCGCAATGGTACCGCATCGTGCTGTTGGAGCAGATGACGTCAGCGCCGGATCTTTCGGCGGCTGTATCTTCGCAACGAAGACGAATTTCGACAAACGGATTTCACCATCGTTCATGTCTCGCTTTCCTCTATCGATTAGGCCAATGTTGTTTTTAAGGTGTACGTCCCCTTTAAATAAACTTGGATGGATCTGATTTTTTCAGAATTGTCAGTCACAAGCATTAGCTTCCGACCAGTGCAAACCGAATTGCAATACATCGATTCATTATCCAGATATCGATTTTTCAAAGGCGCGCGGTCTTGTCAGATCGACCCTCGAAATGCGCTGGAGAGCGGTAATACCACGAATATCGTCCCTAACGGACCAGTGAAGTGTAGCAGTATACCGTATGAGCATTTTCCCAGGTCCCAATGATGTCTCGAGGGGGCCCGATTTAGTTTCGACCCATAAAATATCATCTTAAGGGGGGAGCGACCCCCGTTTCAGCGTAACTGTGACAAAAATGTCCAACTACGACCGCGATAGGTTCCGTAAGGGCATTGTTTAATCTCGAATGGATCTGATTTTTTCAGGGTTGTCAGTCACAAGCTTTAGCTTCCGACCAGTACAAACCGAATTGCAATACATCGATTCACTATTGAGATCTCGATTTTTAAAGGCGGTATATCGCATCAGATCGACCTTAGAACAGAGACGTAGAGTAGAAATACGGCGAATTTTATCCCTCTGGCGCGGACCAGTAATGTGTCGTATTAAATAAGTTACGCTTTTTTCGAGTGTCAAGGATGTCTCGACGGGGCCTAAGATAGTTTCGACCCAAAAAATATTATCTTAGGGGGTGGGGGCACGCCCGCCCGCAGTATTTCTCCTTTACAACTCTGTTCTAAGGTCGATCTGATGCGATCGCACGCCTTTGAAAAATCGATATCTCGCGAACGAATCGATGGATTGCGATTCGGTTTGCACTGGTCGGAAGCTAGTGCTTGTGACTGACAACCCTGAAAAAAATATCTATCGCATTACCGTTGTTCCAAGTGTTCGGTTTCTCATTTTCATAATTTTTTTTCTTTTTGCTTGAAAAAATTTCAATACTTAACTCAATTTAACACTCGAAAGTTTTTAGACCAATCAACTACGAGGGTCGTTCAGAAAGTAAGATTCCCTATTTTTTTTCTCGACTTCTAATTAAGCTACAAAAAATTTAAACCCAGCATCGGAACCGTCATAAACTGACGATTCCAACGCTTTTTAAAAATTAAAATCGGACCAATAGCTTCGTCACAATCTTAGTTTTTGTGAACCCAACTTTTTGAATTTCCGTCCACCTCCAGCGATGATTTTTTCAGCAAAATTATCGCTGCCTAACGAGCTCACTCATGCCCACTGTGTGAGTAAAAACTTTCGGCATTTGAGATAAACAGTTTTGACGGACTAACGTTATCAAGATAACGGATCATGAACCTCAGATTTGGGATCCGCAACGGATCCTGAGCTGAAGGCTGCGGTTATGGGATTTTTCAGCGCTCAACCAAAAAGTTTCTTTGAAGAGGGCATCAAGAAGCTTATTCCACGATGTGACGAATGTATCGGTGTGCAGGGTGGTCACGTGGAAAAAAGCTGAGAAAGGTAAGGGTTACATAATTTTTTTCTCAATTTTATCACATGTTTCGATTTTGATCACAACGATTGATTTTGAACTAAGGTAATCTAGTGTACAATTGAAGCGCACGCATCGCATCGGAGGTGGACGGAAATTCAAAAAGGTGGGTTCACAAAAACTAAGATTGTGACGAAACTATTGGTCCGATTTTAATTTTTAAAAAAGCGTTGGAATCGTCAGTTTATGACGGTTCCGATGCTGAGTTTAAATTTTTTGTAGCTTAATTACGAGGGACGTTCAACTTATAAGTTTCCCTATTTTTTATCTCTGGCCCTGTTAGTGCTAGAAAAATGTCATTTATACGGTTAAATTTGCCAAATCCTCAGCTTTCCAACGGTATTTTTGTTTTTGAAATTCAAGCAATTTTTGTAGGAGAAAAAGCTATATTTCTCCACTCGTGTCGAAAAAGTCCCCGCCAACTTCTGAGTTGGGAAGTAAAAACTAACTTTGACACTTGGAAGGAAGAACGCAAAACTTTAAAATAAAAGATACATTTTATTTTTGAAGTATTCCATTTTTACGAGTTTTCCACATAATTTCCTTCCAGATTGATATATTTTTCGCAGCGATGAACCAGCTTTTCAATACCTTGGGCGAAAAACTCTCGGTCTAAGGACTTGAAAAAATTCATCACGGTATCCTTCAGGTGGTCATCTGACTGGAACTTTACGTGCGATACTTTTGCCGATAATATGTGATTATAATGCATCTCATGATCATCTTAGATAAGATTTCACGACAAAAATTGAGCGCAGCAACAGGTATGGAGGGATAACGGCTCATTTTCGTCGCTAATCAGACGAATGCTGTTGTTCAAAATAGGCGAATACTTTTTGCTGAAAAAGTTGGCGGGGGACTTTTTCGACACGGGTGTAGAAATATAGCTTTTTCTCCTACAAAAATTGCTCGAATTTCAAAAACAAAAATAACGTTGGAAAGCAGAGGATTTGGCGGATTTGACCTATGAATGAAATTTTTCTAGCACCAACAGGGCCAGAGATAAAAAATAGGGAAACTTATAAGTTGAACGCCCCTCGTAGAAGTCGAGAAAAAAAATAGGGAATCTTACTTTCTGAACGACCCTCGTATATTTGATCAGCTAGTTTCAAAAATATTTCATTCAGCCACATTCGGCCATCAATCATTTACGCCCGTTGTGTGCAATTTTCAAGGGCGAAAAACTCTACTTGAAGAATACATCAGCAGAGATCCGCGCTTTTATAAATATCCCAGTTTTTCTGTCCAACATAGAAGTATCGCATAACCAACGTGTTCGGTTTCTCATTTTATAGATGATTTTTTTTTTTTTTTTTTTTTTTTTTTTTTTTTTTTTTTTTTTTTTAATTTAAACTGCGAAACATTTTCACTAACTTAATTTAATACTTGGGAGTTTAGACTCATCAACTGTATTTGATCAGCTGGTTTCAAAAAGATATCACTCGGCCACATTTGGCCATCAATCATTTACGCCCGTTGTGTGCAAGTTTTCGAGGGTGAAAAATTCTACTTAAAGAATACATCAGCAGAGATACGCGCTTTTAAAAAATCCCAGTTTTTCTGTCCAAAATGTCCAAAGTGTTCGGTTTTGCATCTTGATGATTTTTTTTAAGAATTTAAACTGAGAAAATTTCCCTACCTCAATTTATCATTTATAAGTTTAGACCAGTTTACTGTATTTGTCAGCTGGTTTCAAAAATATATCACGCGGCCACATTTGGCTATCAATAATTTACGCCCATTTTGTGCAATTTTTCGAGGGCAAAAAATTCTACTTAAAGAATGCAAAAGCAGAGATCCGCGAAATTATAAAAAACTCAATTTTTCTGTTCAACATAGAGGTATCGCATGTCCAAAGTGTTCGGATTTTCATCTTGAAAATTTTTTTTTTTTTTTTTTTAAATTTAAACTGGGAAAATTTCACTAACTCAATTTAAAACTTAAAGGTTTACACCAGTCAACTGTATTTGATCGGCTGGTTTCAAAAATATATCACTTGGCCACATTCAGCCACTATTGCGCACATGCTGCCGGATCACGGATCCGGATTTGACTCGGCTCGAGAAAAATTGGCGAGGAAACAAATAAGGAAATGTGTCCATTTATAAAATGAGAAAATGGTAACAGCGTACCGAAGGTAGAGGTCGAGTTTCGTTATCTGACTATGATTACTATTCTTATGCCATCACTGATGATATAAGGAAATGTAAGAGCCAATTCGTATGAAATTTTAAATCAAATTTTCTACGAGGTCTCGTGCATACGTTTAAGACCCTATTTGAATCAAGTGAAAACGAAATTGACGCCATTCGGCCTGCAAAAAGATGGTGAAGAGACAACAATTTCTTTTAATTTAAAAGAAGGGCGAGAGTGAGAAAAAGAAAACCATGTAATTTTTTTTTTTTTTTTTTTTTACTACGGCTCAGAAAATGTCACTGTAACTTAAAGGTAACAATCACGCAGAATCTGAAAGAAAAATCTACGAGGAAAAAAAAATGTGTGGGTATAAAAAATGAGAGAATGGCAACAGCGCATCAAAGAGAGAAGTCACGTTTAGTCCACGGACTATCCTTACACCATCACCATCTACCGACTATCCTTATACCATCTGATGACATAAGGAAACACTGGAGAGAGTACATGAAATTTTGAGAGAGTCAAAATTCTGACCAAAGGCCCATGTCATACACGTAAGACCCTACCCGAATCAATTGAAAACGAAATTGATGGGATAGCAACGGTGAAACGATGGTGATGGCATAAGGATTACAACTCCAAGGAGAGAGAGAAAGAGAGAGAGAGAGAGAGAGAGAGAGAGAGAGAGAGAGAGAGAGAGAGAGAGAGAGAGAGAGAGAGAGAGAGAGAGAGAGAGAGAGAAATTCCTGGTTTCGCCAGTGGTATTACCGTGAGAAGTCTCCACTGCTGTCCAACAAAGTGGAAAAAATAACAAGTAAATTTATTTTTGTATGAGACACAACAAAAAGTTCTAAAACAGAACAGTTAGGCTGTTGCGCACTTCTTCTACAGGCAATGTAATTGTCGAGTCAGATGTAAACACCTCCAAAATAACGATGGTAGCACTATAAACTTACAAAATCCACTCTTAAACTCATAAAATGCTTTTAAATGTACGACCGCAATAGTGGTGTTCAGCACTAATAATGGAAGATTCCCACTAGAGTTTTGTTACTCTTTCTATGCCAGGAAGGAAGATTCACAGAGTGACTACTGACTACTGACTAGCCACCAGAGATGTTATTAACAGCCGATTAATGGTACCGTGACACCTGGTGACACCGGTGCCATAAAGAAAGCCGTCTCTCTTTGGCCAGATCTTGATGTAGTGACAGCACTATTAGATGGGAACCTCCCATTGTTAGTGCCTGACGCTTTCACGACGGTCACGCATTTAGAAGCAATTTTTGAGTGTAAAAGTGGATTCCAAAAGTTTTTAATGCTACCGTCATTGTTGTAGGAGGTTTCTACATCTAAATCAACCCTTAAATCGCCTACGGCAAGAAAGTGCTACAGTTCCATCAGGTGAAAAAACGAATCAATAGTTAAATTTCAATCTTAAAATATATCATAAAGTTGAAAACTAACGTCAGCAGAGTTGAAACCAATCTTAAAATTTCAATTGAATACAACAAGTTTTGAGAGAAGAAAATTGATCGATTTACAGCTAATGACCCTGCATCTCACTCAGTTGGGAACTAGCCGCTAGAGCTTCATTTTCCTACAACATAAAGAGGCATTTGAATTTATAAAAAAACCATAGAGTGAATTAAAAAAAACAAAGTGGAAACATAATTGCCTAAATAATTTTTAAAATACTTATTTGATTTTTCTGATTTTCTCAAAAATATTTGCTTTATCGCTGCTGAAACATTTTTATTTTTGTTACATTTCTTCTCAAGCAGCTAAAATAAAGTGGTAATTAGTAGTAGTAAAGTCCAGCCGCCCAAACCTTGTGTTCGATATGCTTGTAAAGGACTCCCTTATTATCCACAAGTTTGCTATCAGCGAGTTGTTATTAATAGCCCTGTTTAAGCGAGAATTTCAATCCGGATTGGCCTCAATCCGACTAGATCCTTATCTAGTGTTTAGGCGGAAGACTGAACCCTAGTTGAAATTGGATCCAATCCACTTGATTAGACCCTCGTTTATGCGCACTTTTCTGGTTTGGCACTGGATCGAATTTTTCGACAAAAATTCTAAACGGAAAATTAGCTAGCGGAGAAAATCCGAACAATAGTTGAAAAATTAATTAAAACCCATGATTAAAAAGGGTGAAGATTTGTTTACAAACAGCGATCTGATCCAAATCCAATCCGATTCAACCCAATCCCGAGAATTGTTTATGCAAGTTTTTCAATCCGTATTCCTCACTCCTCAGTCCGATCTCGTATTTTAGCGAGATCGAGTTGAATCCGCAGCGTTTACGCTGCCCAATTCAGTCCGGTCCGATGCCTTGATCTCAGTTCAATCCAGGTTGAAATGCTCGCATAAACAAGGCTATAATGCCTTCGGTCGTGTTATACGCGATCGTGGTCTTTCGTACCCGCAAATTGGAAAAACAGAGCAACATCTTTCTTTTTATGAACAGCTGGGGTCGTCGTGGTTGCCATGGAAAGAAATGAATATTTACAAGAGCAAAATTTTTATTCGTAAAAACAAAAATTTAGTTCATCATCTTCAAAATTTAAAGTGTAAACTGTTCCAAAAAAGAGAAAGAATCCCTGATTTTGCAAATCACCCTGAACGACCGTGTTCAGATTTATCATTGGAGAAAAAATTACGAGTTTTAGAAAGATTGAAAGATGGAATGAGCAACAGTGCCGGTGGAAGGCTTTTCAATATAAATCAGTCCAGTTCGAACAATCAAACAAAATGAGGATAAGATCAGAAAAAGAGTAAAATTAGGCACCCCTACGTCAATGAAGGTAACCCAAACTCTTCGAAGTAAACGCATTGAATTTTCAGAGCAAGAATTAAAGCACTGGATAGAAGACCAAAGCCAGACGCGGTTACCTTTCAGCACCAGCATCATCACGAGTAAAGCTCTGAAACTTTTGGAACGTTTCTCATCAGCAGATGAAGGGGGAGAGTCAACAACCTTCGCCGCAAGCAAAGGGTGGTTTGAAAATTTTAAACGCCGATACAGTCTACACAACGTGAAAATTCTTAGAGAGGCAGCCAATGCTAGTCACCAGGCGGCAGCAGAACATTTACTTGTGTTTAAAAAGTTGGTGGAAGAAATACAGTATGCACCCGAGCAAGTTTTTGACCCCGATGAAACAGGGCTCTTCTGGAAACGGATGCAAGCTAAAACTTCTCTATCAAAAGATGAAAAGAGCGCACCAGGTCGTAAAGTTGCAGAAGAAAGACTCACACTTCTCTTCTGCAGCAACGCTGCAGGCCACATGATCAAACCAATGATGGTTCACAAATCACTTAACCCACGAGCTTGAAAGGGAAAGAATAAAAGTTCCCTCACTGTATTTTGGAGGGCGAAGAAGAAGGCTTGGGTAATCGGCACTTTGATGGATTGGTTTCATGGTTGTTTCATTCATAAAGTTGAGCGATACCTTTTTTTTTATTATTATTAAGATAATATGTACACTTTCTAATTACATAGAAATTCAGCACAAATACATGTATATTGTAGACAATTTATGAAAATTGTCAAATAGGTTATTATTTACAATTAAGTGTTAAATTGCAAAATTTACTGTACAAGTAGACAAGAAATGAAAAGGAAAAGAAAAAAAAATGAAGAAATGAAATTGTAAAAAGAAATAAAAACAAATGGATAAATAAAAATGATGAGTCATGATTAAAACTTGTCTTTGTTTCACCCCCAGGGTGGGGGTTACAATCTCTTATTGTCGGCTGAACTCCTGGAAATGAACCCAGAGAGAAACCTCCAATACCGATCACCGAGGCAGTCAGTAATTACTTTATACATATGTTTATTTATACTTATTTATATTTTCCGGAATCCGTGGGGGCTCAGAGGACAACCACGAGATCAAGTGGTTTGCGTCTTCTGAGTCTCCTCGGCTCCATAAAGGGGTTGAGGAGGGCAAGAGCCTCGTCATTTGGGTGGTGGTCGAGTCGACGCTCGTAGTTTTCCGCAATCTTCCGAATAAAATCCTTTACTGGCTGGATACCGAGATCTTCGTGGATGTCAGTGTTCCTGACATACCATTCGGACCCCGAAATTTGCCTGAGAATTTTATTCTGAAGAGTTTGGATGAGTCTGATGTTACTATCGGCCGCGCTTCCCCAAAGTTGGCAGCCATAGGCCCACACTGGTCGTAGAATTGTTTTATATAGTAATACCTTATTGTCGATCGAGAGACAAGAATGCCTCCCCAACAACCAGTTCATTTTTCTGATTTTAATTTTAAGTTGTTTGTCTCTGATTTTCATATGCTCTTTCCATCTAAGGCGGGTATCCAAGGTTAGGCCCAGATATTTCGCCGATGTAAAAGAGTGTATCGGTTTCATACCTAAGAATAACGTCCCAGATCTAAATCGTCTGTTTTTAAATATAATGTGTTGGCATTTCTGGTTATTGAGGACGATCCTATGTCTCTTGGTCCACCTATAAATCCCATTTAGAGAGCGTTGCACCTTCCTGTTTGCTTCTTTAACGCTCTTTCCTACTGCTGCGACGGCCGTGTCGTCCGCGAAAAGTCCCAGAATCGTATCCGACGTCTTAGGAATATCGTGGGTGAATATAAGGTAGAGGATCGGTCCAAGGACGCTACCCTGTGGCAGTCCTGCTGAGATGTATCTTACCTCCGAGATTGTTTCCGCATATACGTCACACAGTGTAAAACGCCTCCCCGCCGCGAGTAGGCAATCCGCACGCCGCGTCACGTGAACCAATCACAGCCGAGTCAGCCGGTTCGCACCAGTTTTTCCGTTCCCCGCTTCGCAGGCCTCGGTCCGCGATTCTCTCTTCACTTCTCGTGTGTGCGTCTGGTAGATTGACTGCTTGCCGTTGTTCTCTCGTCCTGCCTACTCGCTTCTTCACTGGGTGCTTTGGAATAGATTTGGTTTTTTTTCTCGCTTTCCTTCTCGTAGATCGTAGAACTTAGCTTCCTTCTTTGGTAATGTTTTCTTGCTTTTATTAATCTCTCGCCGCTATGCTCAATCTATTCTGACCGCCGACTTTGGCTCAAAGTCCGCTGTCCCAGCACGCGGTAGACCTCACTTTAGGCCTAACCGCTATACGCCGCATCACATTGTCTTTTCAGGAATTACTTTGATATAATCATGATTTCTATCGACTTATTACCGCCGCCCCGCTGTCCTTAGTTATGCCTTAGGCAATCCCCCTATTTCAGGCACGAGTGACTGACTTCCAGGATTAGAATGATAACCTATCTCTAAGCATGCTCTTATGAGCTCAGACCTCATGGTGAGTTAAGTATTAAGTTTTTGGTCAAGTGTAAGTGTTTTGCTCTCTCTCTCTCTAGTTCTCAGATCTCTTTAATCTGAGTGGTCCTCTGTTTCTCTCCCTAGTCGCTACATTTTGGTCCTCCGGGCCGGATAAAGTTAATCTAACCTCCTGTTACGGATAACTTGATGCACCTGTCCTAAGGATGCTCCGCTAAACCTAACCTCAATCTTTGTATTCTAACCATAATACAGTCTGGTTAATTACATTTCAAGCTCACTCCTTCGAAGTGTAGCCCGCTTTATTGATTCATATCAATCGCTTTTGTTACCTAGTGACCGCTTTACAAGTTAATCAGTTAATTTGACCAATCGTTCAATTATCAATTACTTGCCGCCGCTTCGCTTTTACCTTACACTTGGCCAAACTTATGAATTCAACTCCGCTGTTTCAACTTAATACTTCTCCAATCTTTAAGTTCTATTCTATGCTAGTGTAGTACTTCATTCTCTTTCATTTCAACGCTCTCCGTGACTCATCTGATCCTGGATAGCACCACTCGTGCCTGAAGTTCGCTTAACTTCATCAATCAATTTTCTCAATTCCACGCTTTCTCTCTCAGATGTTAGTTGTTTTTCCTCTTGAAACCTCTGCATCTCTCACTCCGCATTGCACCTAATGCATTAATAGTGTGTCTCGCTCATGTACATTTGCACCGTGTAGTGTTTTGTGCTATTTCCGCTTTCCGCAGTGTTGTGTTGTCTGACCCTCACTGCTGATTAATCTTGATAATTCAAGCCGCATTAATTGTACTCATTAGTAAATTCTTTTGAACAATTTACCTGAAAGTTCCATCATGGCTGGTACCGAGGATGATGTGAACACAGGCGCTACGCCGCCCGCAGCACAATCCGTTCCTCAACAATCACAACAATCTAAGCAAACTGCCCAAAGTACTCAAGCCACTCGGCAACAAGAGCTGGAGAACCATTCTGAGCTTCTTTATGCTCATAGAGCTCGCTTGTGGGCTATGGCCAATAAGATTTTTGATGACTTTGCCAAGTTAACAGCCAAAAAAGTGCATGCTTCCCGTGGTAGTTATGAAAAGCTCACCACAATTGACCGCGATTACTCCATTAATCAGGATGCAATAATTGCATTTAATGCCAAGGTACCATCTAAGTATCTCATTGAGGTTGAGCAACATCAACAAAAATTTGATGAGATAATCGCCACTGCTCAAACCAATTATTGGTCATGTTTAGCCCCTTCAAACGCCGCGGCTGAACGTTCCGCCGCCCCTCCGCAAGTACATAATTCTCCTTCTCCGTTGAATCATGTTAAGTTACCTCGACTTGAATTATCAAGGTTTACAGGTAACCTCAGTGACTGGTCTACTTTTTACAGCATGTTTTCCGTAGCCATTCATGATAACGCTGTTTTGTCTAACGTAGAAAAGTTCCAATACTTGTTGTCTGTACTCTCCGGTGAAGCGCTTGAATTAGTTAAAACCTTAGAATTAACCGCTGATAATTATGTAGTAGCATGGGATTTAGTGTGTAGTCGTTACAAAAGTGATAAACGTCACATTTTTCATCATTTTGGGGGTTTACTCGAATTACCGGAAAAAGAACAGTTATCAAGTCCCGCCTATCCTCTCCAAAATACAAGAGCACATTCATGCTCTCGCATCTCTTAAGTATAAGCAAGAGGACTATGGGCCGTTCTTAGTTACTATTCTGTGCCGCAAATTATCACCGTACCTCCGAAAACGCCTTGATGAATCCCGCGACACTCCTACTGCGTACCCTAAAATTAATGAAGTGCTTGACTTTCTCCGCGATGAGTGTACATCAGTGTTAGACAACCCTTTCGCCGCTCCGCCCAAAGCCAGTACTGCTAGGGATGTGAAGGTGCTTGTCACTAAAGCTTCGCCTTCCCCTAACGCAACCCGCAAAACAAAAACAAACGCAGCTCCAGCCGCTTATGCTGCAACAACCTCTAATAACCGCCGCCATTTTGATTCTGGTCAACCGAATCGCCCCGTTTCTTTCCCCGCCGCAGGTACTACTCCATCTCAACGCTGTGGATGGTGCTCAAAAGATCATCACACATTCCACTGTGAGGAATTTCGACAGATGACTCCATCCTCTCGCCGCTCAGCTGTTCAAACCCGTCAATTGTGCAGCAATTGTTTAGGCTTTCATCCGATTGAAAACCGTGCGTCTCAACGCACCTGCTTGCAATGCAGTGGACGACATCACACTCTGCTCCATGAAAACCAGAAGTCCTCCGCTGTCCATCTGCAATCCTCTGCCGCTCTGATGTCTCAAACCACGGGTCTTACAGTGTTGCCAACTGCTCGAATTGTGCTGTCAGCTCCCAATGGACGTCAAATCTCCGCTCGTGCGCTTGTGGATTCATGCGCACAAAACTCATTTATCACTGTCCGCTGTGCTCAACTGTTGCATTTGAAACCTCAAACTACCATCTCCGCTGTCTCAGGCCTTTCTCAGTCTAAAGTCAATGTTGAAGGGGTCGTTCAGGTAAACGTTAGCACTTTATCAAATGAAACAGTCACGCATAATCATTCAGTCATCGTTGCTAAAACCTTAACAGGTTTTGTTAGCTCGATGGCCCTCGCTGACCAGGTTATCCAACGTTGTGCTAACCTCAAAATGGCCGATGAAGATTTTTATAAGCCAGGTCCTGTAGATGTCCTCTTAGGTGCTGACTTATTTCCAAAAATTCTTACAGGTTTCACCGTTGAGTTAGGTCCCTCGTCTCCTATAGCTCTTGGTACCGTTTTTGGAATGATCCTCATAGGTCCTGCATCCGCTCATCCCTCCGCTCCGCCGCCCCCCATTGCCAATCCTGTCATCATGTTAACTCAATCACCCGCTAACTTGCATGAACAATTGGACCGCTTTTGGACGTTAGAAGAAGTGAAAACTACTCCGAAGATCAGCCCTGAAGATGCTGCCGCTGAAGAACTGTACGCTGCGACTACTTTCCGTCAAGAAAATGGACGTTACTGTGTGCGCCTGCCATTTCGCCCTAATCATTCACAACTTGGAGCATCTTATCCGCAGGCCCATGTCCGTCAACAGTCATTGGAACGTCGCTTTGTGAAAAATCCTGATTTTAAGGAAGCCTATCAGCAATTTATGGTTGATTATGAAAAGGATGGTTTCATGTCTCCTGTTCCTCTCCCCACTCCTCACTCCCCGCATTATATAATCCTTCATCAAGGTATTATTAAAAACACAGCTAGGTATACAAAGACTAGGGTTGTTTTTGATGCTTCTGCTCGCACTTCTAATGGCCTTTCATTGAATGATATTCTCTTGCCGGGCCCAAAACTTCAAAATGACATCAGAGATGTTTTGATTAGTTTCCGCCGCCATGTTGTAGACTTTTCGGGGGACATCAAACAAATGTATCTCCAGATTGACCTTCACCCTGATGACCGTCCATACCAGACTATTCTATGGCGTCCATCCGACGAGCTCCCGCTAACCGCTTACTAGCTCAATACAGTAACTTTTGGGATCAATTCTTCACCGTTCCTGGCCATTAGAACCTTGCAACAGTTAGCCAAAGACTATGGTCACCTCTTCCCCGCTGCTGCCAAGCTCCTGCTCGATGAAATCTACGTGGATAACATCCTTTCAGGCGCTGACTCAGAAACTGCTGCTCGCAATGTGATGAATGGCTCATCGCTCTGCTCGCTCTTGGAGGTTTTCAATCAAGAAAATGGACTTCAAATTGCCCCGCCATTTTGGAACAATTTCCTGCTGAGGATCTCGAGTGCCCTCTCTTAGATGATCCTTACAACCCCCGCTACGCTCTCTTGGGACTTCAATGGGTCTCCAATAAAGACAGCTTTACGTACCGTATCAAGCAAACCGCTCAACCCGCAACGAAACGTGGCATCTTATCCACTATGGCTTCCATTTTTGATCCGTGTGGGTGGGTCGCCCCTACAGTGTTAGCCGCTAAAGCTTTCATGCAGGAACTCTGGCGTTTACAGCTTGATTGGGATGAGAAGCTGCCTGTTGAAGTGCTCCGCCGCTGGCAAAAGTTTCTGTCATTATTACCCGCTCTCGAGAAGATTGACATCCCTCGACTGTTGCATCGCCCTAGTCCAACCTATCAGTTGCATGGATTTTGCGATGCTTCCATAATTGGATATGCCGCAGTGTTATATCTAAGATCTCCTTCTTCCCCGCAACACCCCGCCGCCCTTGTATCTCAAATTATTTCCAAAACTAGGGTCGCTCCAAAAAAGGAGTTGTCATTGCCTCGACTCGAGCTTTGTGCCGCTTCCATACTTAACGCTCTTTTTTCTAGTTATTTACCCCGCTTAGAGTCTTACTATGCAATTGAATCAGTCACAGGCTGGTCAGACTCCACTATCACGCTCACTTGGATTCAAACGCCGACGTACCGCCTCCAGACTTTTGTCGCTAACAGAGTTGCGGAAATCCAAGAATTAAACGCTAAAGTGACATGGAAACATGTTTGCTCCGCTGACAACCCTGCTGATTGCGCTTCCCGAGGGCTCTCACCTGATGAACTTCCTGATCATCCACTCTGGTGGCACCGACCTGAATGGCTCTCAAAATCAGAGGAATTCTGGCCTCAGCAACCCATCTTCATCCCAGAGAAGGACTTGCCTGAAACCAAGCCACCAACCACTGTACTTGTGGCCGCTGCCCCCCCTCCTCCCTTCATCATACCGCAATTCTCAACTTGGGAAAAAACTGTTCGTGTCATTGCTGTGGTGCACCGCTTCTACGCTCAAACTCATCTCAAGGTTGAGCTCAAAGGCAACACACAGCCATCTGAACTACACCAAGCCGAGATGTGGATTTTACGCGCCGACCAGCGCTACCATTTCGCTGTCGAATTTCATCAGTTGGCAATCAATCAGCCATGCTCAGCCCGCATCCGCCGTCTAAATCCATTTGTCGATGAAAATGGTTTGATCAGAGTTGGCGGCCGCCTGCGTCCACCGCTGTAAGTGAAGACGCCCGCTATCCTATCATTTTGCCTAGTGATTCTCCTGTCACGCGATTGCTGGTCAAATCGTGTCACAAAAATCACCTTCATCCAGGGCCGCAATTGCTCCAATCACTTCTCAACCGCCGCTATTGGATACTTTCAGCTCGAAATTTGTGTCGTCAAGTTGTCCATCAATGTCTCCCCTGCTTCAGAGCGAAGCCACGCTGTGATAATCCACTCATGGGAGACTTACCGCCGCCCCGCGTTCAACCTCATCTCGCTTTTTCTCACACTGGTACTGACTTTGCAGGGCCTTTCAAAGTGAAAGTTCATCAGCTGCGATCAGCCCGTGTAGTGCAGGTGTATATGTGTGTGTTCGTATGTTTCACTGTGAAAGCCGTTCATTTGGAAGTCGTCCATGACTTGACTACCCCAGGTTTTATCGCCGCTCTTCAACGATTCGCTGCCCACCGAGGATGTCCTCCGGATGTTTACTGCGACTGCGGCACGAACTTCGTAGGAGCTTCTAACGCCTTTCACAAGCTTCTCAACGCTAATAACAAAGAACTCGCCGCATTTGCCTACGAAAACAAAGTCAATTTCCACTTCAACCCGCCCGCCGCTCCGCATCAAGGAGGCTTATGGGAAAGCGCCGTGAAAAGTGCGAAATCTCATTTAACTAGGACCCTGGGAACAACCATTTTAGTGTTAGAAGAATTTCAAACGCTGCTTTGCCGTGTAGAATCCATGTTAAACTCCAGACCCTTAACCCCGCTCCCCGCCGATCCAAGCGAATTTGATGCATTAACGCCTTGACATTTTTTAATAGGTCGCCCCCTTGTTTCGCCTCCAGAACCAATGTATACGGAAACAGATATCTCGTACCGCCGACGCTGGCAATTGGTTGATGCTATGTTCCAATCAATCTGACACCGCTGGAGTCTCGAATACATACACACACTCCAACCCAGAAAGAAATGGCTCACAGACAAACCGCCTTTAGTCGTAGGTACCTTAGTGCTCATCCATGAGCCAAATATCCCACTGCTTACATGGAAATTAGGACGTGTTATCCAAGTTTTCCCCGGAAACGACGGCCGCGTCAGGGTCGCGTTGGTAAAAACCGCTGCCGGACAGTACAAACGTCCTGTTCATAAACTTTATCCTTTACCACAAGCATGACTTGTTGTAACGTCCGCCGCTCCGCTTGTCTTGTGTTCCAGGCTGAAAATGAGTGACTCCGAAGTGTCCGATTATGTGTCGCTCTCGGCATCCGACTTTGACGAAGCTGAGGACTATTTTACGGAATATGGTCCGGTTCATCCTCCGCCGCCGCCCATCCCCGTCCTTCCTCCTCCCATCCCCGCTCAGCCTGTTCCACCTCCCCCTTCTCGACAAGTTCAAGTGCCTCGCGTTTTAGACCTAGTGGATGTTCGCCCACCTTCCCCTCCGCAGCTTCGGTGTGTTTCGTGTTACGCGGCTCACAACTGCTTTACGTGTCCGCAGATGCAGGAGAGGTCAGCCGAAGAAAGGATTGACTTAGTCGCCGAACGTTTTCGTTGTGTGAACTGTCTTGGAAACCACAACGTCGCCGCTTGCAGATCAACCCGCAGTTGCCGTTACTGCCACCGAAGACATCACAGTTTGTTGCACGGTGCAGCACCGCGACAGCCTCAAGTTGTAATTCCGCCGCCACCCCCCGCAATACTTCCGCCGCCCCCACCCGTTCCCCAAGGACCCAGCATACGGGCGCTGATCCGTCCAGGCATCCCGGTCCATCGTCGACCAGCGATCGTCTATAACCAGGGCCGAGGCGCTGTGTTCGGTTACCTCCGGAATCGGGCTCCGGCTCCCATGCAACCGTACGTTATCCCATTCCGTGACGGGCTCCACGTCGTGGTTCCGCGTGCCGCCTTGGCTCTTCCGAATGTTGTAGCGGAGCTACTACGTTAAAGTGCTTCGCTAAATAACCCGCCGCCGCCCTTTTCAATCCATTGTTTCTTTTGTATTTTACCGCCGCTTTGTCTCTTAAGTTACCGCATTTTCAATTCAGTTTTTTTCAATTACCGCCGCTTTACTTTTTTAATTCACCGCCGCTTTTTTATATTAACTTTGTGTACCCTTTATATCCTTTTCTCTCTTCCGCCTCATTTCCTCCCCCCTTGTAACCTTGTTTTCAACGTTTACATGCATGGTAAGCTTTGCTTTTTTTCTTTCTTTACTAATGACTGTAAAGCTAGTTCTTCTTTAGAACCCCTAAAGGAGTTCAAGGCCAGGGGCATGTTTCCGCATATACGTCACACAGTATAAAACGCCTCCCCGCCGCGAGTAGGCAATCCGCACGCCGCGTCACGCGAACCAATCACAGCCGAGTCAGCCGGTTCGCACCAGTTTTTCCGTTCCCCGCTTCGCAGGCCTCGGTCCGCGATTCTCTCTTCACTTCTCGTGTGTGCGTCTGGTAGATTGACTGCTTGCCGTTGTTCTCTCGTCCTGCCTACTCGCTTCTTCACTGGGTGCTTTGGAATAGATTTGGTTTTTTTTCTCGCTTTCCTTCTCGTAGATCGTAGAACTTAGCTTCCTTCTTTGGTAATGTTTTCTTGCTTTTATTAATCTCTCGCCGCTATGCTCAATCTATTCTGACCGCCGACTTTGGCTCAAAGTCCGCTGTCCCAGCACGCGGTAGACCTCACTTTAGGCCTAACCGCTATACGCCGCATCACATTGTCTTTTCAGGAATTACTTTGATATAATCATGATTTCTATCGACTTATCACCGCCGCCCCGCTGTCCTTAGTTATGCCTTAGGAGATCCCCCTATTTCAGGCACGAGTGACTGACTTCCAGGATTAGAATGATAACCTATCTCTAAGCATGCTCTTATGAGCTCAGACCTCATGGTGAGTTAAGTATTAAGTTTTTGGTCAAGTATAAGTGTTTTGCTCTCTCTCTCTCTAGTTCTCAGATCTCTTTAATCTGAGTGGTCCTCTGTTTCTCTCCCTAGTCGCTACAGAGATAGCGTCCTCGTACTGTACTCTGAAGCTCCTATCTTTCAGATACGACTCTAGGGATCTGTAGTGATTGATAGGTAGCAATTTGTAAAATTTGAACAACAAGCTTTCGTGGAAGACACGGTCGAACGCTTGTCCAATATCCAGGAAGACACAGGAATAGAATCCTCTATCCTCCATGGTATCTTCGATGACATTGACAAATCGGTGCACTTGCTCTATAGTGGAATGTCTTGCTCTGAACCCGAATTGCTCGTCAGGGATGATTCCTCGACTAGCAACCAGGGGTAGGAGCCATTTAAGATAGACCCTCTCTAAAAGTTTACCAAGTATCGACAACAGGGATATTGGCCTATATGATGTGGGTATGAACCTATATGAATAAGAGGTTCAATTGTGCAGACAAGATTACAGGTATTTTTGATAGAGAATACTTTTTTGGGATCTTCATCATGTGCAAAAGTTAGAATAAAAAGGGGCAATGGTTCACTGGTGAGTTTAATCTTGTCCTCCTCATCTTCTTTTCTAATTTTTTTAATTATTTGATCAACGTGGGTGGCCCTAAAACCCGACTTTTTAAGATCCTCCAATAGATCTTCAGGATCAGTAGTTTTATGGAGTTTCATGGCCATCACACGCAGAGGTTTGGTATGTGCGTTTTCATAAGAATAGAATTTATGACCGTTGGCGCTTAGTGCTTCGGTAATTAGTCTATAAGTATCCTCGGTGAGAGGGTTGACTTTACATATACCATTGAGTAGTGCCTGGATCGACCATAATTTGGTGTCAGGGACATCAGCTCTGATCAATGGCAAGATATCGTCAACCCTGTCAATCGAAGTGATCTTAATTGGTGGAGGTCTCAAAATTCTAGGAATATTTCCAGAGGTCTCACCCTTATTATTTTCTTTCTTAGAGCCTACTTTGTCATCTTTAGGGTTGTCAGTCTCCATAGGGGTTGATTTCTTGTCCTGAAAGGTTTGGTTTGCCCGTTTACTAGAATTCCCTGGTTTTTTGGGATTTAAGTCTTCTAAGGGTTGCCTTGACTTCCTTGCCAGCCTTATTGATGAAGACGTCGTCATCGCTGTCCTCCTCGCTAAGGCTGTCAAATTTATTTGATGTTGAGATGCTAGTTGACGGCTCAAAACCAAGAGTCCCCTTAGTTCCCTGAGGGAGAGATGTTGGGGTTTCCTTGACATTATCATCGTTGGTTTTCTTCCGAACAGGTGAATTTTCTAAAAATTGCGACTTTTTGGTGGTGTTGGCACGGTTTCGTGCTATGAAACTTGACACGTCAGCACAAACTGTGCAATTAGTTAGGAACATATTTAAAGTTTATAGTTTATATACACTTTTAGGGGGTCCGAGTCCCCCTAAAATTTTATCGAGTGTTTTTTGTTTCGCGTTTATGTAAAATTTACGACAATTTACAATTTTTATGTACACGCCACATCATATAAAATGAAAGCACGAAAATGGTTATACAGGGTGTAACAAAACTATACACCATAAATTTCAGGGCGTATTTTGGAGGTAAAAATAAGACTTATTTTCCTATAAACATGGGTCCGAAATTGTAGTCTTTTCGAGTTACAGTGTTGCAAAGTTTCCGAAACACAAAATGAAAAATTGTCATAACTCCCTCGTGAATTTTTTTTAATGCTCATAAATAATTACTCCGGTGTAATTTTAGACGCTCTTGCCGATTTTGGCCGTGAAAATGCTGTATGCATAAATTTGAAGGGGGTTTTGGGGGTTTTTCTAGATTTTTCTCAATTTTTTTGGCCAAATTATGTAAAAACATGCTTTTGGATTCATTAAACCCAAAAACGATTAGCATCACTCAAAAGGTCGTAAAAAAATATGCATTTTTGGTCGTTACAAGTTTTTCCATGCCGCAAACCATTTCCGAGAAAATCGTCCCTGAAGTTGCAGAGGTCGGCCGTAATCGCCTTTTCTTTGATTTTATCCATCCATGGCCTCCCTCTGCAACTTCAGGGACGATTTACTCGGAAATGGTTTGCGGAATGGAAAGACTTGTTAAAACCTAAAATGCATATTTTTTCACGACCTTTTGAATGATGCTAGTCGTTTTTGGGTTTAATGAGGCCGAAAGCATGTTTTCATACAATTTGGCCGAAAAAAAGTGAGACAAATCAAGAAAAACCCCCAAAACCCCCCTCAATTTTGTGCACACAGCATTTTCACGGCCAAAATCGGCAAGAGCGCCTAAAATTACACCAGAGTACTTATTTACGAGCAATCAAAAAAATTCACGAGGGAGTTATAACAATTTTTCAATTTGTTTTTCGGAAACTTTGCAACACTGTAACTCGAAAAGACTACAATTTCGGACCCGTGTTTATAGGAAAAAAAGTCTTATTTTTACCTCTAGAATGCGCTCTGAAATTTATGGTATATAGTTTTG
Organism: Trialeurodes vaporariorum; assembly: GCA_011764245.1. Classification (NCBI taxonomy): domain Eukaryota; kingdom Metazoa; phylum Arthropoda; class Insecta; order Hemiptera; family Aleyrodidae; genus Trialeurodes; species Trialeurodes vaporariorum. The sequence goes on from VMOF01000111.1 coordinate 33,849,781, forward strand.
TTACTCCCTGTATAACAGTTTTACGGAGCGAGGCTCAATTCATCCGAACACCGCGAGAGCGATACCTAACGCGTAAAAATTTGGCTTTCAAAGTTATACTGATCATTGACAACGCCCCAGGTCACCCTGCAGATAAACTAATTTTCACCCACCGGCCACACCTCGATACAGGTTCCGTTTCTACCCCCAAACACAACATCCGTAATTCAGCCATTAGATCAAGGTATCATAAATGCTTTCAAAGCTCACTACTTAAGCCGATGGAACGGATCTTGAGCATCCTTGAGACTGGTGAAAATTCAACGGTGAAATAAGCTTGGAAACAGTTAAACATCGGGCATGCTTTGGCCATCATTAAGAATTCTATTGACGATCTCACAACAGAGACTCTGATTTCTCCTTGGAGGAAACTTTGGCTGGAATTTGTAGTAAAGGATGCCAGCATGACGGCAATGATCGAAACCATCGATGAAACAGGGAGGAAATTACTGGGAGACGGGAACGAAGACATGACTATAGAAGATGCTCTGCAGCTCTTTCTTTCTGAAGAATTAGATTAATATGAGCTGGCAGAAATGATTTTGTCGTCTGAGTCTACCGTAGTGATGACAAAAGTGATAGTGAAGATGGTGCAGAAGAGGATAAGCGAAACGTTATTCACGTTGTGGAAATTGGAAGGATTTAAAGACGTTTTCATAGGACAAAAAAGACTGATCAGCGCCATGTTTGGTCTAAAAAAAAGGGGGACACTTTAACACTTGTAAAAACCATTTTATAAAACATCGAGTCGTGACTCTGCCTCCATACACATCTTTCAGACGGTTAAACTCATTAAAGAAAACCCAGAGGACTTCGTCCAATTTACAGAAGCCCACTACTTACTGCACGCGTAGGGGCTATGACATCCAACTGTTCTCTGATGGCTCCAGCTCTCATAGCTCAGGTTTAAACACTAACGTTGCGAGCGTCGACAACAAACATCTGGAGGAGATAAAGAGAGAAGACGGCTATCCTGCATTTTTGGCCAAGCTCGGGGCTTTTCTTCTAATCAAAGCCTTCTCTTCTATAGATCAGCGGTTCTCAACCTGGGGTCCGCGAAGCGTAGGTGCGAAAAATGGATCCGAAGATCCAAATGCGCAAAACGCAAAAAGATAGAGTCTATCTGATAGACGGACAGAAACGATCGCAAGACGTGTTGCTGCTCGACAAAAAGCAACGTCGCCTTAGTAACGCATGCTGCTACTCCTCAAGCAATTTTTCTTTCTTAACCAAAATATTCAAAATTTTCGTCAAGTTTCAAAATTTTTGTCCGAAATTGATTTAATTTCATTTGTTTTTTACTGTTTTGTTTATTTAAAAAAAAAACCATGTTGAATTGGCTGAACAGAGATGCAAAAAGAAAGAGGTGCGAGTCGAGTGACGATCCGACAACCGAAACGCCTATTGAGACATGCCCGAATCCCGTTGGTAGTCCTTCAACCTCAAAGAAATGTCGCCAATACCAACCAGAATATCTGGATTACGGGTTTACGTGTGGAGAGCTACGGGGGTTGCCGGCACCACAATGTGTGATTTGTTATGAAACCTTATCAAATGAGGCAATGAAACCCTCGAAACTCGGAAGGCATCGCGACACCAAGCATGAAGAGTATAAGACAAAAAGCAGGGAATTTTTCAAGCTACGAGAACAAGAACTACGCAAGAGTAAGAAAGTCATAAAAAACTACAACCCCTTGCGTCACTAACGAAAGTACTTTGAGGGCCTCATTTGAGGTTTCTCTCCTAATTGCCAAAAAAGGTAAACCCCATACAATTGCCGAGGACCTCATTTTGCCAGCGGCAAAAATCATAGCCTTGAATGTTATCAGTGAGAAAGCAGCGGCTGACATCTCAAAAATACCGCTCTCAAACGACTCAGTGAGGAGAAGAATAAAAAGTTTGTCTGAAAATGTAAAAACCCAATTAAATGAACGACTCCATGCATCTACCATGTTTGCTCTGCAAATGGATGAAACAACGGATGTTACAAATAATGCAGTTTTATTGTGCTACGTCCAATACATTCATGAGGGAAGAATTTTTGAAGATATATGTACTGTTTGTTTCTGACCTGATTCATACTACTGGTGAGGAAATATTTGGTGAACTGGAAAAAGTTTTGACTGCTGAAAAACTACCCTGGTCAAAATTAGTAGGGATGACAACCGATGGAGCCGGTGCCATGGCGGGAAAAGTTAAAGGAATAGCTGGTCGATTGCGAACTGTCGCACCGAACGCAACTTGGACTCATTGTTGTATTCACCGTGAAGCATTGGTAACTAAAAAAATTGAAGGCCCCTTAAAAACAGCGTTGGAAGACGTTGTCAAAATTATCAATTTCATAAAAGCCAGGCCACTAAATTCAAGAGTTTTCAAAGTTCTTTGTGAGGAAATGGGCAGTGAGCATGAGCAGCTACTGCTACACGCTGAAGTACGGTGGTTGTCACGGGGTAAAATCCTCGTTTGGTTTTTTGAACTGAAAGACGAAATTCGTTTATTTCTCCCCGATACAACATTTCACTTGAAAAATCTATTGAATGATTTTTCGTGGTTGACGAAAGTGGCATACTTAGCAGATCTGTTTGCCTACTTAAATGCTGTTAACATGAGCCTCCAAGAAGAGAACCATCGTTTCGAAGTGGAAGACAAAATTAATGCAGCGATAAAAAAAAACTCAAACTTTGGCATTCTCGATGTTTGAAGAAAAAATTCAAACCTTTTCCTACTTTGAATAGTTTCTTAACTTCTGCTGAAACCGAAATTACATCAGAGGACTTACAGTCAATCACGAAACATATAACTGATCTCCAAACAAGTTTCAGGGAATACTTTCCCAGTACTGACAGCTCCAACAATTGGATCAGAAATCCGTTTACATTTGACATCTCGGAGGCAAAAGAACTGACGTTACTAGAAGAAGAACAGATCATAGAAATTTCTACAGACGGTGCTCTCAACGAAGCGTTTAAGAAATTCAAATTGCCGAACTTCGGTCCATGCATGGATTCAGCCCAAGTACTTTCTCACCAGGATCCATTGGCATGGGCGTAGCTAGAAAATTTTTCTAGGGGGGGGGGGGGGGGGGGCAAATTTGGAAACCTCATTTGGCTTGATTTGGCTTTTCTGCCTATTTAATAACAAAAAACAAATATAGAAGCAGGCTCCAGAACATTGAAGGGGAGTTAAGCCTTCAAGTTACAAAGTCAAGCCGGAAATCTCGCTACTCGTCGAAAACATGCAAGCACAACCCTCCCATTAACCTCCTGATTCGTTTAATTTTTAATTTATCTATCTAGGTACCTTTTATTTTTAAGAGTAAAAAAAAAAAAAAAAAAAAAAAAAGGACATCGGTTCGGCAGGGGGTCCACGAGCCGGCCAATCAAGTCCTAGGGGGTCCGCGAGCTCAAAAGGTTGAGAACCGCTGCTATAGATGAGTGTTGGCGTTAATAATTTATCACGATCGTGTTGTGTCTTTATAATTATTAATGTAGTGACTTGTACGATAACACTATGATGTTCCAATGTACTAATTTTAAACAAATAAAATTACTTTAAGCGACATTTCATACCGCAACATGGACATGGGCGTAGCTGGCTATGGGGCCAGGGGGGCCAACCCCCACCTTGAAAATCTGATGTTGGAAAAAAATGCAGAAATAATTTAAAGAAAAACAAATTATTTTAAAATGTATAACAAAATAAAGAACGCTGTTAACAGACATGAAGTATTTTTCTTTTGTTGATGAAACGAAAAACATCAAGAAGAGAATCCGTTCAGAAGGTCCTTCTTTCCCTTTTTCACCATTATTTCGTGTTTTACGATGTTGCTATTATTATTTGGAATCACGAGTGCCAACAAATAAAATTCTAGATTTTTAAAAAAGTTTAGATTTTTTCTAATTAAATTGCTTTATGCAAAGGAACATAAAATTACTTTTTGCGCGCGTGTTTATCTTCTTATTATTTGCGACGTGAAGATAGCCTGAAATCACGTCTAAGGGCGGCTAAATTGGCAAAATTTTCCGCGGGGTGGCCCACGGACCCTCCGGCCCATTGAGGTTTCCAAATTTGCCCCCCCCCCCTAGAAAAATTTTCTAGCTACGCCCATGCCAATGGATCCTGGTGAGAAAGTACTTGGGCTGAATCCATGCATGGACCGAAGTCTGAAATTTTAGAGAGCCTTCCATGAGATTTTACGGCCCTACCTCGAACTTCAGAAATACTTGCAAAAGGGTGCAAAGCAAAACAATCTCCATTCATTTTTCCAGAAAGCAACAGATAAATAACGCATGGTAAGTAGTGATGTATAAACTCAATCTTACAGGAAAAAAATCGAGATTCTTCCCCAAAAATATGTGAAATTTTATAACCATGTTCCCCTAACCCCAGTTTTTCAATATACTGAATGGTCTTGGTATCCGCGAGGTTTTTTAGGAACGTATTCCTCGCGGATAGCAAGAGATGTTTCTACCTATTTCAAAGCAAACGACTGGACTGAGAATACAAAAAGGGAACAGGCAGGAAGGGAGAGAATAAAAAAACTGCAGTTCTTGAAGTCTAAAAATTCCTGGTATTGCATACTTTTTCACAAGAAGATTCTGTATTGCCCTGCTTTTGTCATGATATTGAAGGCAATGGAAAATTTTTCTGAGCTGTTCCAGAACGCTAACAATTTCAATTTCTGAGATGCCATGTCTTCTGAGCTAATAATACAAAAGGCAAAATAGTTACAGACATTTGCTCTGTTTTGCTTAGGCAAAGGACACACCGCGCTTTGCTTATTGGAACTGGCTCCTAGTAAAATTTTTTGAAATTGAAATATGCTGTGTAAATGTGCCTCCTGAGAAAAAGCTCTCACGGGCGGATAAAAAATAATAATGACAGGATTTCGAGATATTCGCGTCTAAAGTTGGGAACTGATTGCCCGGTGCTTCGCATTCTCATATACGTAGCAGGCCGGGTTACTACTACGCAAACTGAAACCTTCTCGGCCGAGTCTCTCGATTCAGTGCGCATTAACAGATCTACTTCCTTTTGCAATCCCTCCCAACTGTTTATTTGTTCACCTCAAACCCACTGTTGTTTCTCGTCGTCCATGCTTCATCTTGACCCCTCCCTCAACTGATTACTCACCTACATCAACATTTACAATGAAGGAGAGAGAGAGAGTGGGGGATTGAGAGAGAAGATAGTTCGTAGAGTAAAAGGAAATGTTGATGTAGGTAAGTAATCAGTTGAAGGAGGGGTCAAGACGAAGCATGGACGACGAGACACAACATTGGGTGTTGCTGTAGGGTGAAAAAATAAGCAGTTGGGAGGGATTGCAAAAGGAAGTAGTTCTCTTCATGCGCACTGAATCGAGAGACTCGGCCGAGAAGGTTTCCCGTCTGCGTAGTAGTAACCCGGCCTGCTAAGTATACGAGAATACGAAGAATCGGGTAAATACAGGGTGTGAGGAAAGTCTCCCCCCTCCCCGTCTAACTTGTGAACGGTTGTAGATTCCGAATTTCCGGGGGGCGCCCCTAAGGAGGGGTTTCACCCCCTAACTGAAAGTTTTCAAACGGCAAACCCTATCTTATGATACCTCGTTTTAAAGCGCATCAACTTTTAAGACTTTTGGTGCAAACCGGACCTCGATATCGTTTTTCCTCTTCAATATATCGATAGTCAAAGTTCGATTTCGACCCATTTTCAAAAAATCAGAACTCCCGTTTGAAAAGTCGGAATTTAGAAAACTAGGAGTCAGAAATACTCTAAAAAGCAAGTACTTTTCAGAAAAAGTACGGCTTTGATATTAGTCTAGTCTTAGAGCCCCCAAAATTATCTAAAAAAATTACCCCTCAGGGGGGCTATCTTCAAATTTCCGAGCCACGACCCCTATCGAGTGATATATCGCTTGAAAGGGCACACAAAACTGAGCATTTTGGCGCAAACCGCAGGTCGATATCGTTTTTGGTTTTCAACTTATCGAAATTTGCCAATGGGTAAAAATCCAACTGTCATTCGATACATCGAAAACCAAAAACGATATCGACCTGCGGTTTATGCCAAAATGCTCAGTCTTGTGTGCCCTTTCAAGCGATGTATCACTCAATAAGGGTCGTGGCTCGGAATTTTTGAGATAGCCCCCCTGAGGGGTCATTTTTTTAAATAACTTTGGGGGGCTCTAAGACTAGACTAATATCAAAACCGTATTTTGTTCTGAAAAGAACTTGCTTTTTAGAGTATTTTTGACTCCTAGTTTTCTAAATTCCGACTTTTTAAATGGGAGTTCTGATTTTTTGAAAATGGGTCGAAATCGATTTTTGACTGTCGATATATCGAAGAGGAAAAACGACATCGACCTTCGGTTCGCGCCAAAAGTCTTAGCATTAGATGCGCTTTAAAACGAGGTATCATAAGATAGGGGTTGCCATTTGAAAATTTTCAGTTAGGGGGTGAAACCCCCCCTTAGGGGCGCCCCCGGAAATTTTGGATACGCCAGAAAGTAGTTCCCATTAAGTTATAAACATCCCCGAATTTCGTTTTTTATCTTCAACCGTTCAAAAGTTAGACGGGGGGGAGACTTTCCTCACACCCTGTAGATCCCAACAGTGGTGTACGCAGGATTTTTCTTGGGATGGGCTCACACTGATAAGCGTTTGACTGAAAATTATTCCCCCTTCCCCTCCACTCAAAAAAATCAGAGGTCTGAGGAAGGGCTTTAGCCCCCTCCTGCGTATGCCACTGGCTCCAAACTTCAGACGCGAATATTTCGAAATCCCGTCATTATTTTTTTTCCCGCCCGTGAGAGCTTTTTCTCAGGAGACACTTTTACATAACACATTTCGATTTCAAAAAAATTGACTGAGAGCCAGTTTCCCTGAGAAAAGCGCGGTGTCATTTTTGATAAGAACAAAACTTTAAAACCAGTTAGAGCCACCTCATAATACTAATACAAATGATTCTTCACAAGGTAATTTATGGTTACTAAAGCAAAACATAGCTTACATTTTCCTTAGGTCCATCAATGTACACCATATCCGCATATTTTTTGTAACGTTCTATCCAAGCTTTCCAGTAAACATTCAACTCTCTCTCATTAATAGGATAAACGTTGGCTGTGGTTCCATAATTGTAGGCAACAACTACCAAACCTTTTGTAACCTGGAACATTTGATTGAAACTGATTATGCTTTGTCTCCCACGCTCAAAAAAACTAACTAAGATTACCAATACAGGCATTGATTCTCATAACATCAGATAGGATTAAAAAAAAGACTGGTTCTGCCTATAAGCATAAGACTTCTTCACAGTTAGTGTTTCAACAGTCGAAAATATTCCCAGCTGAGTAAATTTCTAACTGGGAATATTCCCAGTTTTCTTTTTCCTAGTATTCATCTCTATAACTGTTTACTATTTTCTATTGTCAATTCCTCTAAAAGTGTTGAAAGGGAGATTATCAATCTGCTTGTCCTTACACGAATATCCTTGGAGAAAACAGGAGTTTTAAAAGAATTTGTATTGTAGAGCGTGTGTGTATAGGATTGTGGGACAGGAGCAAACAACGACGCAAGACTAAACTTGTTCTTCTTTAATTACAGAGGTTTGAAAATTGAGTTATAATTGAGAGTTAAGATGGTCCTCCAAAAATATATCCCCCCCCCCCAATAGTCTAGACTCTAGACTGTTAAATAACCTACCTATTGTTTTCAAATGCCGGTTAAAAAGGAATTGGTGCTACAATGGGGCAGTGGCGGGGGTCTAAAAATGTGTGTTTTTTATAAAGAAAATGAAAGTACTTGATGAGCTAAGAGTAACGATGCTCTTGGTTTCTAATGAAGTCCCATTTTTCCGGGGAAGAGATTCAGACCCAAGGTACATTGTTTTAATAGTTACTTCACTACGCACACGATTTCTTACAACTTTACTCGTGTGTATCTCCAATACCGGGACACTTAGGAAAAAACCAAAGGCACCATTGTTCTCAGCTCATCAAGTACTATCATATTCTTCATAAAAAACACACAATTTCAGACCCTTGCAACTGCCCCATCGGACAGAACAGAAGAAGACGGGCCAAATAGATTGAGAAAAATATCGAACTAAAAGTAGTTCAGCAGAAACGGATGATAAGTGAAAATAAGTAGCAGGAGTTTACCTTAAAACGGTAACTAGAGTCGTGATTCAGGGCACCAATGTACGCAGCCAGTTGAAGAGGAGCATCGTAGGTCTTATCAACGGTTAATTTTGGCTTATCAGATTTTTTCCATTCAATTATTAAAGGAGTATCCCTGTTTGATACAGAAACAAGAATGAGCGACAGAGAAATTTTTAATTAAAAATTACATTAATAACAAAAACTCACGTTTCAAAAAGACCCCTTGATCTAAATTTTTGGAGAAGTCTTTCAAACAAACAAACAAACTTTTTCAGAGGTCTTATATTATTCCTCCAACAAGCGCGCCTACTTTTGAGAGTTTCGTGAGGCTTGTCGACAAGTGCCCCTCTAGGTCGTCTAACACCCTCCACTACAACATAATTTTGAGGCAAATATTGCACACCGATTTACACCATTCACAGCACAATTTTGACGAAAACATGCACAGTTTGACACAAGTCATTTTAAAAAACATAGTATGTTCGTACAAAATATAAGTAGTCCCGCTAGCCAACTGCTTATGGGGTTTTTAAACTTGACCGGGGTGGCTACCGCCACTTATAATACAAACAGTGAGTAGATCTCTTCCGTAAAGAAATCGTAACATCATTTTTGGAGAAATCTCAGCCCCACAAATGAAACTCGGACCATTTTGATAATAGATATTTGACTACGTAGACGATTTTAAGGTAACATATTTCAAAGTGTGTGAGATCTGGAGGACTAGATCCTCAGAAAATGAGAATATCAAATAAGTTTTATAAGATAGCTTCTTCCCATCCATAACTTCAAGGAGCCTGGAAACCAACGTAGTCATTGATCTTAACTCTATCAGTCATTGATTTTATCACCGATAAATACAGGGTGTTTCACATTTGGTTTTTTTGAACGGGTGACCATAAAAAATCGGTTTTCCAGTATTTTGGACCAGAGGTTCCATTTAAAAATACTGTCACAACCCAAAAGTTGGTTTTGGGTGGATTTTCAGGGGGGCACCGGGGTACCCCCTGAATATTAAATTTTTCAAATGGCAACCCCCACTTTGTGATACCTCGATTGAAAGGACATCAAATTCTAAGCATTTTGGCTTACACCGGAAGACCATGTCACTTTTTGTCTTCGAGGTATCGAAAGTCAAGTTCGTTTTAGGATCAATTTTCGAAAATTCATAACACCTGTTTGGGACTCTAAAATAATCAATCATCAAAATATACAATTAAATAATTCTAAGTCGACAACTCGTCAATTAGCGCCAATCAGAGGCCGCGATTGCTGTGCGAGCGAAAATCTCGACTGGCGAAGACACCCGTGAATTCGCGCCAATCAGCACTCTCCATTTCAGATCACACTGAACCCATTCAATCATCAAATTAATTCTTCTCGTAATTCATATTCTATTCAAGCAAAAATTATTCCAATTATATCCACGCATTCACAAAATTTCGTATGATTTTTTGATACATTCATCTTTATTTAATACTCAGAACTCATTTTTAATGTCAATCTTGACAAATTCAAGTATCAACACTCAAGGTCACGTCTATTCATACCGCGCGGCGCGCCAGATTTGGCGCCAAAACAGCTAACAGCAACATTCACTATTATCAGTTATATTTAATTCCAGAATTGATCTAAAATTCTAACAAAAATACAGGGTGTCTCAGACCACCTGGCAAGCTTTTATTGTGGCCAAACTAAGGCAAATATGAAAAATCGGTAAAACACGTGTAACGTATATCGACCCCAAAGAATTCGGGGAAAATATTTTCAGCCCCCCAAAACCACCCCTTGGGGGTTATTTAGGGGGGTGGGTACCCGTATCTCGAAAAAATCAAATGAGAAGGGTATGTTTTGACATTGGAATCTGATACGGCATAAAAAAATAAAACTTTTTCATCCTTAAGTTTTTTTTCTAAAAACCACCCTTTTTTGAGTTAGGGGTGGTTTTCAAAAAATTTAGGGGTAATCTTTGATTGACCGCTGTGACCCTCCAAATCATTGGATTTAAAAAAACTAAGAAGTTTCTGAAAGGGCAGACCAAGGGCTTTCTTTCGATGTATCACATGCCTATTTTTTGTGAAAAAGGGTACAAGGCCCCCTCACCCCAAAATTTGGGGGCTTCGGGGGGCCCTACGTAAAAATTGTCAAACGTAAAGGTATGCCTTGTGATACATCATTTAAGTCTCATCTAGTTTTTTAAATTCCGACTTTTGAAAAAGTAGTAATAATTCTTTGAAAATGGGTCCAAATCAAACTTTGACTATCGATTTATCAAAAACTAAAATCGATATTGACCTGCCGTTTCCGCTAAAAGTCTTAGAATTTTATGCCCTTTCAAACAAGGTATCAAAATATGGGGGTTGCTATTTGAAAATTTTAAGTTGGGGGCGAAACTCCCCTTAACGGATGCCCCCCGGAATTTTTGGGTACGCCAAAAAGTAGTTCCTAACAAGTTATAAAACACCCCCCCCCCAAGTTTGGGGATTTTTTTTTTTTTTTTTTATCTGCAGCCATTCAAAAGTTATGAAGCCGTTCCGGGACTTTTGGACCACCCTGTATAAGGACTCTAGATGCACTATGAGTGTCTGGAGGGTCTTTTCCAGGGGTCCTCTTTCAAAAATAATACGAGGGTATGAAACGACTATCACCTACTTTTTAAGTTAATGGACTTGATGTATGAGTATCTTCTTCATTTCATTGACGAAAGAGGAATTTTGGGCTTACTTTCGGCGCAGTTTAAGGGTAGATTACGGTCAACAACCCAGTAGCCCGACACCTCCAATATTTGCACCAGTACCCGACACTCATTATTCACACTGTAAAAAGTACTAGTTCAGTGGCAATACTGCTGTTCTGTGTGGTTTTTTTTGAGACTTCAAATATGAAACAGTAAGAAAGTACGCAAAACACCGAAATTGCCACTGAACTATAATATATTTCACATTGTGAAAAACAGGTGCCGGGTACTGGTGCAAATTTCAGGGGTGTCGTATAAGTACTAATGCAAATTTTAGGGGTGTCGGCTACTGGGGTGTTTACCTTAGAGCTACTTTCGGCCATTTATTTCTGTCTTGGTTTCCTCAAATATTCCTTTCTTTCTTTATTTTTTTTTTTATTTTCCGTCCTATCCTCAATTCTTTTTGTTCTTTTGTCTCTCCCTCTTTTTCTCTCCTCTTTTTCATCAAATTTGTGGGGAGCAAAATGATACTGTAGCCCCCCCCCCTCAAATATTTGAGGGGCAAAAATATCGTGCCCCCCCCCTAAGATAACGCCACTGGTCTTATTGGCTCTCAGCGGCGTAGCAAGAGGGGGCAGTCCACCCCGGGTGACACTATCGCAGGGGTGACTTTCTCTGTAAAAGGGTGGGAAAGAGAGAAAAAAGAGAAGTAAAAAAAAAGGGGATAAAAAAGGGGGAAAGCAAAAAGGGGGAAAGAAGGAAGAAGGGGAAAAGAAAAAAGGGGGAAAAAGAAAAAAGGATGAAAAAGAAGAAAAAAACGGGGAAAGAAGAAAGAAAGAGAAAAACGGAAGGAAAAGAGGCGGAGACGAGAGTCTGCGCAAAATATAGGGTAGTCCAGTTCTTTCCTGCATAAATTTCAGAGGTCATTCGGGAGGTCTATACGAAAAAAAAAAGTTCTGTTGTACCACAGTCCGAAAATGCTTCGTTTTCGAGTTATGAAAGCTGAAAGTTCCGCGAAAAGTATTGTAGGCAAGAAAGACAAAAAATTATTCTGAGCAGCAGAAGGAGAAATAAGATAAATCAGAGTACAGGTTTTGTTTTACTAAACGAGAGCTGCAAAAACGTATCTTGACTTTTTTCCCAACACCGCGTTCCAAAAGGCCTACGGCCGCGACCGATTCAAAAAATTGCCGTATGACCGTACGTGGCAAAAAGTCGAAAAAAGTGCGTTACGGTCAAAACCAATTCTGGAAAACACTGAAATAAGATTGAGCAAACTCTTAGCTTTCATTTGAGCTGTTATTTGGTCCATTTCGAGTGCGGAATAGCGGAATGGCAGCGGTTTTAAGAAAAAAGTCGGTGCGCGATTTTGAGCACAGACCTGACGATCTATGTGTCTCAATCTCATGTCTCCTACCACAACACCATGAACGGTAAATCTCGGCTCTCCCTTCCATCTCGAGCGGTGGCCATCTGGCTAGCATTGCTGTATTCGGAAAACTTGCACCTTCGTCGGGTGTGAGTTCAATCCTGCCACAAGTCACCTTTACTTTTTAATACTGTCTTCACGCCGCATCGCGTCGTTCACATTACTTTGCACGATAAATGTTGCAAATCCTCATTGCGGAACATCGCAAAGGCACAGAGCTTCAGCTTGCTGACATGACTTTTGCCTCTTAATTTCATTAAAAACGTACCGTCTCACTGTACCCACATCAATCGATACGAGTATCGATTATCTTACATAATATTTAATTGGATAAATATCTGATATTGCCGAATCTACTTTGAAAAGGTTAATTTAAAATGAGCCGAAGCCGAAAAATTATGCTTTGAAAAAGGGGGGGGCTGAAAGTCGTTCAGTTTTTCATTCGTATTTTCTCTAATGATTAGAATGGTTCGATCAATCAATGATCAGCATCTCCCCTCTTTCAAAGCATAATTTTTCGGCTTTCGCTCATTTTAAATAAATCTTTTCAAAGTAGTTTCGGCAACATCGGATTTTTCTCCAATTAAACGTAAGATTTGTAAGGTAAGCGTAAGATAATCGATACTCATAATCGATTGATGTGGGTACAGTGAGACGGTACGTTTATAATGAAATCAAGAGGCAAAAGTCATGTCGCAAGCTGAAGCTCTGCAGCTTTGCGGTGTTCGGCAATGAGGATTTACAACACTTATCGTGGAAAGTAATTTTAAGGACGCGATGCAGCGTGAAGAGACTATTAAAAAGTAAAGGCGACATGCGGCAGGATCGAACTCACATCCGACGAAGGTGCAAGTCTTCCGAATACAGCTACGCTAGTCAGAGCGTGACGGCCACCATCGCGCCACCGGCCGAGATTTACCGTACATGGCGTTGTAGTAGGAGAAGTATTGGTCGTCAGCTCAGCGCTCAAAATCGCGCACCGACTTTTTTTTTTAAAAACCACTGCCATTCCGCTATTCCGCACTCGAAATGGATCTAATAATAACTCAAATGAAATCAAAGAGTTGGCTAAATCTTATTTTAGTGTTTTCAGAATTGGTTTTGATCGTAATACACTTTTTTTCGACTTTTCTGCCGATTACGGTTATACGGTAATTTTTTTGAATCGGCCGTAGGCCCTTTGGAACGCGGTTTTGGGGAAAAATCATGATACGTTTTTTGTAGCTCTCGTTTAGTAGAACAAAACCTGTACTCTTATTTCTCTTATTTTTCCCTCTGCTGCTCAGAATAGTTTTTTTTCTCTTTTGCGTACAATACTTTTCACGTAACTTTGAGCTTTCATAACTCGAAAACGAAGCATTTTTGGACTATGGTTCAAGGAACTTTTTCGTTCGTATAGATCTCCCGAACGACCTCTGAAATTTATGCCGGAAAGAACTGGACCACCCTGCAGAGTTGGGGAAAATTATCACCTTGGCTAAATAATGGTGTCACCCAGAAGCAAGAGGGTACCACTTTGGACGAAGAATTTCACAAAACAACAGGACGTGCCACTTTGAATGGAGATTGGCACCCTGAAGTGGGAGGGAGCCACTCTGAACGAAGAGCATCGCCCTGAAACATAGTAGATTGCCAGTCTGAACTAAGAATGGCACCATGCAGCAGGATGATTCAGGGAATAGGAGATCTGGAGGAGTGTCCAAAAGAGCTTAAAAGCCACTCCAGAGTAATGAGTCTGTTGCACACTTCGGCTAGAGCGTATTGAAGTATCAGTTCAAATGAAAAAAGCCGTAAAAATGACAATAGTAGCATCAGAAAACACCAACATTCATTAATGAACTCACAAATTGCGAAAAACACTAGACACTATTCAACCCTGTATCTTTCCACCACGAGCACAATATTTATCGAGATTAGCGCGGCACATTCAAATAATCACGACCAACTGCCATCACAGCTGACTTTATCTTATATAATAAAAGGCGACCGCTGAGAATCGCCGAAAATCACGTTTTACTATGATCTCGAGAACGGAGGCACGCGGGACCTCGAAATTTCGCGAACGGGTCCTGCGCCACCAAACGGTGTGCACATAGTGCTTCTTTTCCCCGTTTTTTTTTTTCATCCCTTCCCGAGGGTGGATTTTATCGCGGTGTTTTACCCCATTTTTGGCCCTATGGTATCTGAGACCTCGAAATTCCGGCCCCCGATACTACTCGGTTTTCAAAAGCGATCCAGCTCATCCGGATCGACCCAACCCTAAAAGCAACCCCTCACGGGGGAATCTACCCTTCGAGATAAGTTGTTTTGGATCGCGGAAACGGGGGTCGAAGACGTTGTCCAGGTGATCGAGACTTCGCACGAGGGTAGCCCCGGGCTCCGCGCGATGGACTTTTCCACTTGAATTCGCGCGCGGCGAATATCATCCCCCTTTCAGGGTGGTTTTCTGAAAGAAGCGATTTTACCGATTATTTCGGGCACCGGATCACTTTGGGCGGCGAAATTTTCCGTGAGATCTTATACAGGGTGTTGAAAAACTGTTCCCGAATATTTCAGGGGCGAATTTGACAGGTCAAAATAAGACCTTTTTCCCCTATAATCATGTGTCCGAAAATGCCCCCCTTTTGAGCTACAGCCCCCCAAAGTTTTAAAAAATGTACGGTTTTTTTGGAATAGCGACCACTATTATGAACCAAATATCTTAAAA
>VMOF01000111.1:33865272-33945895 GCA_011764245.1 Trialeurodes vaporariorum
AAATCCCCCCCCTTGGGGGGGAAAGGCCCCAACTTATAATTTTCAAACGGCTACCCCTATCTTGTGATAGCTAATTCAAAAGAACATTAAATTCTAAGACTTTTGGCGCAAACCGGAGGTCAATATCGTTTTTCGTTTTCAATTTATTGAAAAACAAAGTTCGATTTGGACCCATTTTCAAAATATCATTACTCCTACATCAAAAGTAGGAATTTAAAAAACCAGTAGTCTAAAATACTCTAAAAAGCAAGTACTTTCCTGAAAAAATACTGCTGTGGCATAAATGTATTCAAAACTTGATTTTACAGCCCCAAAAATTTCTAACGTTTTTACGCTCCCAGGGGGGCTGTCTCAAAAATTCCTACAGATGGACCCTATCGAGTGATACGTCGATAAAACAGGCGTAAAAAATGAGAATTTTGGCGCAAACGAGAGGTCAACAGCATTTTTCGAATTCGAGATATCGAACTTTGAAAATCTACCTTTGACAATAAAAAAAGAAAATAAAAGGGGGAGAACGGACTTTTGCGCCACTCTGTATACTCCGAACTTTTTCACAAATTTGAATAGAAGAGCTGCAACGTTGCTAAATTGCACGCTACTCCACTGACAGGATCAAAAAAAAAAAAAAAAAAAAAAAAAAAAATGGGAACAAAGCAGAAAAGACAAGAGCAAAAGGAGGATTAATAAAAACAAAAAATAAAAAAAACAAAATAAAAACCCTTGAAAACACCACAAGAAAAAAGAAACAACAAAAAACGAGTAAAACAAAAAAAGAAACCACAGTATGACGGGCAGACGGGCAATATGCTAGTAAACAAATAAACAGTTAACACTGACAGCGTCTGTTCGAATTATTACGTCTCAATATTCTCAATTCCTCACAAAATATTGTGAAAGGTACGAAAACCGATATTTGTGTCGAAAACTTATCAAAATGAAACAATAACACACAGGAGTTCCAAGGATGATGATAGAAGTTGGAATCATACTTGAAATTCCTGTGTGTTATTATTGCATTTTGATAAGTTTTCGACACAAATATCGGTTTCCGTACCTTTCACAATCTTTTGTGAGGAACTGATGATAATGAGACGTAATAATTCGAACAGATGCCTTCGGTGTTAACTGTTTGTTTCTTTATACAGTCAGCTGTGATGGCAGTCGGTCGTGATTATTTGAATGTGCCGCGCTAATCTCGAGAAATATTGTGCACGTGGTGGAAAGATACAGGGGTGAATAGTGTCTAGTGTTTTTCGCAATTTGTGAGTTTATTAATGAATGTTGGCGTTTTCTGATGCTGCTATTGTCATTTTTACGGCTTTTTACACATGAATTGATACTTTAAAGCGCGCTACCCGAAGTGTGCAACAAACCCATTCAGAGAGGCTGAATTTGTCAACATTTTCGAAATAAGTACACTCAGAAAAATTTACCGCAGGCGCCACTAGAAATCTGGTAACCACCAAGTATGGAACATCTGACTATTCCGTAGAAATTCTATGTGTGAAGATTAAAATAAATGCTGGTACAGGCATCGGCAGGAAATTACATTTACGGTTACCAGAATTTACTTTTGTTGGTTCCAGAATTATTTTGTCGCTACAGGAATGATTTTCGTCGTTACCAGAAAGTACTTAAGGCACGGCCAGAAATTCTGGTACTTTTTTTTCACAAAAAAAAAAAGAAACGTTAAAAAATATCCGGTCGCGGCAAGGATCGAACCTGTTTTCCGTCGCTACAGTCCAGTACGTTGCCGCTTCGGTATCTCGTGCTTCCTGCATGCCACAGTTAATTTCACGGTATATGAATGCGCGGTTGGTAACAATTCTCTACTGCGAGCGGGTCATTCTCTCATCTCATTCTCTTAGTTGGCTTGGCTTGCACTGATTGCTTTGTCTTGTTTACTCTCGTGTCTCGTGCTTTGAATGATTCTTAGTTGAACTGTAATGTTTTTCTTGTTTATAATTAGGCGTTAATGTAGTGAATCTTACATGTGTCTTGGTATTTCATTTCAATGGATATTTATTTGGAAATACTTTCAATTCAACACAGATATCGTGCGTGGATTCTCTGTGCAGAACAGAGCCTAAAATTTATGCCTTATTGTATTCTGCTTCTGCTTTCTCTTATCAGTTGTTTTAATTTTGTTTGTTTGGTGTTATAAGCTTCTTGATTAATTTTCGATTTCCTACAATTTACTAGTGTTCACAAACGTGTGATGGGAATGTGAGATGTGCGTACTTAAATTTTAGACGTGTTTTGGTTTCGTAAACTCTTATCGTTACTTCAGTTCACTGAAACTTGCTTTACGTTAGCTTGAATCTTGATTTTGGCGATTAATGATGTTCTTAACAGAATATCATTTACTTAAGTCAGGTTCAAAAATTCGTCGTTGGATCGACATGAGCTCATTAAATGAATAAAGTCTTGGACGTTGAAAGTTGGCCGATGGATTCTATTAAAAGTAATCCGGAATCACAAGTAGGTATTCTCATTTGCAGTTTCGTACTTGTCCAAACAAAAAGTGTTTCCGTTATTTCTTTGAATCCCCCCCTCTTATTGTGTTCATTGGAAGTAATTTTAAAAGCTTTCAATTCGTAAAGAAATGATTTCTAACAGTGTAATGTCGTAATATATTAAGTCTCGGCTTCCATAACCTAACTTTCCTTACGGACGACTTTTTCTGGTGGCGCTTACCAGAACGTCATTAAACGTCTACGGTGTGGTATACTAGGCCTATCAATTACCAGAATTATGTTGACCAACGCCTGAATTTGTTTTGATCGCCACCAGAATTGCCGATGCCAGAATGGAACTTGTGCCGTCAAAAGTGTACTTCTGTAGAGACAGTTGAATAATATGATGGCTACCAGGGACTCTCTTAGCGCCTAAGAGAATGGCATCCAGAAGTACTGTACTTTAACCGTTACAGTAACATTTTTTCTCAGTGTAAGGCTTTCCGGGGAAAAATGACCACAGAGGTCCTAAGGCACCTAAAATAATACCTCCAGAGAAGCTTCAATTTTTAAAAAAATGTTAGCAAAAAATTCAAAAAAACGACGGATCTGGAGGATTAAATGGAGGCCAGTAACAGCTCCTGAGCAGCTCAAATTTTCAAAATTTTCCAGCGAAGGCGTTATACGTAAGTAAGGTTTGGTAGATTCAAAGAAACAAAAAAGAAACAGCGTCAGAGAGGCTGGAATCGTCAACACTTAATGGGCATGGCATTCCATAAAATGGGAGCTCTGAGACCGGGAGAGAGAAAAAACCTTAAAATCAGGATTATAGAGACCTTAATTTTTTGGGGGAGGACCGAGGACCCCCAGACCACTCTCTATCGATTAGGGGTATTTCGGCCCTTACAGCTCCTCTTGCATTTCAAAATGGCGGCCCTTGGAGCGTTTCTGAATTCATCCCAGGCAAAAGATGGTCGATATACGGGCTTTACGACCTTCAAAGTATACGTAGGTACTACAAAAGAAGCAACTTTGATCTACTCGCATGTGCTAATTATACAGGGTGTTAATTAAAATAGGTTCCACTCAAGTTATCTCGAAAACGGTTGCGAATTTAGAAAAACGCTCAAACACGTGTTCAATGATTTCGAGGGGGACACCTTTTAAGGGGGTCGCCAATTTTGGGGCCCCCTCCGGGGGGCCCCTAGGGGGGCCACCCCCCTAAATCCAAAACTTCAAATGGGGACCCCCATTTTTTATTCGATGATTAAAAAAAAGGGCAAAATTCTAAGACTTTCAGCACAAACCGAAAGTCGATATCGTTTTTTGTTTTCGATATATCGAAGTTCAAAGTTCGATATGGACCCATTTTCAAAACTCACAACTTCCTTTTAAATTATCCAAATTTAAAAAACTTTAGATTCAAAATGTTCTACAGAGCAAGTACTTTTCAGAAAAAAATACAAACTTTCTGGAAAATTTACCAAAAGGGGGTTTCTGAGCCCCTAAATTTTTTTGAAAATTTCGAACTTTTCAGAGGCTGTAGAAAAAAAACTACTTCAAATTTCAAAAAACGCTGAAACATGGGTTCGCTTATTTTAAGGGGTACATCTTTTCAGGGGGTCAAAAATTTTTAGGCCCCCCAGGGGGGGGGGGAGCAGGGGTCACGGCCCCCCAAATTTGACAATTTTAAATGACGATGTCATAAAAACCTATTGTGTGATACATCATTTGAAAGCACGTCTTAAGCCAAACATTTTGGCGCAAACTGGAAGTCGATATCGTTTTTCGTTCTCGAGATATCGAAGGTCAAAGTTCGATGTTGATCAAATGTCAATAATTCGCTCGAATAATTTCGATCTCGAGAACGAAAAACGATATCGACTTCCGGTTTGCGCCAAAATGCTCGGCTTATAAAATAAGCAAACCCCATGTTTCAGCTTTTTTTTAAAATTTTGAAGTAGTTTTTTTTCTACAGCCTCTGAAAAGTTCGAAATTTTCAAAAAAATTTGGGGGCTCAGAAACCCCCTTTTGGTAAATTTTCCAGAAAGTTTGTTTTTTTCTGAAAAGTACTTGCTCTGTAGAACATTTTGAATCAAAATTTTTTTAAAATTTGGATAATTAAAAGGAAGTTGTGAGTTTTTGAAAATGGGTCCATATCGAACTTTGAACTTCGATATATCGAAAACTAAAACGATATCGACTTTGGGTTTTGTGCTGAAAGTCTTAGAATTTTGTCCTTTTTTCAATCATCGAATAAAAAATGGGGGTCCCCATTTGAAGTATTGGATTAGGGGGGTGGTGCCCCCCTGGGGGCCCCCCCGGGGGGGGCCCCAAAATTGGCGACCCCCTTAAAAGGTGTCCCCCTCGAAATCATTGAACACGTGTTTGAGCTTTTTTCTAAATTCGCAACCTTTTTCGAGATAACTTGAGTGGAACCTTTTTTAAATTAACACCCTGTATAAACACCTTTCAGTAAACTTTCGTTCGTAAGCACGCACCACGCTGAAAGTTGAGAAGAAATGTTAGTTAATTTGACAGAATTTCAGCGCGGAAATTGCAAAAATATAGGCTCTCGGAACGTCATTTTTCAAAATTTTCTGGGGGGGGGGACCTCCAAACCCCCTCCCTAATCTGGGGGGTCCCCCAGCCCCCCCATAGGGACTGACACTAAAATTTTCCCCCCCGGGGTGCCACTGAACCTTACCACGCAACTGTTGGCTCTCAGTTTCAACTTCGGGTATAACATATTGAACTAAAATGAACAGTAAAAATTACCTGTACATAGCAATGCAATCTATAACCCCACGGTACTTCAGTTTCTCATGAACAACATGACTTTCTAATAATTTAACTCTTGAGATGTCGCCAAAGACTTTTTCCAGGCTTTTTCCCAAAAACCCCAAATCAGAATTAAGAACAGTTGTATTTCTTGCCTCAAGTTGTAGGTAGTCTTGTAGATTTGAATGAAAAAGACTTCCTAGATGTAATGTTTCTAAAAGAAATGCAATGAAACTAATTAGAGTTCCATGTATAAAGTAAATTAAACATCAAACCTTGAAAAATAACTCCGAATTTGTGAAAAAGAAATGCAATGGCAACTGATAATAGTGCTTCAGGTATACAGTAAATCAAACATCATAAGTGGCGGTAGCCGCCCAGGCCAAGTCAGAAAACGCAACCGGGGGAGCACCGTGAACACTTATTCTACACGCACCAGCTCATTTAGGGCATTTTCATGAAAATTGCGACTTGTTGACTACTTTTTCTAGCAAACCGTAGAGCAAAACCCTCAAGTGTTGTACATATTTGGAATCAGTGTGAGATGTCCACCTTTTACCGCCTTTTATTACTGATCGCTCCTTCTCCCTCTTTCTCCGCTTACCCCCTTTTTGGGTGACCCCCAGAGGAAATCTCGGGTGACTTGAAATATAAGTGAGAGTTCCTAAGACCACTCGGATATTTCAAGTCACAAGCGAGACTTATCAGGAACGAATCACTTGAAAAAGAAAGGAATTGTTATCAAGAATAGTTAGTTGTAGTTGATATGGTGTAACTGCAGTCTGAAGAAAGAGAGAGAGAAATCCGGCTGATTTGGGGACGTGATTTTATCGAGGGAAGCAGGTGCTAAGACCACAGCAAGCTCTCATCACGATCCAAATCGAACTCATTCTCTATTTCAATTCCTAGTTCGCCCAAGGCTCGGTTTTGCTCCTCACCTCGGGCGCGCATGCGCACATGAAGTGCTCACTGAGCAGAGTCCGTCCGTTCGTCTCAGTATTCACCGAGTTGATACGTGCCTCTGCTGTATTGCCAGATTGGGTCAAAAAGTCTTCAAATTTAATTCCCAAATCTGGTCAATACCTCCTTTCTCTACATTCCTCCTTGTCGAGTAAATATTTTCTTGTTCAAGAAAATATTTCCACAAAGAAAAGAATTGCAGTGCAAGGTGCAAGCTTCGTATCAACAAGACGGAGTTTGTGACACGAAGAAGACGAACTCCGGCAATAGTGGTGACTTGCTGAGCTGTGGTTGAAAAGAGAATAAAGCCCTTCTCAACTAATCACTCTGATTCCCCAGGCTACAACTGCATGATATTTATTATGCAAATAATTAATTAAATGAAAAGTATTACAAATTTAAATTGATAAAAAAACAAATGAAGAAATTGTTAAATTGATAAAAAAAAACTGATGAACTTAAAAAATGGAGTATTAATAATTAATTAAACTATAATCAAAAAGAAAATCGAAACAAAATTGAAGTTTAAGAAACAAAAAAAATAGTATGGTTTTTACGGTGAAAAGTAACGAAAAGAGCAAAAAGAAAATCGAAACCAAATCTGAAGTTCAAGTAACACAGAAAAACGGTTTTTTCGGTGAAAAGTAACGAAAGAGAGAGAGAGAGAGAGAGAGAGAGAGAGAGAGAGAGAGAGAGAGAGAGAGAGAGAGAGAGAGAGAGAGAGAGAGAGAGAGAGAGAGGAGGGGAGAGAGAGAGAGAGAGAGAGAGAGAGAGAGAGAGAGAGAGAGAGAGAGAGAGAGAGAGAGAGGGGGGGGAGGGAGGGAGGGAGGGAGGATGGGAGGGAGGATGGGAGGGAGGGAGGGAGGGAGAGAAAAATCGGATGAGTTGTACACAGTGGCGGATCCAGAATACTTTTCTGGGGGGGGGGGGGGGGACGCCTGTGAAAATTTGAAATTTGAAGCGTTGCACGGAGGAGTATTGTGCCTCTAAACCTGGCCAAAAAGATTTTACCGCTCAAATTGCTTGAAAATTGCATCTGAGAGGTATTTTTACCCAAACTTTTTGAATTTTTACTCAGATTTTTAGTAAGAAATATTTTTAGGCTGTTTTGAGATCATTTATTCAATTGAGCCCTGAAAACATTAAGTTTAGATACTGCTAGAGACTGCGCTAAATGGATTCCGATGCAGATTTAGAATACTTATAAAAGTGAGTTATTCGAGTAACATTTTATATTTTGAGTAGGAAGAACAGAAGCAGGAATTTGATTTTAATCCATGGTTGCCATATCGTTCAATAATGAAATTTTTTTCCCTAACACAATCTCCTTATAATATGATGCTTGATAAAAGAATGAGGTAAGAGTAGTCCTGCATAATTATTGGTGTTCTATCCCCTAACCTGCCACCCCCCCCCCCCCCATAAGAGCATATCATCTTAAAAACAAGGAATCAAAGATATAACTGATTGATTAGCATCAAGATTTTTATTAAAAACCAAGCAAATGCACAACGGCTGCTGGCTGCTCTCGGCGGTTGTTCATGGAACAACATGAGTTCTCATCTATTCAATCATAGGCGGGGAAAGCTGCTTATTTCGGAATTTATTTCAAACTGGCTGTACACCCGTGCTTCGCACGACAAGTCTTCCGCTTACAAAGGGTAAAATGACCACTTCCGAGTTCAAAATTTTGATTTGCTTCTTACAAAAGTGTAGGAGCTCAAAATGTATGGGTTTTACAGGTTTAAAGTTGGTTTTTCTGCAATCTGGTCGTAAGTTTTGGCTCTTTTTGTCGAAAATTGGTTTTGACACTTATAACATTTGTTCACCACCTTCTCCCAACCATTCCTCCCCTCCCACCATCCACATCCCGCACGCTGGGATTTACAGTTTTAGCGCTCTTTCCTTACGAATATTTTTCTTGACAGAATATTATTGAAGTTTAGGACCAATAATTTTGAATCAATGATGTAGAAAAACTGTTTAAAATTACAAGTTAATGCTACGTAAAAATTTAAAATTTAGAAAAAAAAACCTAATGCAGAATGAGCTGGAATAAAATATACGCTCAACAGTCAAGAGAACAGGATGAGGACAAACCTTGGTGAGTACCCCAAATCCTCCCTCCCCCTTACGCTGACTTTTATAACTAATGACAAATTGAATCAGCCGTTTCCCGTGAATATGTTTAAGTTTAAGTCACGCTGTTTTTGGTTTCATCATTTAGCTCGGAGAGGGAAATGAGGAGTATATTGGAGGTAGCATACCGGAAAAATTCGGAGCCTCCCATGGAAAATATCAGTTGCACCATTTCATATTTTTTTTAGGGGAGGAAAGGGAGGGAGGACCCCTACGAAAAACTGATTATCTTTTCGTGGGTCACTCCTCGACCTCTTTATATGTATACCGTATTATGCCTTCCAAAAATTAAAATAACCTTTAATCTTTTTCTTCTTTTACATTGTTAAAGACAATGTTTTACTATCACTATGACGCCCGTACAATCTTATGGTGTTAAATCCTAAACCATCTATACGTTATGCCTGAGCTAAAACACGACATCACCCACAGCGTACGTCTGTAATTTGGGGAGTTGTGTGCGTGAACGTGCGCAAGTGTGCGTCGTTTCTGAGCGGCAGTGTGTGTGAGGTAGCTCGACAGGAAACTATTTAATAGCCTTCGCCTCTTTCTTTCTCTGTTTCTCTTTCTTTCTCTCTCTCTCTCTCTCTCTCTCTCTCTCTCACTCAATCTCTTTTTCTCTCTTTCACACACACACTCTCTTTCCCAGTTCTCTTCTCTCTCTCTCTCTCTCTCTCTCTCTCTGTCTCTTTCTCTCTCTCCCTCTCTCACTCACTCACTCTTTCTCTCTCTCACTCACATTCTCTCTTCATCCATTAAACCGCGCGCGTTTTAAATGACTTGAGAGATGATAGGACCTAACGTCTAGAGCGAACTTCCTATGCTATCATTTTCTGACTCATATGTATGGCGGACTTTCCGTAAACCTGGGGAAGAAAACTTTTTTTTCGGAGAGAAAAAACTTTCGTTGTGGGAGAAAACTTTTTTTCGGGAGAGAAAAAACTTTCGTTGTGGGAGAAAACTTTTTTTCGGGAGAGAAAAATTTTTTTCGGGAGAGAAAAATTTTTTTCAGGGGAATAATTTTTTTAACGGAGGAGGAAACTTTTTTTTCACGGTGAGGAAAAAAATTCTCCCCCTCCAAAAAAATATTTCTCTCCGCGGGACAAAAAAGTTTCCTCTCCACAGCGAAAAAATATTTCTCTCCACTGTCAACCGACTTGCCCTGTTGCCAAGTCGCGCTGTCGTCTTTCATCCTGCTTTCATCCAACAAGGAACGGCATGAGGAATGAGAATGGAACGACAACCTGTTGCCCGATTGCCGGTTATCCTTTTGTTATTGTTCACGTTGTAGACATCTTTGCAATAATGTCTTTGGTTTCTTTGTGGCAAAATATTGCTTTCACGTGGAACTAAGTTTAATTTCAATCAGACTTTCAAAACTTAAGACTAAGACTAATTTGGTAACATTAGATGGGCTATGAAGTGCTGGAGTAAGTCCTTGTCGAGATTCACAGTGAAATTATTTGATGCAAGCGAAGTCCGTAAACTAAACAGGAGATACAAAGGCGCACAAACACTAGGTCTGTATTTTTAAAGAATAAACACACACACAAAAAAAAACTGACCGCTGATTCAAAGCGAGGTGATAAAAAGCGAGGCAGTAAAGCACTTGGAAGATGTTTTGATCATTTAATAAACATAAACAACTATATATTAAACTGCTTGTAAGTCATAGGGTTAATACCAGTCACGGTTCCGGTCAAACCTCAAATAAGATAAAATAATAATAAACAAACAACAAACAATATTAAAATTGATTAAATCTTCAATTTCGCGACATAGATACAAATCAATTTCATTCTTTGGTGGAACACAAGTTATCGAACTGATATCTTCATAAGTAAACATCCAGTTAACCTCCAAATTTAAAGTAATGAAAATAAAACATGATAATTGAAAGCAATATTTTGCCACAAAGAAACCAAAGACATTATTGCAAAGATGTCTACAACGTGAACAATAACAAAAGGATAACCGGCAATCGGGCAACAGGTTGTCGTTCCATTCTCATTCCTCATGCCGTTCCTTGTTGGATGAAAGCAGGATGAAAGACGACAGCGCGACTTGGCAACAGGGCAAGTCGGTTGACAGTGGAGAGAAATATTTTTTCGCTGTGGAGAGGAAACTTTTTTGTCCCGCGGAGAGAAATATTTTTTGGAGGGGGAGAATTTTTTTCCTCACCGTGAAAAAAAAGTTTCCTCCTCCGTTAAAAAAATTATTCCCCTGAAAAAAATTTTTCTCTCCCGAAAAAAATTTTTCTCTCCCGAAAAAAAGTTTTCTCCCACAACGAAAGTTTTTTCTCTCCCGAAAAAAAGTTTTCTCCCACAACGAAAGTTTTTTCTCTCCGAAAAAAAAGTTTTCTTCCCCAGGTTTACGGAAAGTCCGCCATACATATGTTCACACAGGGGCCAGAGAGAAAAAGAGAGAAAGAAAAAGTCCTGTACTTGCCTATACGTATAGGCGTGTAGCACAACCCAGAGAAATTCTCTTACGTCTGTCTCCACCATTGAAACCCGTGCGTCAACCAAGGATTGAAAGCCCCCCCCCCTCGCCTGACTTTTGAACGAGTTGAGATAAAATGTTGCAGTTTTGACTAATATTCATTATAATGGAGGTTTTATTTTATAGTCCTATCCCCATTCCCCCTCCCAAAACCGGGCGTGCCACCCCCCCTCCCCCCCCGCGCCTAACTTTAGAACGAGTTGAGATGTAAAGTTGCTGTTTGGATTAATCTTCATAACTTTGGATGATAATTATTTTGGGGGAGTTCAACACCCCCATCCCCATTCCCCCGTGCTCTACTCCCGTCTTACTGTTGACCGATTTGAGATAAAAGTTGCAGTTTTGACCAATAATCATTATTCCGGAGGTTTTATTTCATAGTTCTATCCCCCCCACCGTGCCCCACCCCGTCTAACTTTTGACCGAGTTGAGATAAAAAGCTGCTGTTCGGATTAATAATCTTTATTTTTTGGATGACAACTTTTTGGGGGAGTTGAACCCCCACCCCCGTGCCTCAGATTAGTATAACTTTTGAACGAGTTGAAATAAAAGTTGCAGTTTTGGCCAGTATTCATTATTCAGAATTATTTTTCGTGTTTTTGTAGTCCCCCTTCCCCCTACCCAAAAATCGGGGTGCCCCCCTCCCCCTCGGCTAACTATTGAACGAGTTTAGATAAAAAGCTGCTGTGCTGTTTGAATTAATCTTTATTACTTTGGATGAGACCCCCTCCCCCCTACCCAAAAATCGTGGTGCCCCCTCCATATCATAGAATTTGTATGGGTACGTCAATCGAAGACATTGCGCTTCAAGGTAGACGGGGGGATTTAACAATGTATCGCTTGTTTTCTTTTATGTTTTTGTTCACCGTTTTTTTTTAAAAAAATTATTTCACTTCTTGCGGGATTTGTATATTAATAATTCCAGCTCTCCACGCAAATATCGCTGTATCATAAGTGACGGTAGCCACCAGGCCAAGTCCAAAACCCCGGAGCAAGAAGGTGGCGTCCGCGGACACTTATTATACACCGATCAGTTCGTTTTAGTCAATTTAAGCGTTATATGATCTGTTGCCTAGAATTCCAAGAAAACCGCTCATTAAAACACCATAACACCTGGTACTGTTCGATTCGTCTTGAGGTGTACATGTGCCGCTCACTAATTAGATTTTCAATCGGATGAGTAACAACGGAGATATTTCCAAAAAACATCGATTTATTCGCGTTTTTTTTGCCTCTTGCCGATTCACTTTTGCGTTTCGCACCCTCGTTTTTGCGCACAGGTAGCGGAATAACGGTAGATGAAACCCCCATATAACCTGGTATAGAAAGATTCGTTAGGCTTTTCTGAAGGTTTTAGGCCAGGTCTCGTTGAATTTTGAGCAATATCAAGGAAGATAGCTTTAATTGAAATTAGCGTAAATTCAGAATTTTTGCGTTTCGGCCGCTCGTTTTTTGCGCTCAGATTGCGGAATAACGGTAGATGAAACCCCCATATAACCTGGTATAGAAAGATTCGTTAGGCTTTTCTGAAGGTTTTAGGCCAGGTCTCGTTGAATTTTGAGCAATATCAAGGAAGATAGCTTTAATTGAAATTGGCGTAAATTCAGAATTTTTGCGTTTCGGCCGCTCGTTTTTTGCGCTCAGATTGCGGAGTAACGGCAGATAAAACCCCCATATAACCTGATATAGAAAGATTCGTTAGGCTTTTCTGAAGGTTTTAGGCCAGGTCTCATTGAATTTCGAACTGTATTAAGGGAGATAACAATGATTAAAATTAGCGTAAAATCGACATTTTCCATTCGAACAGCCAGCCATTTCTCCACATACCGCTACGGAACGGAGCATCGCATCGTCGCGAGGACAGTTAGAGAATGAGAGAATGGAAGAGAAGAGAACGGATCAGCGGGCGGGATGCGCGGCCTGTGTGCGCGTCGTGACTCGTGAAGTGAACTGAACTGAGTGAACTTGTGATCTGTCTTGTTGTTGTCCGTTTTATTATTAGTGGTTATCAAACAACATTATTATATTATTTATCGTCTGTTTATAAAATTCCTTCTATTTAAATACTCTTCGATCGATTAGTTTTTTCCTTAGTTCTGATTTCTCGGCAAATCTTGGCAGATCAGAGGGCAACACTGGCAACACAAAGACAATTTGACATTTGAGGTTATTCGGGCAGTTCTGTTCAATCGTGGTTCAATACCTTATTACAGAAAGTGCAGTGATGTTTGTTAGAAATCCACTCTTTGTTAGCATGCCATCTCCGAGTAACTTTCTTGGAAGCCTCTGAGGTTTCCAAAAACATTTTCAAAGAATTGGGATTGTTGTCTTGTGCTGTACTTGTGCGCTTGTAGAAGTGTTGACAAATGTTGTCTGTACGATTATATATGTTTTTATGTGTCGCTTCTGTTAGCAATGTATATTCTAAGATCAGGCAACTCCAATGAGCTCCTAGTCTCAGAATCCCTATTATTAGCAGATTGCTGTTTCTACATCAATCATCAATTCCTTCAAAGAGATTGCAAGAAGTGCTAGTTTGCTCACTGTTACAAATCAATCAAGTGTTAAACAAGTAAGTCTCTTTTCCATCTCCAACCCTTCTCTAACTCTCTTAGTGTCAAATAAAGGATACTATATAGATCGAACAGAAGAGCTCTCATAATCTGAGTATATACCGGGTTCTGACGAGTAGCGTTGCCCGCTATACTGAGGAACACCGAGACAAACTTATTGGTTGACAACGGGTCAAAACCTGTTCTGACGCATTAGCGGATATGGGGGGGGGGGCAGTTGCCATTCCCCCTTCGTTCGGCCCAAAAAAATAGCCGAAAAAGGGAAAGGGGGAAAACAATGAGGAAAAAAAGGAAAAGGAAGTCTCCGGGGAGTGAAAATCTCAGGTTAGCCCCCCCGTTCGCAACGACTGGATCCACCAACGTGCTGACCTGCTGCAAAACAATGCCTGTTAAAGCAATTTCGTAGGCTACTTGCCACACTGCTACTTTCCAGAACACCACTCTTATAATATGTGAGCTCTTGTGATGGTGTTAGTCAAGACCTGTGATAAACTTTTGTAGAAGAATAGAATTTTGGAAGCACTCTGATTGGAGATACTGTATATGTTAGGAACTAGAGCTGTTGCGTGCACTTTGGCAACAACTTAATCCATCCATTTTAACCCTCGTAAAGGGTCAAACTTTTGAGGATGCACAGTGCACTCCCTCGAGTCAGTACTTTACAATAGTTGGAAAGGATGGAATACAGTGTTGCCAGATTTGCACTGTTCTTGTTGCACAAACCAGTTTTTGTAAAACCTGATGAGCTATACCGTCACAACTCAAACGTTATTTTGCAATTTTACTTGAGTGTGTCTTTAAAACTGGAAGACCCAAGAGGAAGACCGTATTGAAATATTTGGTTTAAGCTCACCAATGAAGAAAATCTTAGCAACTTGGCTTATTTTTCTACTATTGCTTGTAATAAGAAAAATAAAATGAAAAGAGGGGGCAGGTATTGCGCTTGCTATTTCATTCTGCTCTATTGATGTGCCTTATGATGGACTCAACTTTATTATAATCATTGCTTTGGAAACAAGAAAAGCAAATTAAAAAAAAGTCAGAGAAACAACTTGGCGTTGACCCGCAAAAGCTAATATGGTGTTAGTAAACTCTAAGTTGGCAGGTCAACGCCAAGTTGTTTCTCTGACTTTTTTTTAATTTGCTTTTCTTTTTGGTGGGTGAACTATAGCAAGAGGATGAAGTAGAAGAGGAAGCAGAAGAAAGGTGCGGTGGGTAAAAAAAAATTAGACTTGGTTCTTCGGATATTAGCGCCTTTGGGCATCAAATCCTTTGCACTTTCATGCGCCTGCAATTTATGAGTTATGCAATGGTTTGCGTTGAGCGCAGCCAACAGATTGTAATAATTATTCGGAATAATGAAGATCAGAGATAAAATCTCAGGCTGAAATCTGAAGGGGTAGGGGGCTAGAAGAAACACAGGAGTAGATAGGGTGGGAAGAGGGGAGGGGACTTGGTCGCTTTGATATCAGCTAGTTTGTAAGTTGAATCTGAGAGACCTCGTGCACAATCATGCATCTCTCGGGCAAGGTTAAAATAACAGATTTTGAAAGAAAAGTTTTCAAAGAGAGGAGATCGAGGTAGGAAAGAGGAAGGTACTAAAAAGGAAAGGTTTGGAGAAGTTTTTGGATCTTGGCCGCCACGAGTTTACTTGAGGTTCACTGATAGTTTTGGTGAAATTAATAATAACTACGTAACGCTTCAACAGCTGACAATTCAAACCGAAAAACGGCGTTAGCAACCCAATGGTTACTATACGCGTTGTACCATTGCGGCGCTGTTATTCTAAATTCAAACAAAGAAAGCCGCATACAAACGAATCCTATGGTCACTTGCAGCTCCGGCAACGGAGATCTCCTGTCGCACTCGCACTCTCTCTCGCACCCATTGTCCTTATGGGAAAAACGACCCCTTTAGACCGCGATATCTCCGCGGAAATGGCGCGCAGAAAAAAAAAACCCATCTTATTGCACCTATTCATCATAGGTGGCGATAGCCACCAGGCCAAGTGCAAAACCCCGGAGCAAGAAGGTGGCGTCCGCGGACACTTATTATACACCGATCAGTTCGTTTTTGTCAATTTAAGCGTTATATGATCTGTTGCCTAGGATTCCAAGAAAACCGCTCATTAAAACCCCATAACACCTGGTACTGTTCGATTCGTCTTGAGGTATACATGTGCCGCTCACTAATTAGATTTTAAATCGGATGAATAACAACGGAGATATTTCCAAAAAACATCGATTTATTCGCGTTTTTTTTTTTGCCTCTTGCCGCTTCACTTTTGCGTTTCGCACCCTCGTTTTTGCGCACAGATAGCGGAATAACGGTAGATGAAATCCCCATAAAACCTGACATAGAAAGATTCGTTAGGCTTTACTGAAGGGCATAGGCCAGGTCTCGTTGAATTTTGAGCAATATCAAGGAAGATAGCTTTAATTGAAATTAGCGTAAATTCAGAATTTTTGCGTTTCAGCCGCTCGTTTTTTGCGCTCAGATTGCGGAATAACGGCAGATGAAACCCGCATATAACCTGATATAGAAAGATTCGTTAGGCTTTTCTGAAGGGCTTAGGCCAGGTCTCATTGCATTTCGAACTGTATTAAGGGAGATACCTGTGATTGAAATTAGCGTAAAATCGCCATTTTCCATTCAAACAGCCAACCGTTTCGCCCCATAGATTCGAGGAGCTTGCTCAGTGCCAGGATGGATAGAGAATGAGAGAATTGATAGATTGCGAGTGCCGCTACCTGCCGGCGACTATCGGCGACCGCATTGCCGGCATCGGCATAGCCCAGCAGCTGTAGTCGTTAGAGTAGTTTTTGTATGTTTCCTTTTATTCATATCTCGTCTTTAATTTCAATGTTATGATATGATGATCGTATCATCGGAGGTTTCAACGATTTGACAATAAACAGTTTTCTACTTTCCCTCTAAATACTCTTCGATTAGTTTTTTCCTTAAGTTCTGACTTTGCTCGGCAATTCTTGCCGAGACAGGACTGTTGTAAGATGTTTAGTGTTAACGTTTGAGGTTAATTGAGCAGTGTTCCCAAACTTTTGTTCTTTTTTTAATCATTACTGATGTCCTTCATTCTTTATTAGTGACGCATTAAGAGATTATTTCCATCAACTATAACCCACCCACTTGCTTCCTACTAAATTCCAAATGTTTGTTCGTGGAATGTTATGGCCACGGCCGTGGTTGTGGATCATTACTCGTATGTTTATGAAATTAGCATTCTGAACGATCAACTTATTTCTCAGTGCTCAACCCATCTTTCAGTTCTGTACTTCACTCAGTCTAGATTTTATTATTTGCTTTACAAACGATCATTCACTTCTTTAAGCCTAGAATTCTTGTGTTCGGGTGTGTATTGAATTCTGTCACAGTGTCACGAATCAGTTTGTTGCTATATTGTCCCTTCTGATCAAAGAGAATGAATTTTAATGTTTTTAATTGCAAGTTTCTGAACCAGACATCAGAGCCACTTTCAAAGTTGTGGTTTTTATAACCGATGGCAACTAGTTAATACTGATTGGTTTCAATGGGTTAGGATGATTAAAATCCTTGGTGGTTTTCAAAGGTGTGTTCTTCGAGGAGTGATTTTATCATGTTGCATCTCACTTTTACTATCTCGTGCCGTTACAGAAGTAGTAACGCTGTCAGTATCTTTCTTTAACTGCTGCTAGCAATGTATTCTAAAATCGGACTTTTCAAACGAGTCTCCTTTTAGAAAATTTTTTGAGTAGTCAGCTGTATTCTGCGTCAAATCAAAAAAATCTGAGTGTAGGAAATGCTAGTTGGGATATCATTAAAACTCGAGTCTTTCAAGTAAGTTACATTAATTTTCACTTCAAACTCTACCATTAACTCTGTCTTTCAATGGATTTTTGTATATTTATCTTCAACAATTTTGGTGATAAAATAGCTAGGTCATTTCAGGAAAGATTGCTAATGACAGCTCTTTATTTACATGCGCGGAGGGACGCATTTCTGTCTTATGCACAGAATTTTGTGGATAATGTTTACAGCTGGGAGGTCCTTTGTCTGCGTAGTTGCATACAAATGGAGTGCGCTTTGCAAAGCTGTCATCGGCAATATTTTCTTGAATAAACACTATCGAGATGATCAGAAATGTAAGCAAATCTATTTTGACATAACACATTGCTGTATTTTGTGAATCCCATGAACTCGGTAGCGCAAAGACATCCGTGTACTCAGCTGAGTACTCTCTTTATTTTCATTTTTAAAATCATGCAATACTGATCCTTGGTCTAATCAGGGTATTGGAAACATTTTAAACTCTTTAAACTCCATGCCTGCTGAATTTCAAATACTGTCCCTTTAATAATAAAAACTATTAGTGGTCAAGTATCAGAAAAAGTTTAGTATTTTGAAATTCCTAAAGGGAATTTTTTCCTCGTGTAGAATTGACTTAGCTTTTCACCAGTGACATTCAAATAAAAGTGAATGACAGTTGATGTGAAAGAACATAGGTAAGTCTCCAAATGTCTCTGTAAGTACCTATTGTACCTACTCAACACAGTGACTAATTGCCTCTAAAATTTCAGAAGCTCTTGCCCTAATGTTGTCTCTAGAAATCAGGTAAAGCTTAAAGAAGAAGATCTTAGCAACTTAGCTTTTTTTTCTACTATTGCTTGTAATCAGAAAAATAAAATGCATAGTGGGGTGAGAGCAGTGGCGTAGCTATAGGCCCCGCTGACCCCGCTGGGCAGGGGGGCGCAACGCATCGGGGAGCGCAAAAATTTTAAAAAGCGAAGGAGGAAGAGCGAATAGGAGAAAAGGAAAGGAAAAGGGAAACAAAAGGAAAAAGAAGAAAAGGAGAGGAAAAGGAGAAAAGGAAAGGAAAAGGAGAGGAAAAGGAGAAAAGGAAAGAAAAGAGAACAGATTGAGAAAAATAGAAGCTAAGAAAAGTAGGGAGAAAGCAATGTAAAGGCTCTAAGTGCTTCTGCCAAAATTCACGTTCACAAAGCTCGGAGCTTTTTCAAGCTCATGATAGAGATATATTCACTTAGTTTTATCATTGTGAATAAATAAACTTAATTTTTTCTACTTTATTTTCAATAATTCTGAGAGAAAGGAGTTTTTCCGAAAAAGGCTCCGACTTTCACGGGTGCGAGGGGGGGGGGGGCTCCACCTTAGCGGCCAATTTTTTCCTTAAAAAAGGGGGCGCAGCATTCGAATCGGCAGGGGGGCGCTTGCTCAGCTAGCTATGCTACTGGGTGAGAGATTGCGCTTGCTATTTCATTCTGCTCTATTGATGTGCCTTATGATGGACTCGACTTTATTATAATCATTGCTTTGGAAACACATCTTTGTCAAAATATCTCTTTATAACTGGCCCACCTCAACTTCAACCGCTAAAAATAGGAGTAAATCCCAAAACCGGCATGATGTCTTTCACCAAAACTATCAGTAAACCTCAAGTAAACTCGTGGCGGCCAAGATCCAAAAACTTCTCCAAACCTCTCCCTTTTACTACCTTCCTCTTTCCTTCCTTGATCTCTTCTCTTTAAAAACTTTTCTTTCAAAATCCGTTATTTTAACCTTGTCTGTGAGATGCATGATTGTGCATGAGGTCTCTCAGATTCTACTTACAACCCAACTGATATCAAAGCAACCAAGTCCCCTCCCCTCCCCTCTTCCACCCTATCTACTCCTGTGTTTCTTCTAGCCCCTTACTTACTATTTTTTGTACCTACCGCACTTTTCTTCTGCTTCTCCTTCTACTCCACCCTCTCTATACTTCACCCCACCAAAAAGAAAAATAAATTTAAAAAAAAGTCAGAAAAACAACTTGGCGTTGACCCACAAAAGCTAATATGGTGTTAGTAAACTCTAAGTTGGCTGGTCAACGCCAAGTTGTTTTCTGACTTTTTTAAATTTGTTTTTCTTTTTGGTGGGGTGAAGTATAGAGAGGGTGGAGTAGAAGGAGAAGCAGAAGAAAAGTGCGGTAGGTACAAAAAATAGTAAGTAAGGGGCTAGAATAAATACAGGAGTGGAAAGGGTGGGAAGAGGGGAGGGGAGGGGACTTGGTTGCTTTGATATCAGCTAGTTTGTAAGTAGAATCTGAGAGACCTCATGCACAATCATGCATCTCACAGATAAGATTAAAATAACGGATTTTGAAAGAAAAGTTTTTAAAGAGAGGAGATCAAGGAAGGAAAGAGGAAGGTAGTAAAAGGGAGAGGTTTGGAGAAGTTTTTGGATCTTGGCCGCCACGAGTTTACTTGAGGTTTACTGATAGTTTTGGTGATATTAAGATCCTTCGATATGGAAAGTATCAGACCCGTAACCCCACCGTTACCGAGGTACGTTGATCATACGTGAGTCAGTCAGTTAGTTTAACTGAGATTTATATATAATTTAAAATAAAAACGTACTGTTACCAAGTAGCACTATCAATTTTGTTTTGGCCGTAATAAAATGAACCGAGTCTCTAATTAAAGAGTTTTCATTTCAGTATGATTTTCTTTGTTTTTTTTTCATAATTAATACTTTTATTTTAAAAATTCTTCAAACATATTACTAAAAAAAAAAATGCATTGTAAATCAGTCTATTCATGGCTTGTCATCAGAACATTCGTCTTGCATCGTCTGGCATCCTCAGGTCCTTTGTGTCTTTTTTCGTATTTTTTGTATTTTTTGTTTTTTTTTTTTTTTTTTTTTTTTTTTAATTTTTTTAATTGTTTTTTGTTTTGTTTTTGTTTTTGTTTTTTTTTCTTCTGGTTTTACTGTGGCAGCACGTAATTTTTATGCTTCTCCCTTTAGAAATAGGACTGTATTTTAACGGAAATGTACCACGTTAAACTAACTCAACCTTTAGTTACTCATTCCCACGATTTTAGCTATTTTTCAGTTATCAGATGCTCTGACACCCCCCCACCCTACTTCTTTCTTCCCCTAGCCTTTGTCAAAGAAAATGTTAGAGACTGTGCGAGTGTGCGTGGTACTTGAGACGGATTTGCTGCTTAAATTATGATTTAGACTCGTGTGAATGCTAAAACTGAGCAAATCTGAAAATTTTAGCCTAGTAAATGAAACTTTAAACCTCTGTGCACTTTCGGGGAGCAGTTGGGAGCAGCTGCGGTTTTTTTCCTTCCTCTATTTCAAATTTCCCTCTTTCGACTGGAGACCAATCAGGGGGGGAGGGGAGTTCGGTTGCATCCTTGCTGTTGCATGCTGGGTCCTGGGTGGGAGTCAGTCTGTTTTAGCTCCTCTCTAAGAGAGAGTCGTCATTTCAAGTGTCGGTTTTACTTTAATATAAAGTAAAAAATCTTTAAGTCCGGGCTGGGTCCATTTTGGGCCCAGTCTCAGCAAAGTTCTAACTTTCAGTCACGGGTCGGGAGTCTCCAGCCCTCATTCTTATTAAGTCTTTCGTTATTTATTTACTCTTTAAAGTTCTGCGGAACATATTTGTACCAGGGTTCCCGCTTTTAGTGCTCTCCCCGGGCAACACAGTCTTTAGTGAGTCTTGTTGCACTCTATATCTGCTCAGAAACTACTTGTGAACACTATCTAAAATATTACTCAAAACTACACTTTTTGCATTCGAGGGTAATGAAAAATTTCTAGGGAAGAAACAACGTCTTTGCGCAATGATAGAAAATTTGCGATTCTGTTGGAGAACAATGCTTCCACTCTAACTCTTGACGGTAGTGAAAATAAATCTTAACATCTCTGAAATTCTTGTCCAAGCAATGCTTCAGACCTACAGAGAACTACATTTGATCGCCAAAAGAGCAAGATTAAGACCCATCCGGAAGATAGCTAATAGATTAATTCTCCCGATGGGATAAAAGATAAGAGAGGGCGGCAGAGATCTGCCGGACGAGCTCCACCTATGGCAAGAGGCTAGGTACATGGTGGACCTAACAAATTGAAAATCTCTCCACATTGCTTCCCCTTCAATTACAAAAGGGTATGGATGTTTAATTAGCGGCCTTTCTCAGTTTATCTGGCACGGTTAGCACAAAAGTTCGACAGCAAACTGATCTGTTTTAGAAGAAAGGGAAGAAGTGTTTAATGTTTACAGCCACAAAGACTCACCTTGAAATTTTTCGTACACTCCTTTCTTCGAAATTGAGACATTCATAATCTCAGACTCTTGAGTCGTCTAAATCACGGAAGACCCTTTGAATTCCGAATATGGTTTTGATTTTAGACACTTTCTCGAGAAACACACGAAGAAAACCCGAGACTCACAAGATAATTTTCGGAAAGAATCTGGCTTGAAAACAAA
Organism: Trialeurodes vaporariorum; assembly: GCA_011764245.1. Lineage (NCBI taxonomy): Eukaryota > Metazoa > Arthropoda > Insecta > Hemiptera > Aleyrodidae > Trialeurodes > Trialeurodes vaporariorum. Next base: position 33,886,953 of record VMOF01000111.1, read on the forward strand.
ATTTATATCACGTCACCCAAAAGAAATTCGGAAAAAAGATCCCACAGTAAGCTCTCAGAAGTATTAAAATCTAAAACGAGCATTGATACTTGAAGCAATTGAGGGAAAACTGAAGAAAAACATTCGCGATCTCAAAGTTTCATTAAAAGCCAACGAAAGTAGGATTCGATCCTACTTTCAGCGTCTTGACGCTAGAAGCTGGATCTACGCGCTTCCACCTGAACTTCCTGACGCTGGATCCAGCGTCTTTTGACGCAGGTGGAATAGGGCCTTTAGTGCTCCGTCTCTATTTGTCTCTGGTATATCCAGAATATTTTTCACAATTTGGTGCTTCGAAAAATGCAGGGAAAATACAGGGTGTCCCATTTTTCTCGGCCGCTATTTGACATAAAAAGCTGAGAATTGGTACACCCATGTATTTTGATGAGACAAATTCAAATTTTGGGGTTTCAAAGCCCCCTTATCGCTGTTGACCATCTCTTGCGATGGTCAACCGCGATGGCCATGAAACGCCGAAATTCGCCATCGAAGAAATTTGGAAATTGCCATTAAAATGACTAAAAAGCTCATGACCCTAGTAAAAATGGTAGGCAAAAGTAGGCAAAAGTAGGCAAACTCTGGTAGGCAAAAGTAGGCAAAAGTAGGCAAAAGTAGGGAACGGATCGCAACCGAGAAGTATATAAAGTATATAGCATTACATAGCAAGGGAATGGAGTTGGAGGTACCTGCGCTGAGCTGAAGGTATAGAATCGGCCCCAGACCTCGGGTCGTTTCACTCGCATGCTGGCTGGTCTCATTGTTTTCAGTTTTATTGTCCCACGTCCGATCCGGCGTCTCCGACCTTTTTCCATTCCCACTACGTAACACTCAACAGAAAATGAAATTTTTTGTCACGTTTAAATTTCGAAATTCTGACTTAAGATTCGGATTGCGCTTGACGTAGCGAGAAAATTGATACCAATTTGAAGATTTAAACATTATTTTTAAATAATTCTCCCGGCTCTTCTTGATCTTTGTGTTTCGGCTCAGATTCTCGGGATTCTCCTCTCTTTCCTCTACTCGTCAAACCATTCTATTTCCCATCCACCACTCTAAGGAGTCGACGGTCAATAAGTATTTAATTTGTCGAATTTTCCTCCACCTAGAATCTTCGTAAGAAACGTTGTCTCACCAACACATTAATAAGACAGCAGAAAAAGAAAAAGAAAAATCAAGCCGTTTTCTTCAAGATTATTTGTCTGGTCTTTGAATTTAAATTTACCATTTCCATGAGTGATAGCAGTGGCGTAGCGTGAAATTCGGCAACGTTGCAATTCGTCCTTTAAACCCAAGAAAAAGATCGAACTCTTGGGTGCTCAATCCATCACCACGTCCCATGGGCGGATACAGGGAATTGTCTTTCTCTCTCTCCTCCCATTTAAAAACATGCGTTAGAAAAGGACAGAAGAGGGGGCCAAAGTCACGTGATGGCCCCCTCTGCTATCCTTTTCTAACACATAAGAACCATTTTCTGGGTCTACCAGTTTTACGACTCAACCGCAGCTATCACTCAGTGCCGTAGCGTTCATTTTGACAACGTGGCGTTTTGTCCATTCAAACCCAGGTAAAAGGTCGAATGCGAAGGTGTTCATTGAGCACCCAAGAGTTCGATCTTTTTCTTGGGTTTAAAGGACGAATTGCAACGTTGCCGAATTTCACGCTACGCCACTGCTATCACTCATGGAAATGGTAAATTTAAATTCAAAGACCAGAAAAATAATCTTGAAGAAAACGGCTTGATTTTTCTTTTTCTTTTTCTGCTGTCTTATTAATGTGTTGGTGAGACAACGTTCCTTACGAAGATTCTTGGTGGGAGGAATATTCGGCAAATTAAATACCAATTGGCTGTCGACTCCTCAGGTCAGTGGCGGCTAGTGCAAAGTGGCTACAATGGATTCTCTCCTTTAAACCAATAAACCAATAATACGACCAATAAAATTATTCGTATAATTTTTAACCACTTATTATTCCGCCGTAAGAATTTTTTCAACTTTTTTTTTGCAATGTATGAAACATCAAAGACATCTTTTTTCTTAACTCATTAAATACCTGTTTCTTAGTTTTTCACGAAAAAGCAGCCAAATTCATACTAACGCACTTATACCAATTCGCAGATTTCGGCAATTAACACCAATGACATCAATTATCGCATTGATGAATCACCAATTCTATCATTTCTATCCCTAGGTACCCTATTGAAACTCGCAACCTACACTCCACAGTCCAAAATGCAGGGCACAAGACTGCAACAATTCACGGTTTGAATGGGTAGGAATTACATAGGTACAGCTCATCGAACAATGAATTAAACTCTATTCACACTTGGGGACAGTAAACAATAAGTGGCATCAACCAAGGGAAAACAAACTGCTCCACAAAAATAGCAAGTGTTAAACTCGAAGGATGAAGTGACAGGCAAAGAGACAGGTTTTAGGAAGAAAGACAGGACTGTCTTGTACCTATCGCCGTGTAACTCAGCTAGGAAGTCGATCGGGGTAAAGGGGAAAATAAGGAAACAAAGGTTTGAAGCCTTTCTGACCGTTTAATCTTGTCCGCTCGAGACAGCGCCAAAACTGGCTTCTGTGGATTCACCCCTGTGAATCCACCACAGCTACTACTACAGGTGACGATTTTGCAACGATTCTTATTCATGTATCGAATTCTGATACTTCTATCCTTTTGGAAATCGACGTATTGCTACTCTGATACTTATAACAAAACTTTAAGACTAGGTCATTGAAAAGGGATTATGATACAAATTCGATCATAACACTTCTTCCGAGGATGCAATCCGCGGTATAAGGCAAAAAATAGGGAAACATAAGAAGAAAAATGAATTCTAAGTTAATATAAGTCGGGTCTATTTTTTTAATTTTTCGAAATGTTTTTTTTTTTTTTTTTAATAAAGCTTCGATGAAACACAGCGTGCAACAGTATGAGAACTGGAGCTTCGTTTTACCTGAGCGTTTTGATTTGGCGAAATTTCAGTTTACAAATGAAATTCGAATGCACAGCCGTAGCCGGGGGGGGGGGGGGGGGGGGGGGGTTTCATCGAGGTACTTCCCCCGAAATATCAGCAAAGGGCGGAGAGGGAGAATGGAGAGAAAATAAAAGGAGAAAGTAGATGAAGTAGGAAAAGTGCAGCCACCCGGATTTTTTTTTTTTTTTTTTTTTTAAATCAGCAGCTTCCCCGTAAAAAAAAAAAAAAAAAAAAAAAAAAAAAAAAAAAAAAAAAAAAAAAAAAAAAAAAAGCTTCCAATCATCGACTTTATCCGGCCACAATTCACGATGCCTGTGCAAATTAAATATTTCCACGTGACACAAAGCGGCTTCCTTCCGATATTAAAATAAGGTGACCGATGCGATGAGGCAATGGTCAAGGAAGGTAGGGGGTGAAGATGCGGAAGAGAGGAGCACTCCGGACTCCGGTATTGCAATTATTCATAATAAAGGCTGATCTGAGCCATGATTTTACAATAGGCTGTCCCAACACTCCCAACTGGCATTGTCCTGAAACCTCGGACCGTTTATTATTATTATTCACCAACCTGCCGAAAAATAAAGATTCCTTCCCTGCTTTCAATTTTCACTCTCAATGTCAATACTACATCTTTCGTCCAAACACCCCAAGAGTCGCTTTTGAAGGTAAGGTCTTTACATTCTGAGAAGCACGGGATGTTGCCATATTTGTCTGTCTACATACCAAGGCTCATAATGATACCATTTGCTATCATTAGACTTGGCGACAGCGGAACCGCATTGAAACACTGTGCTCAGCAGATATTTATAAGACGCTCTAAAACAGCGAAGGCAAATTAGTTTGTTTACTTCTTTCACGAACATCCACACACACACACACACACAAACCCACATGTATGAAAAACCTTTTCTCTTCTTCCTCATCTTCCTTCTGACGTTTATTGTTCCATTTGTATACGTGTTCCTTCCTTGAGTGAGCTAGAGTGAGGCAGGCCGAAAACTGTACGTGTGAAAGAGAGAGAGCCAAGCGAGATGAATCAGTGACTCATGAAGGGATGAATAGCGGAGAAGGGGGGGGCAGTAAAACGGAAGAAAGGTTCCCTCATGTCTTGCGTGTATTCACGTTTCCAAAATTTCCTTCCAATTAAAAAATTGAAATAATTCAACCAATAAACGCGTGGCAAGAGATAGAGTATGCCGCGTGACCAAATTTTCACGTCATCATATCGTTTTTTCATGCGCGGCCGTAACTCGGTTACCTACTGAACTAAACGGGTCGCGATGGCATTGTGACCATTATAATTTTAGCATGTATATGAACCATCGGAAGTGGAATCTGTTGACAGTGTGCAATGGGCCAATTACATCGCAACTATCTCCTTGGCTAATTGTTTTTTTTCATGGTGGAAGTAAAAAGGTGGAGGCATTATTGGTACCAGACCTACGTCACAACGCGGCAGAAATGTACTAGAGAGAGAGCCACGTGACTGGCGACAGGGCCGGATTTAGGTTGCAGGGGGCCCCGGGGCTGTGGACCTTTGGTGGAAACCCCCCTCCCGGTAAATCTTAGGAATAATAAATTATAAAGTCCCTACTTTTAAAGGCATATCGAGTAAAAGAAGTAAATAATTACTCTGATAAAAAAATCGTTAATAATTTTTAAAGTTTTGTTAGTATTTTTTAATGTTTCTTTATTTTTTTAAGGGTTATTTTACAAAAAGCTTCACTTCCAGCATTGCCGGACTGTTACAGTATTGTAATGATAGAAAAAAGGAAGTTCATCAACCATCAATACAAAACAAAAGGGTACCTGGTTTGTGGTGGGGGCCCCCGGGGGGCGCGCCCCGGTCGCCCCGCATTAAATCCGATCCTGACTGGCGAGCGCGGTACGCACCACCCGCCAACAAACGTAACCTGCAAAGCAGTTGTCATTTGTTATTTCAACATTCAAACACCGCGCTCGCCAGTCACGTGACTTTCAGGTAGTACATCTCCATCGCATTGTGACGGAGGTCTGTAGGCTATTCTCCCTGTCTATCTCGTACGATACGGCACGTTGTCGAAGAAACAGGTATTTAATGAGTTAAGAAAAAAGATGTCTTTGATGTTTCATACATTGCAAAAAAAAAGTTGAAAAAATTCTTACGGCGGAATAATAAGTGGTTAAAAATTATACGAATAATTTTATTGGTCGTATTATTGGTTTATTGGTTTAAAGGAGAGAATCCATTGTAGCCACTTTGCACTAGCCGCCACTGACCTGAGGAGTCGACAGCCAATTGGTATTTAATTTGCCGAATATTCCTCCCACCAAGAATCTTCGTAAGGAACGTTGTCTCACCAACACATTAATAAGACAGCAGAAAAAGAAAAAGAAAAATCAAGCCGTTTTCTTCAAGATTATTTTTCTGGTCTTTGAATTTAAATTTACCATTTCCATGAGTGATTGCAGTGGCGTAGCGTGAAATTCGGCAACGTTGCAATTCGTCCTTTAAACCCAAGAAAAAGATCGAACTCTTGGGTGCTCAATGAACACCTTCGCATTCGACCTTTTACCTGGGTTTGAATGGACAAAACGCCACGTTGTCAAAATGAACGCTACGGCACTGAGTGATAGCTGCGGTTGAGTCGTAAAACTGGTAGACCCAGAAAATGGTTCTTATGTGTTAGAAAAGGATAGCAGAGGGGGCCATCACGTGACTTTGGCCCCCTCTTCTGTCCTTTTCTAACGCATGTTTTTAAATGGGAGGAGAGAGAGAAAGACAATTCCCTGTATCCGCCCATGGGACGTGGTGATGGATTGAGCACCCAAGAGTTCGATCTTTTTCTTGGGTTTAAAGGACGAATTGCAACGTTGCCGAATTTCACGCTACGCCACTGCTATCACTCATGGAAATGGTAAATTTAAATTCAAAGACCAGACAAATAATCTTGAAGAAAACGGCTTGATTTTTCTTTTTCTTTTTCTGCTGTCTTATTAATGTGTTGGTGAGACAACGTTTCTTACGAAGATTCTAGGTGGAGGAAAATTCGACAAATTAAATACTTATTGACCGTCGACTCCTTAGAGTGGTGGATGGGAAATAGAATGGTTTGACGAGTAGAGGAAAGAGAGGAGAATCCCGAGAATCTGAGCCGAAACACAAAGATCAAGAAGAGCCGGGAGAATTATTTAAAAATAATGTTTAAATCTTCAAATTGGTATCAATTTTCTCGCTACGTCAAGCGCAATCCGAATCTTAAGTCAGAATTTCGAAATTTAAACGTGACAAAAAATTTCATTTTCTGTTGAGTGTTACGTAGTGGGAATGGAAAAAGGTCGGAGACGCCGGATCGGACGTGGGACAATAAAACTGAAAACAATGAGACCAGCCAGCATGCGAGTGAAACGACCCGAGGTCCGGGGCCGATTCTATACCTTCAGCTCAGCGCAGGTACCTCCAACTCCATTCCCTTGCTATGTAATGCTATATACTTTATATACTTCTCGGTTGCGATCCGTTCCCTACTTTTGCCTACTTTTGCCTACTTTTGCCTACCAGAGTTTGCCTACTTTTGCCTACTTTTGCCTACTTTTGCCTACCATTTTTACTAGGGGAGCACATTTTGAGAGTGCAAACAGAATTAAAATGCGACAAAACATATTTAAAAAAATACGTAAAAAAATAATCAAAATCGCCATCGCGATGACAAAGCAAAATACGACTATTTTTTACGCGTCGGAGGCTGCGATAATATGAATCTACGTACCCTTAAGTGCCGAAAACCAGCATAAAATAGGGCGATAGCGCAACATTTCAACTAGTTATGCCGCATATATTGAAACAAGTCGAGAAAGTGAGGTTATGGTACCTTATTGTTTACATCCCTGCTTTCGGCCTCTGTGAACTACAAAACTTCCATAGATTTCGACATTTAGCAGTTAAGTCTTCAGAACTTTCGGAGGAATAATGTGCCAAAGAATTGTAGTACACCTACTTTGAAACTTTGAGCTCCAATATACTTCATATTACTCAATAAGTTAGTGTTTCCTCATCACCGCAACCGTACAGAGTCTAAGTAGGTACTTTATGGTCATTTGCCTATCCTTGAATTAATTTATTTTGAGCAGAATGAACATAGATAAGAAGCAAATGCCATATTCATGAAAGCAGAGTGAAATCTCTCAATTTACCTTCGATTGTGCACATTGGCACCCAAATGAAATGTTAATTATGCTTCATTCCGGAGAAGCATATTACAGTTGTGCATAGTTCCACACCTCACAATCCTCTCCGAGTGCTTCGTTTCTGTCGCTGGGTTACTAACACTTCTAAATTACATCATTAGTTTCTTACATTTCGTCTGTAATTCAGAGCTAGACAAGTAAAAGGGGGGGGGGGGGGGGAGGCGACACTCGACTAAAGTTAGACGAAGGCTACAGTCAGGAGCGCGTGGGAGGACGGTTGCTTGACGACGGGACTAGGACCCTGCCAAAAAGTCCTTTACAGTCGACAGTGTTTTCAGAACTATGTGAGTGAAGGATAAGAGATAAATGAAGGATACAAGCATCAAAGAAATGAATGAAACACCGATAAGTCGAAGAATATGCCTCAAAAATGCAAACGAAGAGGTAGAGTTACGGATTGAGGCATTCTCTAAAATCTGTGGTAATGTTACGCAAGGGATGTCAGGCAAATGTGAGGAACAGGGACAGTTTGGACCTTGATATTGCTTGAATTTCCCTTATGGACAGGAAATCAGTTCAGTCCTACTTCAATTTCAAGTTTTATGTTAGGACACGTGTTGTGTTTCCATCAAAACAATTATAACACAGCCCTTAGTTATTTCTTCATGTCGTAATTTCTTTGTTCAGAACATTTTTGTTACTTTTTCCTTCTTGTAAATAAATAATACATATGATCTCTTACTTGCATGATGTTCTTGAAATTTTTGTTCGCCCATTTCAGCAATTAGATTGCTCCTCCAGGTGAGTAGAGCTTTTTTAGAACCCTCAGACATTGTTAAACTTAAAATCCTTGTAACAGATGGGTATTTGTAAAAATTATCAGATTTTGTGATGGTTTTTCCGCAGATCAATTCCGAGTCAGACTTTAGCTCAAGTTTTGGTTTTTCAACATTTCCAAGTGAAAACACATCTGAACCTCCTGAAAAAAGATTATACAGTTTCATAATTCTTATATTTGAAGGCATGGAGATTGAACCTTCTTCAAATACAACATCAGAAAATATAATGTCAGAATAATTCAAGATATTTTTGGATATGGAAAACACAAATTTTAGAGCCTACTCAGATGGTAAAGTACCATGCCAAGTGGTCTTTCCCCCCCAGGTCTATTAATAACTGGTGAGTCTGGTGCTGCTGTAATCATTGAGATTTGTTCCATGTGCACAGTGCACAACAGTGCTCATCACTTCCCGATTTGATTTACATTCTAATGAACTGACCAGACAGACCTGTTATTGACCTAAAAATTAAAAGGAAAAAGTTTAGAGTGCTGCGAATGGTTACGTTTTTATCACCAAAGCTTTTCAGTGTACCAACACAGAGAAAACAAAGGAAGCAGTCGATGTCATGCGCGGAAAAAGGAACCATAGGTCCATGGGCCCATTTTCGGGAAATGGGCGATAATGCATCTTAGGTCCATAGAGAATAACCCTACGAATTTTTAACTCGATCTGACATCTCTGCGAGAAAAAAGAAAACTTTCCAGAAAAAGGGCCCAAAGCCAATTACCTATGTATTATTCGGAAAAGACGCTATCCTTTGAAATGTAAACGGGCGTTCAAAAAAGTGATTATGTATTTCTAGCCATTGGTGTTGGTCCTAGACCTTTTTTTCAATCTAATACAGCGTTACCAGATTCATGCTACGCCACTGACTTTTTTTCTTACCCAATTTTGATGAAAGTCGATAAAAAATTGAAAACATCTTAACGAGCCAAAACTAAGCGCATTTATTTGTTGTCCCATATGCAATTGCCCAAAAAATACGAAACTTTGGTGAGCAAAGTGTTGCTCTTTTCGGCCAAAACTATCCAAATTTTTTGTGTTCTCATTTTGGAACACGCGGATTGTTTGCCTGAAATGGCGGCACTGAAAACATCTCAAACAAACTTCATACAAAATGGTCATATAATATCATTTTTTCACGGGTGATTTGCATTCTCCCAAAATTAGAATGAAAGAAAATATGTTTTTTCGTGCAAAACTTACGAGAAACCTGAGCCTGCAAACTATGCCGCAAACTGGAATTGCAGAAGCCAAGAAAAATAATGTACACGCTCTTTTCAGTGGCGTCATTTGGGGGGGGGGGGCGGCAGGGTGCGCGTTTGTCCCCCCCCCCCAAGGATTTGAAGTCAGGCTTAAAAGCGGAAACGAAGTCTATTAATGAGCAAGAAAAAAAGGTCATCAGATTTTTGCCCCCCCCCCCCCCAAGCCGGAATTATATTGATGAGCGAAAAAAAAAATCAGCTTTTTGCCCCCCCCCCCAGCCCTAACACGAAATGACGCCCCTGGCTCTTCTCCCATCGCGATGCATTATAGATATAGCATATGGCTTTCAAATTACTTCGAGATGGTTTAAAAAGCTTATCAATGACTTACAAGGGGAGGTCGCCGACTTGTCACCCTCGATTTTGTTCAAATTTCGCTGAGAGGTATTTCATACGAAACTATTAGACCCGTGTTTCAGCGTTTCTTCCAATGGGCCCTTCAAAGCCCCAAAATTTATACTTGAAAATTCGACTTCATGGGCCGATTTTCGTCTCTTTGCCGATTCTCGCTCTTAAGTGCGGTTCTTTCCGTGTATGGCTTGTCGAAGCGGGCGTAGCGTACTGGTTACGTGCTCGCCTCTCATCCGGAATACTCAGGTTCGAACCCGGCCGCGGCTCACTATTTTTTGCACTGATTTTCTTCCCCATTTCATGGAGCAAATTAATTGCGTAAGATACTTTCCATCTTTGAGGTATCAGTTTGCATCGCAACAAACTGATAAGAATTCAGTACTTATGTCATGCCAGATTTTAAAGATGAGACAGCTACACTGTAATTATCAGGCCATTCGCGTCGTTACCACGTGTCCCACGTATTTAACGTTACTTTTCGATTTTTTGTTCAGGGTTATGGAAACTAATGCGAGCACACAGTTCAGTTCGTTTTCAGAATATTATAACCCACAGGATGTTACGGACGCTTTTTTTTTTGGGCGAAAATATTCTACGCAATCAAAAGTTTCTGATCGGTCAGAAAAGTTCGGACATTTCACAAAAGGGACAACTTTTAGGACATTGTTCGCGCGGAGTGTCCAAAAAATTAAGTTGCCAAAATTTTTAGAAGAATAAAATTTTTTTTGTATAATATTATCGTACAAAAAAAAAGCGTTCGTAACATCTTGTGGGTTATAATATTCTGAAAACGAACTGAACTGTGTGCTCGCATTAGTTTCCATAACCATGAACAAAAAATCGAAAAGTAACGTTAAATACGCGGGACACGTGGTAACGACGCGAATGACCTGATAATTACAGTGTAGCTGTCTCATCTTTAAAATCTGGCATGACATAAGTCCTGAATTCTTATCAGTTTGTTGCGATGCAAACTGATACCTCAAAGATGGAAAGTATCTTACGCAATTAATTTGCTCCATGAAATGGGGAAGAAAAACAGTGCAAAAAATAGTAAGCCCCGGCCGGGATCGAACCTGGGTACTCCGGATGAGAGGAGAGCACGTAGCCATAGTACGCTACGCCCGCTTCGACAAGCATTGAGCGGAAAGAACCGCACTTAAGAGCGAAAATCGGCAAAGAGACAAAACTCGGCCCAAAAAAGTCGAATTTTCAAGTATAAATTTCGGGACTTTAAAGGGCCCATTGGAAGAAACGCTGAAACACGGGTCTAATAGTTTCATATGAACTACCTCTCAGCGAAATTTGAACAAAATCGAGGGTGACAAGTCGGCGACCTCCACTTGTTAGTTTACCTTTTTCCAGTAATGAACTGCCATTCCTAACGAAATGTAATTACAGTCAATTTTTTCCACGAATAGCCAGGTTCTTTTGTGACAAGCCCTGTCCAATTCAGCTTGTTTGGTGAGAAATGATGAAAAAAATAAATTTAGATCAGATGTATCTAGAAGAAGATGAGTCAAAGGCGTTGTTTTTTTGTGTTTGTTTTTTGTTTTTTTGTTTTCAAAACTTTGGAGGGCTCTAGCTCAGAAGAGAAACATTTGCGGCACTTATTCATGTAGGAAAATAAAGCCTTATACAGGGTGTCCCAGACCACCCGTGTAGGTACTTTTTCTCGAAAACGGCTGGGAGTAGAGAGCTGAAACGAAAAAGTCACAAAGGGAATTGACCCCAAAGAATTCAATGAAAATATTTTCAAAGCCCCCCCAAGGCCCCCCCGGGGGAGGGGGTGTTCGAAACACGTTTTTCCATTTTTGTCGGGAAAAAGCCTATAAAAGGTACTAAAATAAGTTCAGATCCCGAAAGAGCAACTCATTGCCAACATATTTGGTCCCGTCAATTTTTCCAGAAAACCCCAATTTTTTGGGTTAGGGGCCCTGTTGGGGGAAAATTTTCATTCGGCCACTATGACCACACTATTCAATATTTTTCAAAAATCTGAAAACCATCTGAAAGAAGAAATCAAGACCTTTCGATTGATGTGCCACATAATACCCAAAAATTAAAAATTAAGGCCCCCACTTAGATTCCAAAATTTGGGGGTCTTTGGGCCCCCCACGTAAAAAAAGTCAAATGGCAAGGTATGGCTTGTGATACATCGATCGAAAGCCCTCAAAAAGTAGAATAAGATGACGCAATCCAAAATCATCTACAATCATTACTTTCAAAATGGCGGCCATTTGAAAATTATGGGTGTTCAAAGGTAAGTCCTAGGAAAAGAGCCGAAGGTTGAACGATACATGGATTGAAAGGCCTTAAAAAAAACAAACGAATGGCGCAAACCGCAAATCAATCCGCCTCTTCAATCAAAAGTTATGACCGATTGAAACTTAAATGGTTCAATGAGGCCTATTTAAGGCTGCTTAAACTTCAATCGGTCATAACTTTTGATTGAAAAGGCGGATTGATTTGCGGTTTGCACCATTCGTTTGCCCTTTCTAAGGCCTTTCAATCCATGTATCGTCCAACCTTGGGCTCCTTTCTCAGGACTCACCTTTGAACACCCATAATTTTCAAACGGCCGCCATTTTGAAAGTAGTGATTGTAGACGATTTTGAATTGCGTTATCTTATTCTACTTTTTGAGGGCTTTCGATCGATATATCACAAGCCATACCTTGCCATTTGACTTTTTTTACGTGGGGGGCCCAAAGACCCCCAAATTTTGGAATCTAAGTGGGGGCCTTAATTTTTCATTTTTGGGTATTATGTGGCACATCAATCGAAAGGTCTTGATCTCTTCTTTCAGATGGTTTTCAGATTTTTGAAAAATATTGAATAGTGTGGTCACAGTGGCCGAATGAAAATTTTCCCCCAAAAGGGCCCATAACCCCAAAAATTGGGGTTTTCTGGAAAAATTGACGGGACCAAAAATGTTGGCAATGAGTTGCTCTTTCGGGATCTGAACTTGTTTTAGTACCTTTTAAAGGCTTTTTCCCGACAAAAATGGAAAAACCTGTTTCGAACCCCCCCAAAACCCCCCGGGGGGCCTTGGGGGGCTTTGAAAATATTTTCATTGAATTCTTTGGGGTCATTTCCCTATGTGAATATTTTGTTTCAGCTCTCTACTCCCAGCCGTTTTCGATAAAAAGTACCTACACAGGTGGTCTGGGACACCCTGTATACAGGGTGTCCGAGAAATGAGTTCACACTTTTGCTGTGAGCGCCTGGTTGATTGTAAAAATCTGAAAAATTCAGGAATAATCTATTACCTCTAAGCGACTTCAGAGAAAATGTCGGGGGGCCCCCATCCCCCTTTAGGGGGGGGGCGTAGGCCACAAAACGTACCCCCTGTTGCCAATATATCGCATATTTCAAATGGCAGGGGGTACTTTTTATTTCATCATTCAAAAGGGCTCAAAAAACTGAGCAATTTCGTTTTTTCAGATTTTCGGTAGCGCCTCTCAAAACAAAATGGCGGCCAAATAGCTACCCCATACTTTAGAGGCCCATAACTTCGGTTTAAATTTAATATTTATTCAAAAACTAAAAAGTTTCTGAATCCTCAGAACGTCTTCTTTCCAATGATGTGCCACACTTTATCATTTGGTGGAAAAAAATGGGGCGCGGAGCCCCCCCCCAAAAATTTTTAAGTTTGGGGGGCTGTAGCTCAAAAAAGTCAAATGTAAAGGGGAGTCGTGTTGTACATGAATCGAAAGGTCTTAAAAAAAGGAAGAATTTAGCGCAAACCCGAAGTCTCTACGATGCGTCTATCCAAAATGGCGGCCATGTAACGATTTGGGGGTGGGGGACTGCCCCCAAATAAAACCCGCTCCATCGAGTGATACATCAATCGAAAGGTCTTGGAAAGAGAAAGAGAATGGCATAAACCGGAAGTCAATACGATGCTTGTATCCAAAATGGTGGCCGGTCAAAGTTTTTGCCTGTAGCCCTGCAGGGTCATAAGCCAGAAAACTTTAACCGGCCACCATTTTGGATACAAGCATCGTATTGACTTCCGGTTTGTGCCATTCTCTTTCTCTTTCCAAGACCTTTCGATTGATGTATCACTCGATGGAGCGGGTTTTATTTGGGGGGCAGTCCCCCACCCCCAAATCGTTACATGGCCGCCATTTTGGATAGACGCATCGTAGAGACTTCGGGTTTGCGCTAAATTCTTCCTTTTTTAAGACCTTTCGATTCATGTACAACACGACTCCCCTTTACATTTGACTTTTTTGAGCTACAGCCCCCCCAAACTTAAAAATTTTTGGGGGGGGGGCTCCGCGCCCCATTTTTTTCCACCAAATGATAAAGTGTGGCACATCATTGGAAAGAAGACGTTCTGAGGATTCAGAAACTTTTTAGTTTTTGAAAAAATATTAATTCAAACCGAAGTTATGGGCCTCTAAAGTATGGGGTAGCTATTTGGCCGCCATTTTGTTTGAGAGGCGCTACCAAAAATCTGAAAAAACGAAATTGCTCAGTTTTTTGAGCCCTTTTGAATGATGAAATAAAAAGTACCCCTGCCATTTGAAATATGCGATATATTGGCAACACGGGGTACGTTTTGGGGCCTACGCCCCCCTAAAGGGGGATGGGGGTCCCCCGACATTTCCTCTGAAGTCGCTTAGAGGTAATAGATTATTCCTGAATTTTTCAGATTTTTACAATCAACCAGGCGCTCACAGCAAAAGTGTGAACTCATTTCTCGGACACCCTGTATATGTTGACCCCAAAAATACACTCCATAAGTTTGGCAGTTAAGTTTTGAAACACCCTGTTCCTGATATTTTGCTCCCCCTCCCCCCCCCCTGCCACCTTCACAGAAGACAACATCTTGACCATGCAAATTTTTAAAATCACAGTTTGACTGTAGAGATATTTTCTTTCCCCCTTTCAACGAAACAGGGGAAAATGCAGTGGCGGCTCGCCTAAGGAGGCAAGAGAGGCTGTGCCTCCCCAGACATTCAGAGGGAAGAAAAAATAACGTCGACAAGACAGTAACGAGAGACAACATCTTAAAATAAGGCAATCACAATGTCCGTGACTCTAAAACTTGAGTCAATCTTCACTAGGAGAGAGCGCAAGAGAAGGAAGTTATAAGCGGGCGGGGAACGAGATTTCAGATTCGCGTAACGACAGCAGGGCCCTGTTCCACCAAAGTTACAAGTCCGAGTACAAGTGGTATTTACAAGTGGTTTTTACAAGTCTGCCAATTTTCCGTTCCACGAAAGTAGTAGTGGGCGAGTACAAGTACCAGTGTAGAAGAGTACAAGTACAAGTGTAGAAAGTACAAGTACAAGTGAATTTTGGAGGTTTCGTTTCACGAAAATACAAGTTTGTAAACTTGTATCGATTTTTGCTACCATGGAAAAAAATCGGTGTTTACAAGTACTAGTCGGAAACCTAACCTAAATGTTTGTTTATTTTCAGTTTTAGCTGAGTGTGTCTGTATTTTATGTCCATTAATCCGCGATCTAGTTCCGTTTAATCGTTTGTACATGTATTCTGGATACTTTTTATGATCACTGAAAAGTGTTCTTCCTCATTGAATGTATATTTATGAGTTTCCTGAATTATGTTTTAATAAGTGTCATTAATTCTCCAAAATGTGAGACAGTGAATCAGAGTGGCTTTTGGCTGGTTTTCTCCGTTGCAGTTTTGCATGTTCACTTTGCATTTGTGTTTTTCCGAGTCAATTATATGCCTCTTTAAGTATACCTCCTTTCTGCTAAAGATTTATTCAATTTCAACCATCTCTTCATAAAGATAACTGCCAGCTGCAGAGGGATACTCGGGCAAAGGATCTAGACTCTTTGAACCAACTGTTGCTAGGTAGCATAAACAATTTTCCCTGGTTTTTCTTTAGTTAATTGAATGCTGAATTTTGAGGTCTATGAGATGCATTGGCTAGGCTATGTTTGAGGGCAACTAGGTTCTGGTGGGCGCGCGTAAGATAGTGAAACTTTGCGTGAAAAGGAAAACTTAAAATAAAGCATCAGAAAAGTTGTTTCTTAGTGCAACTTGGTTCCTATGCACCCTCCAAATTCAGCAATCCCTTGTTTATAGTACACCTCTTTCTCTTGTTAGAAGTATCTAGGCTAGAGGCTAGAGGACTCTCGGAAAGATTCAAAAGTGGAGCCAGCGGAGGCAAGTCGCCTTGACTCTGAATGAAAATGTCACTCCCTTGTAATTTACTAAGATATGCTATTGCCTTTGATTTGGCCTCTAAGTTAGTTTTGATTCATAGTATTGTTCAATGACTCTAATTCATTGATAATACTGTGCCTCGAGGCTAAGAAATCATCAGACATCCAGAACGGATCACGCAAAGGATAAGTAAGTATGATTTTTTAATGGTATAAGTGAGTCAATTAACCATTATTTCAAAGTCCTCTGACAGTTAAAACCATTGAGCACTGTGAATTTAATTTGAAGGGGAATTAATGGTGCCAAAAGTTGATTGATTTAAGACTGGGTTCTTCTTAATTTTTGAAACGACAGTGTGTAAATATTTCTTCGACTCTAAGATGGCATTTTTCTAAAAAAAAAATGTATGATCGAAACTATTTACTTTGGTCAAAAGTTTGCACACTATCTTTTGCTGTAATGATTCGACCAAGACCTTGTTTCAGAAGTGTAGCCGGAGCTCAGCGTTGTAATCGTTGGCCAATTTTCAATCCTTCAAATCAAAAGAAAGCTTGCCTAAAACTTTTACTATTTGGTTTTAAATAATTCTTTAATGAAGATCCAAAGCTGAAATTCACTTTTGCTCACTTCCATTATGCAGAATGAGAAATAACGTTGGAAAAATTCCAAAGATTATTGCTCGAGGTTCGCCCACACTTCTGAAACGAGCTCTACTTTGCCAATCACCGTGTAGCAAGGGCAACTGTTTGTCACAAGCGCCACTTAATAGAATTGGTGGAGTATACGTTTACCTATTGATATCAGTATAGGTAGGTTATGCTGAGGAGCAGACCATTTTAAAATATGTTTTTGTCCCAGAGTATATAAAATTTGGGGGAAGCAATCTTATGCATAGCTGGACAAATTACTACCAAAACAACTCGCTGTTATTTTAACGCTTACTAGAGCTTATGTGTTTTGAGTATCAATTCTGTCAAGTAGCGGAGCCTGCTTCCAAAATGCATCAAAACGCATCGGTGAGCTGTTGATTAGCTCTCTTCATTAGGTGAGTAGTTTGGATTAGTTGATTAGGACTCTTTGCTAACCAACCGCTCATCAATGCATTTTCATTCACTTTGGAAGCAGGCACTGCTACTCGACAGAACTGGATACTTAGAATGCGCAATCTCTAACAAAGATACAGAGACTGCTAGTAAAACAATTGCACCAATTGAGGAAAACGACAACTTCAGACTTACCTTCAGCAAATAGATGTGCAGATGCGTGACGATTAATATCTTAGTTTTGAGCTATAATATTGAGAATGATTCAGAATCATTGGACAATATTATCGAATCAAAGCTAATGTGGTACAGCATATCAAACAATATTTTCAGAGAGCATGTAAAATGGTTTGTGATTCAGATTTACAATTCTGTTTAAGCTAGATGCCAAACTTTACTAAATTTGCATTGGACTGCCTCTGACAGGTTAAAACTGCAACCATCCTTTAAATTTCAAATGGCTAGGCTTATAAACACAGCCAAGCAAAAATGAGAGGTTAAAAGAGAAGAAAAATTATCAATGGCTAGATAGGCGCTGTTCGAGAAAGGAACCTTTCTCGGCCTCACAAGGTATGCACAAAACGAAACCATTTAGTTGTTAAGTAGAATCACAGACATTTTCTATGGCCAGAGTTGGTCGGTTGCCACCTTATTTATCAATCATAAATCATATCCATGTGCTACAGAGAGCCAGTCATTTTAAGAAAGAAATTTGAAAAAGGTCACCGATACAAAACTGATCACAAGCTCCTCAATGTTCGGTGAGGAAAGCCTACTCTGTTGAGAATAATTAGAGCGATCATTGAGAAGTCACAAACATAACATTTAAGTGGAACAGAAAAAACAGATTACTATTTTTATGACATTTTATAGTCAGGTTTTGTCGTCAATCACTGACAAAGGAGCACAACACAAACTTTCATATGAACTTGAGATCCGACGAAAGGGTATAGAACTTTTCAATACTTTGCAAGAACCAGAAAATGGAAACTATTGTTGACGGTAACTACAAAATAATCACTTAACCTGTCTTCTACATATCTAAACAAAGAAAACTGAAACTGATGTAGAAATAAAGGTCTTTGAACCAAAAAACAGATGAGAAGTAACTCCCGAGCTCCACGAAAAATAGTAAACAAATAAGTCAATAGGAATTCTAACCTAACTATTTCACTCTCTAAAATGACGTCACTTGTATTTTTTGTACAAGTCCGTGAAATTTGTACAAGTCGGTGTCGGAATGTGGTGGAACGCGAACTCTCTCGACTTGTACTTGTACTTCCTACACTGGTACTTGTACACTTGTACTTGTACACTTGTAACTTGTAATTTGGTGGAATAGGGCCCTGTTATCAGTGCCAGAGTCTGTGCCTCGTCGCCTCGTCGAGAGGCACAGACTCCGAAACTCCGAAACGGTCGAGTTAGTCAAGTGGAGTTCGGCACACACAGACACAACCAAGCAAGGACTGTGCACGCACTAACGAAGGTATCGGAGGCTGCTATCCTCCACGACTCCCGCAGCGTTGCCGAGCCAGTAGCCGGATAACCGTCGCGTCATGCCAGTCGTCGGACCAGCCGCGCCTGTTTGTATTTGACTACGTGTTATCGGTTTTCGGGTGGCCCCCGTACTCCCCTGCTGGGGGGGGGGGGGGGGGGGGGTGTCCCAGACACCCCCCCCCCAGCCTCCCCAATACCAAAGCCCACGAGCCGCCACTGGGAAAATGGGGCGCCTATCTTTGATGTTCGTCGTGCGCGTGCACAGATTGTTCGGCTTTACGACTGCCATTTTGGCTTCCCTTGTAATGCGTTTTGTGGGTGTATTAGAGGATTTTATGACTATTTGAACTCCGCTGTCAGCTCTCGTGCGAGAAGGTTGCGTAGCGGAACGCGCTCTTTTATCAGATCGTGTGCCGTAATGTTGACTTTTCGACCGTCATTATTAGTGTTTTAAACAATGTAATTTCGTGGCAGTCTCATGTAAATATTATTCTATTTTTTCTTTGCATCTTCACATTTCGAAACACATTTTTCCATTTTTGGCGGGAAAAAGCCTATAAAAGGTAAAAAAATAAGTTCAGATTCTGAAAGAACAACTCATTGCCGACATTTTTGGTCCAGTAAATTTTTCCAGAAAACTCCAATTTTTGGGGTTATGGGCCCTTTTGAGGGAAAATTTTCATTCGGCCACTGTGACCACATTATTCAATATTTTTGCAAAAACTAAAAAACCATCTAAAAGAAGAGATCAACACCTTTCGATTGATGTGCCACATAATACCCAAAAATTAAAAATTAAGGCCCCCACTTAGATTCCAAAATTTGGGGGTCTTTGGGCCCCCCCACGTAAAAAAAAGTCAAATAGCAAGGTATGACTTGTGATACATCGATCGAAAGCCCTCAATGAGTAGAATAAGATGGCGCAATCCAAAATCCTCTACAATCATTACTTTCAAAATGGCGGCCATTTGAAAATTATGGGTGTTCAAAGGTAAGTCCTCGGAAAAGAGTCCAAGGTTGAACGATACATGGCTTGAAAGGCCTTAAAAAAAGCAAACAAATGGCGCAAACCGCAAATCAATCCGCCTCTTCAATCAAAAGTTATGGCCGATTGAAACTTAAAGGGCTCAATAAGGCCTATTTAAGGCTGCCTTAATTTCAATCGGCTATAACTTTTGATTGAAGAGGCGGATTGATTTGCGGTTTGCGCCATTTGTTTGCTTTTTTTAAGGCCTTTCAAGCCATGTATCGTTCAACCTTGGACTCTTTTCCCAGGACTTACCTTTGAACACCCATAATTTTCGAAAGGCCGCCATTTTGGAAGTAATGATTGTAGACGATTTTGGATTGCGCCATCTTATTCTACTCATTGAGGGCTTTCGATCGATGTATCACAAGCCATACCTTGCTATTTGACTTTTTTTACGTGGGGGGGCCCAAAGACCCCCAAATTTTGGAATCTAAGTGGGGGCCTTAATTTTCACTTTTAGGTATTATGTGGCACATCAATCGAAAGGTCTTGATCTCTTCTTTCAGATGGTTTTTAGTTTTTGTAAAAATATTGAATAGTGTGGTCACAGTGGCCGAATGAAAATTTCCCCCAAAAGGGCCCATAACCCCAAAAATATGGAAAAATTATGGAAATTATTTAATGGAAAAATTTACAGGAACAAAAATGTCGGCAATGAGTTGTTCTTTCAGGATCTGAACTTATTTTGGTACCTTATATAGGCTTTTTTCCGCCAAAAATGGACAAATGTGTTTTGAACCCCCCCAAAAGCCCCCAGGGGGGCCTCGGGGGGCTTTGAAAATATTTTCACTGAATTCTTTGGGGTCAGTTCCCTATCTGACTTTTTTGTTTCAGCTCTCTAAGCCCAGCCGTTTTCGAGAAAAAGTACCTATCCGGGTGGTCTGGTACACCCTGTACTATCAACGATTTTAAGATTGTCGCGAGATTTTTTCGAGCTAAGTTGCGCCTTCAATGTGTTGGCTCGGCCACTCTTCGTACTCCTCACTCGACGCAGGCGAGGGGCTAGTGCGGGCGGAACGGGCGGAGTGGAGTGGGAGAGCCGTCGCATATCAGTCCCACACTCACACTCACACGCACAACTGCCGCGTCGGCTTTCACTCATTTTCGGCAAGGCACGGCACTTGTTATCTTCGCGTCGGCTTTCCTGCTTCTCAGTCTTCGTATTTCCTACGAGGTATTGAAGATTTGCGTCGGCCTTGACCGATTGAATAGACCCTTACATTTTTGCATCATTTTTAATTCCATCTCACCTGCTCGCACTGATTTTCGAATCTGACCGTGGCGCTTGCGGCCAATTTACCCCCTGCTTGCCGTTTCAAAGGAACAACTTCCAACTGACCAACGCCCGCACTCCAATTTCCACTCATCAAAACAGTTGAATTGGTTTGTTATGCTGATGATTTATTTTTTTCAGCATCGGATGGGTGAGGAGAGAAGAGGGGCTAATCATTCGATGGACACACTTGTATGACTTGAGTCGAGTTCCATCCAGTAGCAGTCCGTCGAAGAGGCAGGGGGAAAAGCTTTAAGGGCTCACCCCCCCCCCCCACCCCCGCGCCCCGAAACTCAATCGTAGAAGGGCTAAAAAAGGGAAATATATGGTAGTTTTACCATATAAACAAAGTGAAAATAATGCAGCGACGACTTGACGCAAAAAAAAACAGGTGAACCGGAGAATGCTGTAAAACACGCAAACAAATATTTTGAAATATTTTTTTTTTTTTTTTTTTTTTACATTTTGCCTTGAAAATGGCTGCGATTTGAGCCGAAATGTCGTCACCAATTTTTTATGTCTTTTTTCCCCCGTGTTTTTCAGCATGGTTCGCATGTTTCTTTTATCACACCTCCCCCCCCCCAACATTTATATAAAGAAGGGATGAAGATAAGTGGAAACAGTGGCGTCGCCTGCCATCTGGCAACAATGCAACTACTCCATTTAAACTCATTAAATATATCGAATTTTCCCTGTGCACTGTAAACACCCTGAATTCGATATTTTACATGAGTTTAAATGGATAGAATACATTGTTGCCGAATTGCACGCGACGCCACTGAGCGTACTGTTCGAACATTAGAACATTTTTACCGGGGATAACGCTTACAGTCCGCTTAAAAGTCCGCTTGAGCTCTTTCGCATATGTCGATTTATTTAAAAGCAGCACAAGTATCGTTTCGTTTCGTTTCTTCTTTTTTTTTTTTTTTTTGTTTGGTAGGAAACGGACTTAAAGAGTTTCTCCTCTAAAAATGGCACTGAAAATAGATAAAGACCTTAGTTTAAAAAGGCAAACAAAGACGGAACCTTGAGAATTTCGATACAGCCTGGTTTTTCAAATCGGATTGCTAGACGAACCACATTCTACTCAGAGTAAATGAAAAAACAGAAAAAGCTTCATGTTAGAGGGTGGCATGCAAAATAGCCCCAGAAGAGTAGCCGTTCGACGTGAGAAAGAATGCCGAAAACCGTGTCTCAAAATATCAAGCAGTAAAAAAGTGGGTGGGGGTGTGCGTGCGTTTTCCCACCCCCTGTATGTCGTTCCTTCTTCGGCTACTGGTAGCAAGGTTGGCATCTGTTAAGCATTCTCGACGGACAGTGCGTACCTTGGATAAACCAGATATATGTCGCAGTAAACAAAAAGCAAAATTTTTTGAGCAAAAATTGTAATTTCGTCCGTTGCACATAGTGTGTAATTTTGGCAATCTAGCGCCCGAAAACCTCCAAAAAGTATATCGGCAGATCATTGAAAGAAAGTCTGAGATTGACAGATTAGAAGTACAAGGAGCAAGAAAATGGCATCATATATGACCATAAAGCACCTTTTAAAGGGTAGTGGGGTCCTCAAATTCATCAAATTTAGTGGACACGAATCATACATCAGCCGGCGAATCTCAGAAACACACCGGGGGGGGGGGGGGGGGGGGGTCGTATAAACATCTATAGATTCAAATGAAATTTTCGCATACTCGACTTTCCATTGTATAAAAAAAAAGCTGAGACTCTCTACTTTCTTTATCTGGGAAGACATTCTGCGAATTTTTGCGATTTAAAAGGTTGAGATCATAAAAAAGAACGGCATAATTGATTGATCTGCAAATCTCAGAAATGCACGGGAGAAAAACAGAACACATCAATAGGTTCAAATGAATTTTCGTATGAAATACTCAAAAATACTCAACTTTCCTTTAGATCAAAAGAAAGCTGAGACTCTCTACTTTTATTATCTGGAAAGACAGTCTGCGAATTTTGGCGATTTAAAAGTTTGAGATCATAAAAAAGAACGGCATAATTGATTGATCTGCAAATCTCAGAAATGCACGGGAGAAAAACAGAACACATCAATAGGTTCAAATGAATTTTCGTATGAAATACTCAAAAATACTCGACTTCCCTTCACATCAAAAGAAAGCTGAGACTCTCTACTTTCATTATCTGGAAAGACATTCTGCGAATTTTTGCGATTTTATAAGTTGTGATGATGAAATAGAAAGCACAGTCGATGTGTTCGTTCTGCGCTTCTCAAAAACGCACTATGAAAAAAAAAAACGTATAAACATCTATAGATTAAAATGAAATTTTCGCATGATATACTCAAAAATTCTCGACTTTCTATTGTATCAAAAGAAAGCTGAGACTCTCTACTTTTTTTATCTGGAAAGACATTCTTCGAATTTTTGCGATTTAAAAGGTTGAGATCATAAAAAAGAACGTCATAATTGATTGATCTGCAAATCTCAGAAATGCACGGGGGAAAAACAGAACACATCAATAGGTTCAAATGAATTTTCGCATGAAATACTAAAAAAAAACTCGACTTTCCTAAAGAAAGCTAAGACTCTCTACTTTCATTATCTGGAAAGACATTCTGCGAATTTTTGCGATTTACAAAGTTGTGATCATAAACAAGAACGGCATAATTGATCTGTTCTTTCTGCGCATCTCAGAAACACACGGGAAAAAAACAATAAACATAGATAGATTCCAATAAAATTTTCGCATGATATACTCAAAAATACTCGACTTTCCATTGTATTAAAAGAAAACTGAGACTCTCTACTTTCTTTATCTGGGAAGACATTCTGCGAATTTTTGCGATTTAAAAGGTTGAGATCATAAGCAAGAACGGCATAATTGATCTCTTATTTCTGCGCATCTCTGAAATGCAAAAAAAATAGTAAGCATCAATAGATTCAAATGAAATTTTCGCATGATGTACTCAAAAATACTCGACTTTCCATTGTATCAAAAAAAAGCTGAGACTCTCTACTTTCTTTATCTGAAAAGACATTTTGCGAATTTTTGCTTTCTCTTTTTCTTTTTTTTTTTACCTTTTATTTCCCTTTTTTAGCCCTTCTACGATTGAGTTTCGGGGCGGGGGGGGGGGGGGGGGGGGGGGTGAGCCCTTAAAGCTTTTCCCCCTGCCTCTTCGACGGACTGCTACTGGATGGAACTCGACTCAAGTCATACAAGTGTGTCCATCGAATGATTAGCCCCTCTCCTCTCCTCACCCATCCGATGCTAAAAAAAATAAATCATCAGCATAACAAACCAATTCAACTGTTTTGATGAGTGGAAATTGGAGTGCGGGCTTTGGTCAGTTGGAAGTTGTTCCTTTGAAACGGCAAGCAGGGGGTAAATTGGCCGCAAGCGCCACGGTCAGATTCGAAAATCAGTGCGAGCAGGTGAGAGGGAAATTTAAAAAATGATGAAAAAATGAAAGGGGTTTATTCAATCGGTCAAGGCCGACGCAAATCTTCAATACCTCGTAGGAAATACGAAGACTGAGAAGCAGGAAAGCCGACGCGAAGATGACAAGTGCCGTGCCTTGCCGAAAATGAGGGGAAAGCCGACGCGGCAGTTGTGCGTGTGAGTGTGAGTGTGGGACTGATATGCGACGGCTCTCCCACTCCACTCCGCCCGTTCCGCCCGCACTAGCCCCTCGCCTGCGTCGAGTGAGGAGTACGAAGAGTGGCCGAACCGACACATTGAAGGCGCAACTTAGCTCGAAAAAATCTCGCGACAATTTAAAATCGTTGATAGTACATAAGCTTAAAAGGGACAAAGTGCAGCATTGGCAGAATGCAAGTGACGCTGCGGCGACTGATTTGATCTTCCCACGCGCCATAATTATACACTTTTAAAGAAAATGAAAGGTTAAAAATTGTATGTTTTGCATTGATTCCTATGAGCAACTCAAAAACAGCTGATGATACATGATACTTGTATAAAGTAATCGGTAGGCATTCGAACTGGTAACAATATCATTGCTAAGATGTGAGTAATGATCGACGTTCCCAAAGCAACATGCTTTTCCCAATTTTGAAATCAAAACCCGAGCTAAGGAAAAATCCATTAATCTGGAAGGATACATAAAAAAGAATCCTACCATCGCAGAATTTTCCCCTGCGTTAGTAAGTGAAATTTTTTGCGCACGGCGCAATCCTAAAAAAAATCCAGGAATATACCTTTTAAAAGAAACTTAAAGTCCCAGAAGTTGGCAAAAACCCCCAAAAAAATGAGACTCCCCCTCAAGAGGGGATGTTATTCAAACCCATAGGCGGACCGTGACCAAAAAAATTGGGGGGGGGGGGCTAAAAAGTGATGACCCTTTTTTTTTTTTTTTTTTTTTTGCTTTTCAAGTCTAAAATGATGATTTTTTCCCCGATGACTTTACCCCCCACATCCAAAAAAAGTGGGGGGGGGGAACTACAGCTCCCCCTACCCCCTGATATGGTTCGCCTATGTTCAAACCGTTTGGGAAAAAAAAAACCTCTACCCGCATCGTCTAGGAAAAACAACACGCGAAAAAACCAGAACTTTTGGCCTTTGCACTATCTAGGCTCCGAAGCCACTCCGCGGGGAATCGAACAGCCCAGTATAAAGGGTAGTTCAAATTTGAAGCGCTGCAAGTGGATTCGTTCTGCTACGCCTACTGAAAAGTTCTGCACGAACTCAATTTCAACGCGGCTGTCGCCGATTTTTTTCGAGAACCCCCCGACCTGACTTCGGGAATGAACCCCCGCGAGGGGTAGTTTTAACGATGGGACAGGTTCGGATGTGCAAAGATCGATTCGTGCATATCAGAGTGACTCCGGTTGCGTTATTAAGTAGTCAGCAAAGTAGTAGATTCCTAGATAAGATTCGTCCGATGAGAAAACCTAGAGTCCCTTGATGGAAATATTGTATAGGGAGTACCGACACGAGCTCAACCAGTTGTGATTGGTCGTTGGTTTTAGGCTCTCACGGAGTCGAGCAGGAGTCGACGACATCGAAGGCTCCACACGAAAGGAGTCGATTCGTAGAGGAAAGTATGGGAGCGGACCGGAATGCCGGCAAATCCGCCAGTCCACCACTGGTCCACTGTCGAACTTAAACCCTTTGAATGCGTTCACGCGGTCGACAAAATCGACTCCTGTCAAAATGCATAAAGTGTCGTGTCGGTACTCCCTATACAATATTTCCATCAAGGGACTCTAAGAAAACCCACCCTAACAGGGGGTAGAAAAAGAATCGGGGGCGAAGAGCGAAGTCGCACGATCACCCCCCACCGGAGCACGATCATCAATCAAAATTTCGCCACCCCCAAGTGATCCCGTGCCCGAAATAATCGGTATAACCGATGCTTCCAAAAAACCACCCTTAGCGGGGGATGATATTCGAGCCGCGCGAATTCGAGTGGAAAACTCCACGCGCGGAGTCCGAGGCTACACCCTCCTGCGAAGTCTAGATCACCATAGACACCGTCTCTGACCACCGATTCCGCGATCCAAAACAACCCATCTCGGAAGGTAAATCGCCCGTGAGGGGTTGCTTTTAAGATCGGGTCGGTCCGGATGAGCGCGATCGTTTTCGAGGACCGGAAAAGCATATCATCGTGACTCCGGTTGTCGTATTAAGTTGTCAGCGAAGCCGTAGAATCCGAGATAAGATTCCGCCCTATAAAAAAACCCCACCCCAACAGGGGGTAGAATGTGAATGGGGGGATGAGCGAAGTCTCACGGACCCCCCCGACCGGAGCACGATCCTCACGGAAAATTTCGCCGCCCAAAGTGACCCGGTGCCCGAAATAATCGGTAAAATCGCTTCTTTCAAAAAAAACCCCTGGAAGGGGGATGATATTCGCGGCGCGCGAATTCAAGTGGAAAAGTCCACGCGCGGAGGGGACTACCCTCGTGCGAAGTCTCGATCACCTGGACAACGTCTTCGACCCCGTTTCCGCGATCCAAAAAAACCCATCTCGAAGGGTAGATCCCCCGTGGGGGTTGCTTTTAGGGTTGGGTCGATCCGGATGAGCTGGATCGCTTTCAAAAACCGAGCATTTGGGGGGCCCGGGAAATTTCGACGTCTCAGATACCATAGGGCCAAAAATGGGGTAAAACACCGCGATAAAATCCCCCTCGGGAAAGGATAAAAAAAAAAAAGGGGGAAAAGAAGCACGATGTGCACACCGTTTGGGGCGTGGGACCCGTTCGCGAAATTTCGAGGTCCCGCGTGCCCCCGTTCTCGAGATCATAGTAAAACGCGATTTTTTACGATTCTCAGCGGTCGCCTTTTATTATATAAAATATAAGATATATGATTGGGGACTCCCCCCTTGGACCCCCCTTTAATCCCCCTTAAAACCTTTTTTTATTGGCTGGGATTCAGCCCTTCCGAAAGGCGGGGGCGAACTAGGGATTTCCGCCCCCCGGTGATCCTCTTTTCTTTTTTCTCTCTTTCTCTCCCCTTTTTTGGCTTAACGGGGGGGAGGGGGGTTGCCCCCCTCGGCCCCCTCCAACTCTCCCCACAGCATGCTCTCCCGGTCGTCGATTGAAGTGACGTCCACATGAAATAAACGTTTAAAGAAAAGACACTGATTGGAACGATTGGTACACTACATTTAGTCGGAGCCCACTTCGACCCTGGCCTCCCTTACCCCTCCGCTCGAGTATCGGTACGCAAAAAGTTGGCCTAGAATGAGTTTTCAACGGTTCTATCGAAAAAAAGTATCATTTCCTGTCAACATCGGGGAAAACGAACGACAGGCAGAGTGGTAAAAACGTCACTTTTCCTGGAAAATCCATAACTTCAACCCTCTGTATCTCGGAAATTTGACATAGAAATCTTTCGCGCCCGTGAGAACTTTTGATCAGGAGGTCGAAGACTACAACAAATCAAAATTTCAGCCAATTCTACCGGGAGCCCCTTTCCATAAGGAGCGGGCGTCGTGCTTTGAACAGCGAGAATCAAAACATAAAGGAACAACTTATCATGTCCGACGAAACCTCCTTAGAAAAAATCTTCGCGTTAGCTCAGAAACTCCAGCTGTCAAAGGAAAGAACGGATAAGTTGCCCCATGAAGTGAATGCTCTTAATTATCAAGATCGTCCACCGAATCTGTCAAGAAATCATCATAATTGTAAAGTTTAGTGGCTAAACCTAGGGTTTAAAAGTGCTCTCAGATATTCGGAGTGACGCCAGGGTCTCGCGAGTTTATCATCATTGAGCAAATTAAATTTATACTGTTTGAAATAACTGAAATTATAGAGTAAAGAGATACTTGAGCTACGAGAGCCTTAATAACGAGAAGTGAGCTTAGAGCCTGTGAACGTGAGAGATGAGCTATTATAGCCTTAAGAGCGAGATGTGAGCTAATATAGCCTGACAATTGAGAAGTGAGCTATTATAGCCTTTGAACGTGAGAGATGAGCTATTATAGCCTTTGAGCGAGTAGTAAGCGATTGCAGCTATAATCCAGCGTGCTAGTGGATAAAGGTAGGAAAGCGCAGCTTTAGTCCAGCGTGCAAGTGGAAGTAGGTTTTGAGAAGAGCGCAGCTTTAGTCCAGCGTGCAAGTGGAAGAGGGTAAGAAAGCGCAGCTTTAGTCCAGCGTGCAAGTGGAAGTAGGTTTTGAGAAGAGCGCAGCTTTAGTCCAGCGTGCAAGTGGAAAAAGGGTAGGAAAGCGCAGCTTTAGTCCAGCGTGCAAGTGGAAAAAGGTAGGAAAGCGCAGCTTTAGTCCAGCGTGCAAGTGAAAAAAGGTAGGAAAGCGCAGCTTTAGTCCAGCGTGCAAGTGGAAGTAGGTAGGAAAGCGCAGCTTTAGTCCAGCGTGCAAGAGGAAGTAGGTTTTGAGGAGTCGAGTCCTACTAGATGACTGACTGTTCACTGGCTGTGGGGTTCTATTTATACTAAGGTTGGTGAGGGTGTTATGTAATCATAAAAGTAAACAAACAACTTATGTAACTGGTTTGGACTGTTATATAATCAGTGGAGTTTTCCACTGGTTACATAACAGCCTCTGATAAAAAAGTAAACAAACTAAACTGTACAATAATAATGTTGATTCACGAAGTCATAGTCAAAAATCCCAGTCTACTCATTACCGTAAGTCTCGAAATCATCGTCCACCATCATCAAACAACCGTCGTTCGTCTCGTCATCGGTCTACGTCATCAGAAAGATCCAGCAGTAATCACAGTCGTCGCTCGTCTCCTCATCGTTCATCGTCTTCCCGTCATCACAATCACTCACAATATCAATCATCATCACGCTATGAAAGTCCAGATCGTCAGCGTCCTAGTCAATTGATCTCCGTGTGTGCTAATTGTGGCCAACGAAGTCACCGATTCAAGTGTCCTGCAAGTAATGTTACGTGTCTCAATTGCGGCAAATTAAACCATTTTTCCAAGTTTTGCCCAAACAAAGTCGTTTCCAATGTAGACGTCGATAGTGATCTTAGTGCTGTCAGCGACGATGATCAAGACAAACTGTTCGTTGGTGAGCTACAAGTAAATGATGTCACTGGTCGTCGCAAAAAATGGTTCGTAGATATCCATGTAAATAATTCGCCCGTGAAATCTAGAGTGGATACAGGAGCTGAAACCAATCTAATTTCGGTTCAAAATTTTCAAAATTTAAATCTGGATACAACTTCCATTCTCAACACAAAAGATAATTTATGCACCTTTGCAGGTGATAAAATTGATGTGATTGGTGAGTTTCATTTAGATTTCAATTTTCAAAATAAGAATTTTAAAAGTAAGTTCCATATTGTAAACTTCCCCTGTTCAACTATAATTGGTCTTAATCTTGCAAAGGAGTTAGGTCTGATCAAAATTGTCAACTCTATCGAGAACCCAAAATCTAGTCAGTATAAGTCCATCGTCAATAATTTAAAGAAACTTTTCAAAACATAGGCTGTGTCCAAAATGTAGAAATAAATCTAGAAGTTGATTCAAATGTCAAACCTGTCAGTGATCCTCCCAGGAAAATTCCAATTAAGTCTAGAATTGAACTGAAAAAACATTTGCGAGAACTTGAACGTTTGAATATTGTCGAGAAAGTCAAAGAACACACCCCGTGGACTAACTCTATTGTCACTGCCCATCGCAAAGATAAGTCAATTCGTTTGTGTCTTGATCCTCGTAATTTAAATCGAGCAATCAAACGCCCCATTCATTGTTTGCCTGATACTGAGTACATTAGGTCCGAATTTAGAAATGCTAAGTATTTTACAACCCTTGACATAAAAAATGGCTTTTGGAATCTCAAATTAAACAAAAATAGTTCAAATTTATGTGCTTTTAATACTCCCTTCGGTAGGTATAAGTTTCTCACAAGGGGAAGGCAAAGGTGGGCCCGCTCCAAATGGAACGGGACTTGCGCAAAAAGATAGTCCTTGGGGTCCTAATGAAGGGGTTTACAGCACTTTTTGTGAATGGGCCCCTGAATTTGCAAAATTTTGATTTTAAAATGAGCCCCTGGGACGGCGGATCGTTATGTAGCCGAGAATCATGGCCTTTCCTACAAGCAGAGTCGTGGTGTAGCGGTAGTGTCGTGGACTCCGGATTGCAACGTCCCTAGTTCGATCCCTACTGCCGGCGCATATTTTTTTATGATATTTTTGCTCATCTTCTTTTCCCGTGATTTGTGTTTCTTTTTTATTCTTTGTTTCTCGTTTGATTTGTTTGGTTTTTGTTTTTGTTTCATTTTTTAACCGTTTGAATCAAATTACTCCGCCGCTTTTCATCGTGAATGCACTGTTACTATACACCGTGTTTTTACGTGGAAGTTAAGAAAATATTGGAAAAGAAAGACAATAACACCGTTGGAAAAAATGGGCGAAAAAAGTTTTGTTGACCAATTTACACTTTCTGTTTGATACTTTTAATATTCTCTTAGCTTCTATGTACAAGTATATAGCAGCAGTAACTATACACAGGATGAAAAAGCCGCGGAATAATTCGATTCAAACGGCGTTAAAAAAAAAAACAAAAACAAAAACAAAAACAAACGAGAAATAAAAAAAAAAATAAACAAAAAATAAAAAACAAACAAAAAACAAACGAAAAAAATTAAAAGAAAAAAAAAATTAGCATAAATATCATTAAAAAATATAAACCGGCAGCTGGGATCGAACTCAGGACGTTGCAATCCGGGGTCCACGACACTGCCGCTACACCACAACTCTGGTTGGAAGAAACGCTATAATTCTTGGCTACATAACGATCCGCCGTCCCAGGGGCTCATTTTAAAATCAAAATTTTGCAAATTCAGGGGCCCATTCACAAAAAGTGCTGTAAGCCCTTCATTAAGACCCCAAGGACTATCTTTTTGCGCAAGTCCCGTTCCATTTGGAGCGGGCCCACCTTTGCCTTCCCTTGTCAGACTGCCTTTTGGTATTAATTCTGCATCTGATATCTTTCAAGCTGAGATGGTAGAGAAATTTAAGGATATCCCGAACTTCATTATTTATGTTGATGATTTTTGCATTTATGTTAAATCAATAGAGGAGCACGATGAGACTTTACGTCTAGTGCTTCAGCGAGCCCAAGAGATAGGAATAACATTTAATCTCCCCAAATGCAAATTTTTTAAAACGTCTCTTAAATTTCTCGGTGACATTTATTCTCAAAACCAAATCACTATTGATCCAGATAGGGTAGAGGCCATAAATCGGATGGATCCCCCCTCTAATATCACTGAGTTACAAAGATTTTTAGGTGTAATAAATTACTTACGTTCATTCATCCCCAACATGTCTTCTCATACTACTAACCTTCGTAAACTATTGAAAAAGGATACCATCTGGGAATGGACTGAATCTCATAATCAGGAATTTATTAAACTTAAAAACCTTGTCACTAATGCCCCTGCCCTCACTAATTTTGATGTCAACAAACCAATTTTATTGTCAGCTGATGCTTCACAGGATGCCCTAGGTGCCGTTATATCTCAGGATGGCAAGCCAGTTGCTTACGCTTCAACTACCTTAACTAATTCTCAACAACTATGGGGTCAGATTGAAAAAGAGTTACTGGCTATCCATTTTGGATGTAACAAGTTCCATCAATACTTGTTCGGTCAAAAAATTAATGTTCAAACGGACCATAAACCCCTGGAAACCCTGTTCAAAAAATAGTACAAAGATATCCCTATTAGACTACAAAGGATAATGTTAAAATTGGAACGCTATGACATTCAAGTGAAATGGGTGCCTGGCAAAACACTCATCATAGCGGACACTTTAAGTAGGGCTCCTCTTAAAGGAAACATGTCTGATGCAGATATGTTACAATCAGAATTAGATTGCTAAATTGCTGTTTTAGATCAAAGCTTATCTTTGTCTTTTTCAGAAAAGAAACTCGAAGAATTAAAGTTAGAAACTAGCAAGGATGAAACCCTTAATATTTTAAAAAATTATTATTTTAATGGATGGCCTGTGACCAAACAAGAAACCCCCAGTTTAGCAAAACCCTTTTTCAGCATCAGACATCAGATCACAGTTAGAGATAATTTAGTTTTTAAGTTAAATAGCATAATTGTTCCTAAATCTCTTCAACGTCAGATTCTTCAAATCATTCATGAAGGTCACTTAGGATTTCATTCTTCGTTGCGAAGAGCCAAAGAAGTAGTTTATTGGCCCTTTATGAGTGCAGATTTAAAAAACTTGGTTAGTAATTGTAAAATATGCATTAATTATTCAAATGCCAATCCAAAGCAACCCTTAACTCCCCATGATATTCCGCTTTTACCTTGGGAGAAACTAGGGACTGATTTGTTTGTTTTAATAATGAAAATTTTTTTAAATTTCCGTTGACTATATCTCAAAATACCCTGAAGTCATTTCCTTGAAAACTGCAACTAGCAGTAAATATGTTATTAACGCTTTAAAGTCTATGTTTGCACTGATGGTATCCCTGTCACCCTTGTCAGTGATAATGGACCTCCATTTAATTCTGATTCTTTTTCTAATTTTGTTAATTCTTGGGACTTTACGCATGTCACAACATCACCTTATCATTCTCAATCAAATGGAATGGTTGAGCGAACAATTCAAACCATCAAAAATCTAATGCGTAAATGTCATGAAGATTCTCAGGATTTTTATCTTGCTTTACTCAACTTTAGAAACACTCCAAAAGTTGATGGTCCATCTCCTTGTGAACTTCTTATGTCGAGAAATGCTCGCACCAAATTACCATGTACTAATGATAGTTTAAGACCAAAGCTGATTAATGTTTCTCAATATTCTCAAACTCTAACAAAAAGAAAGGAATCCATGATTAAACGTACTTCAACATTTAAACCTCTTTAACAACTTAAGGTCAATGATTAAGTTTATTTTAAAATAAACCTAACGAGCATTGGTCCAAAGGTAACGTGACAAAGATATGCGAAAAGCCAGACTCATTTGTCATTCAAACACCATGTAGCAAACTATTTCGACGTACTCGTCAAGACATTAAAATTGCAACCCAAAACAGTATCTTTTAGTTTTGAAAATTTAGATAAGAATCAGAAATCTGAAACTGTAAAAACTGGTCACAAAGAACCTTTAAATGAAAATTTTAATAATTGTATTGAAGATGATGTTGTAAACTTTAAATTTAAATTAACACCTGCAGCCAAACCGGCACCTGTTGCTGAATGTACTTCAACTGGAATTCAAAAGAATGCAAGTACTCCAGAAATTCCGGAAATTACAATTGATTCAGATGATTCCGACTATGGTACTCCTCAATTAGTTATCACACACAACAACAATACTCCAATTATTAAAAAATGTAGTAAAGGTCGTGGCAGAGGCGTGCCTTTACGTGAACCTAGCTCTAGGAAAATCAAATTACCGGCTAGATTTTTAGATTAAGTAATAAATCGTGTTATTCGTGTGATATAATCACATAAACTGTTTTTAACACATCGTTTTAATTCATTGTTTTGGATCTTGTAATTTTTTTAATTGTTATGTGGCTGTAATTATTCCTACAATTCTTTGTATTGTTGTTTAGTTTAAAAAAGGGAGGATGTTAGTATGTACACTCAAATGTAGATAGCGACTCAGTCGCCAGGGTGCGTTCCCTATTGGTTATTAGTTAAGTATGTTATTATTAATAAAGTCGTCGGCCTGACTAGCCGTAATGATGGTCGCCTCAAACCTTGTCTTTTATCCTTCTAAATCCTGTTACAATAGTCATTAATAATTCCCTCCGACCAGACCCAAGAGTCAAACTGTGTCAACTAATAACAAAGGCTACCAGGCCTTAACCCTAGATACCAATAACTATCCGACCCTTCCTTCAACAAGCAAGAGTCAAGAAGAACCTAATAAACCCAGTGAACCCTGCAATAAATTATACTCTTCTAGTGATCTCAAATTTAAATATAGTGAAATAACCAAAGCATCTCCTGCCAAGAGGAAAAAACCTTCGCCTAGCGAGGGTCAAAAGTTCCCCAGTGAACAATGGTTAAATAATTACAAGAAATCACTGCCAAACCAAACCAAATCCAGCGAAACAATATCAAAAAAACCTAGGTGTACCATCCAAACACCTGTCTCACATAATTCAACATCCGACATTAGCTCGGAATCAACTAACCAAAAAATGATCTCAAATACATCTGAGGCCCCCTCAGATGCAAACAACACCGTATTACCATCTCCAACATTCAACTCATTTGCTCCTTCATCAAATATCAATACCGAATTCCATATCACAATTAACCCTGATTGTGACATGGATTTAGGAACTGAAGAAATTGTTCCATCTCATGAAGCGGGAGCTCCACCTCCTTCTTCATAGTCTACTGCTACGTAAGTCGTATCTATTCATAACCCTTGTCTTTAGACATATATCTGTTTACTTTTATCATCATCATTATGTCTGCCTTTGAAAACTTCCGCATTCTATCATGGAATATTCGATCAATCCGATCTAATAGATACGACCTCATTGACTCCGTCAAAACCATATACCCTGAAATTGTTCTTTTAAACGAAGAAATACTGATCGAATTAAAATCAACGGCTACAATCACTACAGGAAAGATAGAGAAGATGGCTACGGTGGCCTTCTCTGTCTTGTAAAAAGTTCTCTTCAATCATAATTAGTGTCCACAAACGTCGACAATCTTGACAATGGAATTGAAGTCCTTATCATTAAAATACAATTAGAAAACCAAGAAGATATCTATATTATAAATATGTATATTCATCCTGACACAAAACTCCACTTGAATAATCTCACAGCTTTTTTTCAAACGAATGACCTTATCGACAAAAAACTCATTTGGTCAGGCGACTTCAACTGCCGACATACTATTTGGGGAAGCAGTAGAGAAGACCGAAATGGTATTGTCATCGTGGATCTGGCTCATGAACTCAATCTATTCAGTGCAAACTCTATTAACCCATTGCCAACTAGAGTAACCTCACCGCACCAAGAAAAATCTTTTTCTGATCTAACTTTTATCCCTAGTGCGCTCTGTCGAAACCTGCCTTGGGAATTGTTATCCACAGGTGGTAGTGATCATTACCAGTGCCTTACTGTTCTCCAAAAATGCATCAATCCGCTTAGCGAAGGAGTTCACTCACCAACCCCGAAACCTCCTGCCCTTAAATCGTGGAGTGACTTCAGAAAACGAGTAGATGATCGCCTAACGGCATCATTCTATTCATATGAGTCATTCATTCAAACTCTTAAAGACTGTTATGCCGAATGTAAAGCAGAGGAAGAGAACAGCGACAAGAGAAATGCTGGAAAGCCCTTGTCAAATGCTAAAAAAAAAATTCAAAAAAATTCCTTGGTGGACTGAGGAGTGTCAAGAAAAGAAGAATCAAAGAGACGAACTTCTCCACCTTTTCAAGCAAAGAGGTGAACTATCAACGTTTCTAGAATACAAAAAAGCAGCCGCAGAATTTAAACTTTTCATCAAAAAGACTAAACGTGAATGCTGGCATGAATTTAGGGAAAGTTTATCTCATGATACCCCTGCAAAAACCGTCTTTCATAAAGTGAATATACTCAACCGGGCTCTACAACCCAATGTCGAAACTAACGAAAAATGGATTCCGGCATTTTACGAAACCCTAGCACCACCATCTACTTTCTATCCTCAAGCAGAAAACCAAACATGCTTTTCAGAAAGTTGCCCGGAAATCACTATAAATGAACTCAAGCTATCTCTGCATCAACTCAAAAAGAAACAAGCAGATCGTTCTGACACTACAGTGTCAGAGAAGGCGCACCTTGAGCAAATTTGGTCCCTCATAAATCAAATTCCATTTCCATCATCTCAAAAATAATCTGTCCAGCAAAAATCCGGGTTCGAACCTGGGTGCGGCGAGTGGGTAGGAGTTAGGACCACTACGTACGATCTAAGGACAAAACCCTTCGAATATTCCACCATCTAAAAAAAAATTGTCCAGCAAAAGTTGGGGCCCGAACCTGTGTGCGGCGAGTGGGGGGGGGGGGGGGGGGTGTGTAGAACCGCTACGGACAATCATAGAACAATACCTCCGAATTTTCCATCTCAAAAAAATTGTACAGCAAAAGTTCAAGTTCGAACCTGTAAGCGGCGAGGGGGGGGGCACTAAGGTCAATCTCAAACCCTTCGGATTTTCCAACAACTCAAAAAATTGTCAAGCAAAAGTTTGGGTCCGAACCTGTGTGCGGCGAGTGGGGTGAGGGGGTGTAGAACCACTACGGACAATCTTAGAACAATCCCTTCGAATTTTCCACCATCTCAAAAAAATTGTCCGGCAAAGTTCGGGTCCGAACCGGTGTGTGGCGATTGTGGGGCAGGGGGGGAGGGGAGGTTAGGACCACTACGGACAATCTTAAAACAAACCCCTCAGATTTTCCACCATCTCTAAAAAAAATGTATCTAGCAAAAGTTCGGGTCTGAACCTGTGTGCGTCGAGTGGGGGTGGGGGGGGCGGTAGGACCACTACGGACAATCATAGAACAAATCCTTCGAATTTCCCAATGCACATCACTAAACGCACGTAATAAACAATCAAATACTCATAAAACAATTTTGAACCCCCTTTAGTAAAAAAGGTAGTCAACGATATAGTATGTCCCGCAAAATAGGGAAATGAAAAAGTGATCAGTAGTAAGAAGAAATCGGACCATGCCGAGTCATTGGTTATTAGTCCTCTGAACGCATTATTTTCATGCGAAAATTGGTCTACAGGTTAACTGGCAGTGACGGCTCTATCATTTGGCAACACTGTTTTTGTCTCTATTTGATTTCATATGTAAAATGATCGATTTTTGGGTAGGCGACTGGCCTCAACAAGAATCGATTATTTTTCATGATGTGTTAAAGTAGAGAAAAACAATGTTGTCATATTCCATTAGCTGGCACCGTTCTTTCGTTGCCCGGTAAAAAATTTGAACGTGAAGTGTGATGCCAAGTAAGACAAAGGACGCCATGGCAAAACGTAAGAAAAGATGAAGAAGTTACAGCGAGTCAAAAGACATCTCTCCTAAATGTCCCCAGGACGTCCCACGACTGGTGACAAGCATTCGATCCGCGCACAATGGCCGAAATACGTCAATCAAGTCTCGGAATGATAAAAAATAGACGGTAGGGAATACCCTACGAACCCTTTCTCACACCATTTGAGGGAGACCCCCAGACCCCCCCCCACCACTAAAGAATTCTGGAGGAGACCCCCTAACTCCCTAAAGAATTCTGGGGGAGACCCCCAGACCCCCTTTAGAATGCTAGGAGAGACCCCCAAACCCCCCTTTAAAATGCTGGGGGATACCCCCAGACCCCCCCCCCTTTATAATTCTGGGGAAGACCCCCAAACCCCCCTCAAATTTCAAATATTTTCACCTCTTGACATAATTCTGCCTTCAATCCGAAAAATTTGAAATTTTGTAGAGAAGCTGTATGTAGGAATAGTTGCCTTTTGTTATTTGAAGGCTAATTGAGAGCCTTAATCTGATGTTGCTTATAACAGGGTTTAGAGTAATTCCAGATTCCAATAAGTTTTTATCCTTTGAGCTGCATTCATTATATTTGCTTTTTGTTCTATTTTTGAGAGTTTCTTTTTTCCCTTAGTTTTTATAGGAGGTCGAAATGTACTGATTCTTGCATTTCCTCCATTGAGTACTATGTTTGGTTTCTTCTTTCAAACTGTGGATCTTCAAAATCATTTTTTTGTTTAATAGATTAACCCCCTCCACAGATGTACTTAAGTCGTAGATTGTGCAAACAAAATTTCAACAAAATTCATTCAGCCATTTTTGATTGACTTTTCTTGATAAGATTAATTTTCCTTGAATATTCTATTTTTTGGTGTAATGAAACCTTTATTGCTTTTAAACAGCTTTAGACTTAAAAGTTGTATATTGTAGTAATACATTGAAAAGAAAGGACGTGGCACAATCCTTATGGGAAATGGCCTACGGTCAAACTTAATAAATGTGGCATCATTTTTTTCGTCTCGTCGTCCTGATCAAAAAGTCTCACGGGCCCAAAAAATTATCATCGCAAGTTTTCGAGATAATCTAGGTTAAAGTTTGAGCAAATCTCGGCACTCAGGGACGAATTCGCTCGGTAATTGAGCGTACGTCTAACCCTGGAAGCGGCTTACCGCAAACTGGCGATGGCTGCCGCCCCTTTTGCTCACACTCTATCCGGAGAGCGTGTTGAAGCGTTTGGAGTGGGAGAAAAAGGGGCATCACCTCCGGACGGAGTGTGAGCAAAAAGAGCGGCAGCCATTGCCAGTTTGCGGCAAGCCGCTTCCGGGGTAGGACGCACGCTCAATTGCCGAGCGAATTCGTCCCTGAGTGCCGAGATTTGCTCAAACTTTAAGCTCGATTATCTCGAAAACGGGCGATGATAATTTTTTGGGCCCGAGAGACTTTTTGATCAGGACGACGAGACGAAAAAAATGACGCCACATTTATTAAGTTTGACCGTAGGCCATTTCCCATAAGGATTGTGCCACGTCCTTTCTGCCTAGGCTGGTTGCAAACGTTTTGATGCAATTTTCATCGAACTTAATTGAGTCATACTTGAATTACTTATTCCAAATATTATGTTTTTCTTAATATTTGCTTACAATTAGTTTCAAAAGATTTTTGCTCGAGCTCGATCGTACCTATATTACTCCTCGAAACGGCCTTAAGGTTTTTGTGAGGACAGTACCAGAAAAATATTTTAGTGCACACAGTGCAGTGTTTAGTGTATTTTTTTAACACATTATGTTTCTGAAAAGTTTTGTCAAAATCCATCCAATTAATGATTGAATCCAAGTTTAAAGTTAATTCCTCACTTTCATTCTTTTCTTTTTTGGTCAAACACCCTATTTTGATTTTTTAAACTCTCTTATGGGTTGTATATTGTAACTGTAAGGGCTACTTTCTTTTGTAAACCAATTGTAGATTTTATTTGCCAGATTTAGTCAAAATTCATTGGACCAAACCTGAATTATCCGAAATAATAAGATTATGTTTTTATTTGCTTATATTCCCATATTTTTTTCTCAATCGCACCTATATATTGCCTCTTGAAACGGTCTAATCGGTTGTGTATGGTGATCAAGAGAGGAGAATATGTTAGTACTTTGATAGTAGATTGTGTGTAAAAAGTTTCATGAAAATTCATCCAGCCATGATTGATTGACTCCAAGTTTTAAGATTACTTAATTTCTCTCGATAATTCCATTTTTTGGCTCGAGCGCACCTATTTTGATTCTTTAAACAATTTTGAGGGTTGAACATTGTAACTATAAGTGGTTTATTTTATAGTAGGCTGAATGTAGATTCTTTTTTGCTAACTTTCATCAAAATTGATTGAACCAAACCTGAACTATCCCAAATAATAGGATTATATTTTTATTTGCTCATATTCCCAAAATTTTTGCTCAATCGCACCTATATTACATCTTGAAATGGTTTTATCGGTTGTTTTTGGTGATACAGAGAGGAAAATATTTAAGTTTATTGATAGTAGATTGTGTGTACAAAGTTTTATCAAAATTCATGGAGCCATTATTGATTGACTCCAAGTTTTAAGATTGATTTCTCACGATAATTTTTGGCTCGAGCGCGCTTATTTTGATTTTTTAAACAGTTTTAAGGAATGAATATAGGAACTATAAGTAGTTTATTCTTCAGAAGGCTGAAAATAGATTTTTTTTGCTAACTTTCATCAAAATTTATTGAGCCAAACTTGAATTATTCTATTTTTATTCATTTTTATCCATTTTACCATTAATTTTAATGGAAATAATTTTTTCCCTTTGACTACCCTAAAAGTCAAAATTTCAAAAAAACAAAAAAAGTACCTCGGGGGAATCTAAAAAGCAACAACTGTGCAAAATCTGGATGCATGAGGATCAATGGTTCAAAAGTTATGCCTAGGTACGGAGTGACGGACAGCCGGACTGACGCCCCATTATTTTTTTACATAAATCTCTCTAAGTTAGAAAGGGTTAAGAAATATGAAAATATGATGGAAGGATGTTCTTATGGATGGTATTAGACATGATGAGAGGCCATTACTTTGACTAAGTCATGATTGACTTTGTCGTGAGAGGCCAACTATCGCAACAAAATACCTTGAAAATCTCTGCGCCATCGCAATACTTTCTCAATTTTTCTAATTTCATTAGAGTGAGAAAGTAAAAATACAATCACACCATCTCACAATCACACGTCCGAGAACAGGTTAATGTCCTTCTTCCAGAGGGTAAAATGTCCTTGGACGTATTTTGGTCTTAATATTTTCATGAAATTTTTTAGATGCTCCATTCCACGTCCCATGACTTGTGTTAAAAGATTCGATCTGGGTATAGTGTCCGAAAGACGTCCCGCGGACCTCGAAATTCTAATAGAAAAACAGATAGAAGCACATTATGTCCGTTGGACGTCCGAAAAAGGTCGATTTCATTCCTCCGAAGGATAAAATGTCCTTGGACGTATTTTGGACATCGCATTTTGACTCTCTTTGTTGGATGTTCTATTGGACGTCCCACAACAATTTTCCACGCAATTTCAGAGAGAAATGGTGCGCTGACACATTACTCAATAAAAATAAACGCGCTAACTTATTTGTCATCAAATTGTGATGGGCGATTTCACTTTTCAGCAAAAGTGGAAGTGTTAACACAATCTAATCTATTTTCTCAAATTCTGATTATTAGCGCTAAAAATATTTTTGGCTCAAATTAGTACGCTCACCTCAGAATCAGTAAAATCCGATGCGCTGCCATAATTTTTAGAAGAAATTGATGAGATCACACAATTTTCAGAAAGACATGGCGAGTTGATCCATTTTGCAGCAAAAATAAGCGCGTTAACTTAATTTTCACCAAATTGTGGTGCACAACTTCAATTTTCAGCAAAAGTATGAGCGCTAGCTCAATTTCCCCATTTTCTCCCATTCCGTCTTATTTTCTTTTTTTTATAACGCTTGAAAATATTTTTGCTCAAAACTGCGCACTCACTCAAGTTTCAGTAAAAAACAGCACGTACGCTGACATAATTTTCAGGAGAAATTTACTCGCTAACATAATTTTCAGGAGAAATTGACTCGCTAACACAATTTTCAGAGAGAAATGGAGCGCTGGCTCACCTTGGCGCTAACTTAATTGTAACCAAATTGTGAGGCGTAAACTCAATTTTCTGCAAAAGTCTAAGCGCTAGACTTTAAGGCATGACTGATTAACCTCAAAACACCGAATCAGTCTCTAAGTATCTCTAACTAAGATACTGTGCAGATAGTCAGAAGATATTCAATCCTGAACTTGTAAGTCCAGATACTCTCCAGATATTCAGAAGATATACAATTCTGAGTTTGTAAGTCCAGATACTCTCCAGATATTCAGAAGATGTTCAGTCTCAGTAAAAAACAGCAAGTGCGCTGACATTATTTTCAGAAGAAATCGACTCGCTAACACAATTTTAGAAAGAAATGGATCGCTGACTCATGTTTCAGCATAAGACGCTAGGTAACTTAATTTTAACCAAATTGTGAGGCGTAAACTCAATTTACTGCAAAAGTCTAAGCGCTAAACTTTTAGGCATGACTGATCAACCTCAAAACACCTAATCAGTCTCTAATTCTGATCATTAGCGTTAAAAATATTTAAATATTAAAAAGTGAACACTGAACAGTCATCAGTTCAACCAAAGATAAATGAGAATTCTGAGCATTGAGATAGTGAAGGTTCAGAGTTCTTGCTGCTGGGACTCTCCGTTTTGCGCTTGACCAAACGCTATAATTAATTATAACAATTACATTTACATGCAAAAAAACAAACATTCAGAACGGCAAATGATTGGTTCTCTTGATCACCTAGAATATATACCGGGACAATTTGAAATAATCAAAAAGTGAGGTTGGAAATTTTTGACATAGAATAACTTTAAAAAAACGTCAATCAATGAACATGAAATTGCTCCCAACCAACTCAGAAGTCAGTCGTGGCTGGGAGAACATTAACTTTTCAAATGAAATTAGCATAAAAAAAACACAGGACACAACCTAAATTTCACGACATCAAAAAAGATCATTTCGCCATTTGATCACAAGGGGGCGTAGTATACTCTATTGAGTATCAGGGCGATTTCAATAGGCGCACGTTGTGCCAACGGTGCGCCTAAAAACCAGGACTCGATGGAATCCCCATTGAGTTTTTGAACCAACTGTCAGATAAAGGTCAGAAAATATTGCTCCAGACTCTAAATGAAATTCTCAAGACCAAGAAAATCCCTGACTCTTGGAAACAGATCCAGCTCTTTGTGATTCCTAAACAAGGACAAGACACCGCCTCTCATTCTACTTACCGTCCCATTGGGATTATTTCTGTAGTTCGCAAACTTTTTGAACGAATCCTTATGAGAAGGTTGGAAACAACGTTGGAGAACACATTCAAGCTTTCGCCATTCCAGAACGGCTTCAGAAAAGGCAGAAGCGTCATAAACAACCTCCTACAATTAAGCTGTGACGCCTATAAAGCGTTAGGAGAAAGAAACTATATGCCAACAGTTTTCCTCGATATTAAGAGTGCGTATAACCATGTTAGATACAATATTCTCTTCGACAAAATGCTAGAACTGAAAATCGAAAGAGATACTGCTGAAACTATCATTAACCTTATTTCTAACAATCAGATCAACCTGCACTACAACAATAAATTTTTCGGTTTTCGACAGATTCCCTTTGGTTTAACCCAGGGTGGTATTCTAAGCCCACTGCTATACCTTATACAGCGTGTTCAAAAAGTCCGTCCCCCCCTATCTAACTTTTGAACGGCTGCAGTTAATAAAACGAAACTCGGGGGATGTTTACAACCTAATGGGAACTACTTTTTGGCGTATCCAAAATTTCCGGGGGGCGCTCCTAAGGGGGGATTTCACCCCCTAACTCAAAATATTCAAATGGCAACCCCTATCTTGTGATACCTCGTTTTAAAGGCCATTAAATTCTAAGACTTTTGGCGCAAACCGGAGGTCGATATCGTTTTTCGTCATCGATATATCGATGGTCAAAGTTCGATTTCGACCCATTTTCAAAAGAATCAGAACTCCCATTTGAAATGTCGGAATTTAGAAAAATAAGAGTCAAAAATACTCTAAAAATCAAGTACTTTCCAGAAAAAAATACGATTTTGACATTAATCTAGTCTTAAAGCCCCCCAACATTATTTAAAAAATGACCCCTCAGGGGGCTATCTCAAAAGTTCTGAGGCACGACTCCTATCGAGTGATACATCGCTTGAAAGAACACACAAAACTGAGCATTTTGGCACAAACCGAAGGTCGATATCGTTTTTGGTTTTCGATATATCGAATGACAAAGTTGGATTTTTACCCGTCGTCAAATGTCGATATATCGAAAACCAAAAACGATATCGACCTGCGGTTTGTGCCAAAATGCTCAGTTTTGTGTGTTCTTTCAAGCGATGTATCACTCGATAGGAGTCGTGCCTCGGAATTTTTGAGATAGCCCCCCTGAGGGGTCATTTTTTTAAATAATTTTGGGGGGCTTTAAGACTAGATTAATGTCAAAATCGTATTTTTTTCTTGAAAGTACTTGATTTTTAGAGTATTTTTGACTCTTATTTTTCTAAATTCCGACATTTCAAATGGGAGTTCTGATTTTTTTGAAAATGGGTCGAAATCGAACTTTGACTATCGATATATTGATGATGAAAAACGATATCGACCTCCGGTTTGCGCCAAAAATCTTAGAATTTTATGGCCTTTAAAACGAGGTATCACAAGATAGGGGTTGCCATTTGAAAATTTTGAGTTAGGGGGCGAAATCCCCCCTTAGGAGCGCCGCGCCCCCCGGAAATTTTGGATACGCCGAAAAGTAGTTCCCATTAAGTTATAAACATCCCCCGAGTTTCGTTTTTTTATCTGCAGCCGTTCAAAAGTTAGATAGGGGGGACGGACTTTTTGAACACGCTGTATACACCGCGCAACTTTACAAATGTATTAAATCTGGATGCCCCACAGAATTTGCTGATGATATTGCCATTTACACTCCTCACAAAATCCTGAATGAGGCCATTGTTATAATCAATGAAGACTTGAGACTGCTGGCAACCGCCTTGTTTGATCTGAGTCTTGATCTTTCTATTCATAAATGTCAAGTTCTAATCTTTACCTCACGAAGAATTCCTATTGACACCCTTGATGTCAAAATAATGGACTACATACTTCCAATTTCAATCAGGGCCAGATATCTGGGTCTTATTTTTACGCCCAAAATGGACTGGAACTACCATGTCAAGTATATTAAAGATAGAGTCACGTCAAAACTAAATCTTCTTCAATATCTGGCAGGAGCAGGCTGGGGAATGAATCAGAATACTCTCCGGATGCTCTACATAAGTATGATACGTCCCATTATTGAGTATGGTCTGCCTGTTTACGCTCGAAATTACAAAATCCTCGAAGACCTAGAAAAACTGCAGTTTAAATGCTGCCGTCAAGTACTGAGCGTTCTTCAATCGACACCAACTAATAATTTAACGATTGAAGCTGCAGTTCCTCCAATAAAACTACGATTTCAATTCCTTACTTCCAAACTCCTGCTCAAAAGCCTAAGTAATCAACATAACTCTAACATCAGAAATATCAAAAAATTGGATCGTGCTCTACCTAATAGCACCTGGTGGACCAATAAGCAACAACCGCTGATCATCTCTCAATGGAAAAAAGTACAAGTCTATGAGCCGCTGATACATAAAGCTAAACTCCCTCAATCCTTGACTTGGGATGTCGATTGCCTAATGTTTAAACCAAACATCAATTTTCTCGATGTACATAAGGAAAGCA
This sequence comes from Trialeurodes vaporariorum, assembly GCA_011764245.1. NCBI lineage: Eukaryota > Metazoa > Arthropoda > Insecta > Hemiptera > Aleyrodidae > Trialeurodes > Trialeurodes vaporariorum. The sequence goes on from VMOF01000111.1 coordinate 33,931,883, forward strand.
GTTCAAATTTGGATATCCAAATCAAATTTAAAGATCTCCTGTTTACTAAATTTACTGGTCACCACATCATGTATACTGATGGATCCAAGCAGGATAATGAAGTAACATGCGCCTTTACCTCAGGTTCCTTTTTCAAAGTTTTTAAGCTAACACAGCATGCTTCAATATTTGAGGCTGAAGCTTTAGCTATTCTCGAAGCCATTAAATTCTCGTTATCTACCAACTACAACCAAGTTCTCATCTGTTCGGACTCCAAGAGTGTCCTTACCAACCTATTAGCCGTTAATCAAGAAATCCACCCTATCTTGGAGAAAATCAAGAAAACACTGTGGTTAAACAGTCCCAATACTGACCTCAACTTGCTTTGGATCCCAGGACATAGCGGTATTCCAGGAAACGACCTATTGGACCGCCTTACTAAACTTCTGCCAGCTGCCCACCCAGTGGCTCCGAATAATCTGTACTACAAACAATTTATTCCACTTTTCAAGAAAGAACTCCTGTCCAACTGGCAGGAAGAATGGGATGCCTGCACATGGAAAGGCATGAAAATGAAACATATTCAACCTCTCATCACTAAGAAACCTTGGTTTTACAACCTCCCTTGGAACCGAAAGGACATTAAAAACATTTCACGACTCCATATCGGTCATGGACTCTTCCCTAGCCACCTAGCTAGAATAGGTCTGAAAACAGACGATTTATGTGAATGCGGCTTAGTGGGTGACCTCAACCACCTACTCTTTCAATACAATTTGCTAACAAACAGAGAGCGCTTCCTCGCTGAACTCCTTCGGGCTGGCTATTTCCCACCCTCCAATATCCAATCTTTACTTTTCGGATATGATATTTCAGTGTATAACATAATACAAAAATTTCTCAACATAAACAAAATTAGTATCTAAATATTCTGATTTTACTCTAAACCTCTGAATTTTGAACTCCATGTTGGCAGTAGGCCCTACAGGGATAAACGCCATTTAAACCATCTTAAATAATAAAACCTTTGATTGTTCACCTTGGCACCCAAAGGAAATGATAATGAATGCTTCTTTGCAGCAAAGTATTACTGTTGCGCATAGTTCCACACCTCACAATCCTCTCAGGGTGTTTCGTTTCTATCTCTGGGTTACTAACACATCTAAATCACAACAATAAGTTCTTACCTTCTGTCTGTAATTAAAATCTAGACAAGTAAAAGGGGGGCAACATTCAAATAAAGCTAGAGGAAGGCTACAGTCAGGAGCGCGTGGGAGGAAAGTTGATTGATGACGGGACTGAATCACCCTGCTGAAAGGTTCTTCACAGTCGACAATGTTTTTAGAACTATGTGATATAAGGGTAAGAGAAGGGTATGACGGATACAAGGATCAAAGAAACGAATGAAACACCGGTAGGTCGAAGAATATGACTGAAAAATGCAAACGAAGACTCGGGTAGAGTTACGGAACGTGGCTTTTTCTAAAATCTGTGGTAGAGTCAGGCATTACAGGACTCAAAATGTTAGTGCAAGTGTGCTACTATACTCTGGCACATAATTCCTCCAAAAGTTCCGAAGAAAGAACTGCTCAATGTCGAAATTTATGGAAGTTTTGCAGTTCGTAGAGGTTGGAAGTAAGGATGTAAACAATGGGGTGCCATAACCTCTAATTCACGACTTGGTTTGATATATGCGGCATAACTAGTTGAAATTTTTTTTTTTTTCTCTTTCTTTCTTTCTTTATACCAAACCAAAGAGTAAGAAGTAAAATTATAACTATATCTATCTTCTTCTAATTTTCATATTTAATATTTATTAATTTTTCTTCTTATTTTGTTTTTTACGATTAGTAATTATTTATACTTTAAATTATACCCTACCGCTGCCACACAAGATTTCTTTTGGCAGGGTAGTTTTTGTTTTTCATTTTGTTAAAATATTTTCGGAATAAAATTATCTATCTATCTATCTTAATGCTGGCTCCTGGCACTTGAGGATACATAAATTCCATTATCGCAACCTCCGACTTGTAAAAAATGTCTCAAAAAGGCCGAAATTTCCACTTGAAAATCACATTCCGATTCCTTATGGGAAAACCCATGTACATCGAACCAGTCGGAACTTCGACAGGTCCAGCCGATTCACTAAATCAGTCTATTGTGATTATTATTACACTTATTTTAACTATGAACATGAACTGAAGTGCAGCTGAGGTACTTGCGAAAAGAATAGTAAACAAATGTAAAAGGGACAAATTCAAAATTGGCGCTCGAAATGACGTAGTTACGTCAGAACGCTCTGATTGGCAAGAGTTTTGCACATACCTTTTTACTTACATCTACCTTAGGAGTATGGGCTTTTAGTAGGGGACACAGCCAAACGTTGGCTAAACAGACAGGGAACCCAAGTTTTTCGCTAAAAATTGAGGTTCCTTGCCTAGATATTAATAGAGGTGTATAATTAATTTTCACTGCTGAATATTGATGTTATAAATACTTTGATGGTAGATAATCTATTAACACATAGGCAAGCCGTATCACAGATGATTCTCTAACCCCGCCGAACCTCGATTTTTTGCGAAAAACTTGGGTTCCTTATCCGTTTGGTTGCGTCCCCCAATACTCCTGTAAGGTTAGGTTAGTTAAGGTTCCGTTATTGATAGATTATATAATGATTGCTCTAAACAACCTCCAAATTCAGCAGTCCCTTAACTAAAGAATAAACGGAAAAACAAACAGATTGGAAAATAACAGAAAATCAAATCGGTAATAACTAGGTAAATGCTACAGAAATTATTATTTCGGCCGTTATTTTCTTGTTTTTGAGCTCTAATGGAGCCTTTCAGTGGTACTTGAATAAAATGAAATCATAATTGAGAAAAGTGCGTTAAGTAAATAATTACCAGGTCGGCTCCCGCCGCAAAAATTGGGCTTCTGCAGTACCACAGCCACATCACTACTTGCACAAGGGCGGAACAGCGGATAATCACATAATGATGGAGACAAAGCCATTATGGAAGAAGACTGGCCTCTGCTCTCTCTAGTTGTACAGGAGAAAAGTGAAGCCGGTCGTGGCACGGGCCGATGGGCAGGGCAATTCCTCTCGCGGGGGTGTGAACCAATTTAACATTATTAGCAATTATGGAGCCTTGCTCTTCAAACCTGTTTTAGTTAATCATTTTAGCAAATAGCACTGTCGAGTCTTACAAATGTAGTAGAGTTCAGTAAAATATACATCTAAACCAAAAATTTGGACCAATTGAAGGCGTCGATTTTTAAAAAATTGAAGTTAACTATCGGTCGGTCCAAAGAGTAAACAAGAGTCGCAATTGAATGGAAGGCCTGCATGGTCAATGTAGATAAGGGATCCAAACGCGGGCTGGCCTGGGCTGGCCTCTGATTGGCTGCAACGTGTGGAGCAAAAATGACTCGGGGTATAGGGAAAATAACACAGGATTTTCGTTCCGGGGCGTTTATCTCGAACCCTAAGCAAAATAGTATCTAAACAATTCATACGAGTTGATTCAGCAGATTTTTCCAAACAATTTGATAGGTCATAAGTGCCACTTTATTGCAAATTCCAAAAGACTGTTTCAGTTTAAAAGTACGCACAATAGTGTGATTACATGCTTGGCGCGTGTTCGAGCAGTGTTTGAGTAACTCACTATTGTGTGTACTTTTAAACTGAAACTGTCTTTTCGAATTTGCTATAAAGTGGCACTTATGACCTATCAAATTGTTTGGAAAAATCTGTTGAATCGACTCGTATAAATTGGTTAGATACTATTTTGCTTAGGTTTCGAGATAAACGCCCCGGAACGAAAATCCCGTGTTATTTTCCCTATACCCCGAGTCATTTTTGCTCCACCCGTTGCAGCCAATCAGAGGCGAGCCCGCGTTCGGATCCCTTATCTACATTGACCACGCAGGCCTTCCATTCAATTGCGACTCTTGTTTACTCTTTGGGTCGGTCATTGTTTCCTTTCGCACCAGTAACCTCTCTGCAGTAGGTACTTTCAATTGAAAATATCTAGAGGATAAATCAACCGAAACTTTCGATTAAATTCGTCAACTTCAACTTTGACATAGGCTGCACATCATGTCTGAGTACTTTTGAAAACTGAAAGTAATTAGAATTCTTTTGAAACGATTTTATGTCTTGGCTCCATTAAGCGCAATGTTAAATTAGTTCATGTCCCCAGACGGGGAAGCCCACCCTATGGAAGTAACTGGCTTCAAATCTCGCCGCTAGGGGCCAGTGTTCTTCTATAATGTCTTTGGATGGAGGTAAGGTATCCTGAACAAGATGAAACACTGAAAAAAAAAATTAAGTACCTTTATCAGTTTCATGATTCTTTTGGGTCTCCGGCGACTCTTCGAATGCTTGAGATAATTGAGACGTACTTATTTCATAGGACAAATCACTTTCTAATCTTTGAGCAACATTTCGTAGATTGGGATCATCTGCAGGAGGCCTATCAACAATCGAATTTTCTACAGATTTCTTCTTCCTTTCCTTCTTTCCAACAACAGATGCATCATTTATTGAACTGCTTGATACATTATTTGATTGTGATGCTTCGGAAACAGCAGATTTACTTTTACTAACGGACTTACTCTTGACTTCTTGTGTAGAATCAGAGGGTTCCTGAGCCTTGCTAGCTTTCGAAATTCTCTTCTTCTTTTCTTGCTGGGTCTCTAAAAGAACCCCAAATAAGCGTTTGTTTTCAGAATTTAATTTTCGAAAATCAACCTTCCTACTAAGATTTTCATGTTTTCCTTCCAAAGCTTTAGCATTGCATGTGTCTGAGGTGAAGGTGACTGATCTTACACTGAAGAGGCGTTTGCCAATCACATTTAAAGAAACTCTCGGGATGGACATGGTTGAGGCTCCGGCTCCACTGGCAGGAAGACAGATAAGAAAGCTCCTAGACGACGATTTCAGTTTTCACAAGCAGTCTTGATACTCAGATAAACCACTGATGAATGATTTGAGACGAATCCTTTGCAGCGAAAATTAAGATTTAGGCCGCTGATAGCACAAACTCTTGCTAGGTACCTCAAAGCCTTACAACTGATTACAAGTCCCTGAAGTTTGAAGTGATGAAGTCTGAAAGTCACAAGCACATAAAGGAAGAATAGGTAGAGTGGTCACCAAGGATGATAATATAAAGGAGGATGGCTCACTGTCATAAGAAATACATCTTTGAGAAATACACAGCAGGAGGCGTGTACAAATAAGAGCTACTTCCTTATATAGGTACTCTAGAGCTACTCGGCGACACTAGCGGTTTCTGTAGGTTTAGTGGTCAACTAAAAAACGCTATCTGTCCCACGCCCTCTGCCCACGCCCCACGAACTACGTGGTGAAATGCGGGCCGAGCGGGCTCTTCGAAATCCGTATGCATTTGAATGCTGTCCCCAAAAGTTCGTAAGGTAAACACCCCAGTAGCCGGCACCCCTAAAATTTGCACCAGTACCCAGCACTTATTTTTCACAATGTGAAAAAATATCAGTTAAGTGGCAGTTTTGGTGTTTGGCGTGTTTTTTTTTTCGATTTTTTCCCACTTGAGGTCTCAGAAAAAAAAACCACACAAAACAACAGTATTGCCACTAAACTTATACTTTTCACTTTGTCAAAAATGGGTGCCGGTTACTGGTGCAAATTTTAGGGGTGCCGGCTACTGGGGTGTTTACCTTAAAGCAGAGAAGAGCAAGAGATATTCTTCTCGCACACAATCTCAAGCTTTACCGAAAGCGTCGAGATAGCTGTGTTGCGAAGAATTCTCTCACAATCTACAACAATAAATGGCATAATACGTAGGAAAAGTATCAGTCTCACCGATACTGTGAAAATTGATTTATTAGTCTCAAGTGCTCTCAACTGAAGCCCTACGTGAAATTTCATCCAGAATATAATTACTGCAAATTAGAGAAGTTGAGTTTGAATAACAGAAAATGCTAATCGATAAATTCAATGAATCAGCAATTCTCCTCATTCAATCACAACTTTTTTAACTCTCCATGATTATTCTGGACGAAGTTTCACAAGAAGCTTCCTGATGACCTTCGTTCTATCTCAACGGGCTGCTACTTCAAAAATTTGAAACCAAATTTCCAATTTTAGTCATAAAAAAACAGCAGTAAAAACTTGGAGGTAATTTTCTACAGAACTACCTATAAAGACTAAAAGAATTATCAAGATGATGAAAAAGGAAGATAATAATGTCTAAAACTGATTTTTGATTGTCCTTACAATCCACCAAGGCAGTAGCACACAACAGGGGCTTAAGCCCTTCCCCGTAACTCGAGGTCAAGACCTAACTAGGGCAAAAACGTGTACTCGATATACTTGATTACGTGGGAGTTTTTGTCAAGTTTTTACATTAAGCCCCCCCCCCCCATCTCGGTATTCCTGGTGCACTACTGCACCAAGAAATAGGCAAGACCGACTGATTTATCAAATTCATGGCGAGATACTATTACTAGCTGTATTTTGAGGCGATCAACTTAACTCAAATGGAAGTATAATGCCCATCAAACGCACAAATTTAATTATTGGGAAAATATGATGATATTAATGCAAAAAAAAGACATATAAATCAAAGGTTACATCCTGAATTATAACATATATTTTCAAAATTTGTTGGTAGGCTTTAAATTTCACAGATTTTTTACTTTTTCCAGCAAGGCAAAACGCCCTCTTTCTTGGTGACACCCATCAAATACTTTGACTCAAAAGTTTTCAGTAACAAATAAAAATTGAATTTGCAAAAGCAGCACAATATTCAGCTGATGTAATTGCTGCCATTCTTTCAAAAGTGAAAAAGTATTTTCAATTTAAAACATCCGAAAGTAACACCAATCACAATGAGATGAGCCAATACATATTTCCGCTCCACCTTGTTTCCAAGCCTTGATCGCGCGATAACTTCTTTAATACTAGGAGAGTAGACATCAAAATCAGTCGTTATGAGGGCATGAAACCACCTGCAACAGACACAACACAAAAGCTCATTAGAATGGAGCAGTGGAAGCCTCCGGTTTTTCAGCGGCGAGTAAAAGAAAAAGCCTGATGATTGGTTGAAGGAGTTAGCTGGATTCAGTACAAACTTCATAAAAGGGTCCCTAGGAAAATAAAGCTCCGTATTTTTACCTCAGCTACCGGTTAGGATAGAAGACATACAAAGAAGAACAACACGCTCACAGCTTCTGTTTACAATACAAGAAACGCGAAGAGGAATTTGAACATTAGTGCTGTTAAACAAGAGACGGCGCTTGGCTAAGAGAACTGACGCCCAATCTTTGATGAAATTGAAATATGTTGTGCAAAAGTGTCGCTTAAAACAAAGCTCTTACGGGCAGAAAAAATTTTCATGACAGGTGTTCGGGAAACTTGCTTCAGAAGTTGGGTACTATTAGCTGAGTATTTGTATTCTCCGACAAGTAGACTGTGCTACTCAGACAGCGCACACCTCAGTCGAGTTGATCGGCTCTACATACATTGATACAAATGCTCCTTTTGCCATCCCTCCCATCTAATCACATGTTGAGGGAGGAGTCAAGATGAAACATGGACGACAAGGCTTAACTGGGGATATAGTCATTAGGACAGTGTATGAGAGGGATGGTGGAAGTAAGCATCTGAATCAATGAGCGCAGAGCCAAGTGAATCAGCTGATTGTGAGATAAGAGCCGTCAAAATAGCACAGTCTACATATACCAGAAAACAAAGCACAAAACGAATAGTACCTAACTCCAGACACTTATATCTCAATATGCTGTCATGGAAATTTTTTCTGCCCGCGAGAGTTTATACTCAGAAGACACTTTAACACAACATATTTCAATTTCATCGAATATGACCGGGAGTCGCTTCCAATAGGCCAAGCAAAGTTTCTTCCAATGGTTATTGCTTATAATAACTTTCTTAAGCTGGTAGTTGCCTCAAAATTTAACTTCTTGTCTACTTGCTTTTTACACTTTTCCAACCCACTGATTTTTTTTTCACACAATTTGAGCGCGATGGAAAACAAATGTTGAAGTAATAAGAGTAAAAAACAAACTTCAGTCCAACAATCATAAATAATTTTACATAGAATCATTCTTACCTTATCACTTTTCGCAAAAGTGTCTTTTGCATCACAAAACCTGCTTCCTGACATCTTCATGGAAGTGAAATGTTCCTCTTCCTTCTTCACCAAACCCAATCCTGCATTATTCAGTTTCAACCAGGTTCAAACCCGTAATTCAGCCAGAATCTTCTTCCACATTTAGAAAATGTAGCAGCGAAGGTGAGGGATGAGGGCTGTACAGGTGGTGAGTTGAACGTACGAAAGCAGCAAACATTTTGGTTGAACTTGACTGTTTTGAAGGGTGTACAGAGTCCAATCGCCTTGAATGGTCAGAATCACGCTTGAAAATCTCCTAGGTTGCTGGCCGAATTTCATCTGCAAAAAATGAAGGTAGAGACGATATCAGTAAAAAAAATTATGAATGACCTTTAAAACTAACCCTGTTAGATTCAACGATTTTGAGTAGGTACATAGGTATCTACCATTTTTATGAAGTCAGACAGAGAAGTCTGGAAAAGAGTAAGGCTTAGACTTGGAAAGACAGTTTTATGTTGTTTACTTCAGTGATTCGGAAAGTGGGGTCTGCAGCAAACAAAAATGGATGAGTAAAAACCTGAGAGTTGAAAATTGAAAGCCACTATGGGCGAGATAGGTAGGGCACGGTCTTTGTTTACAACACAGTCATTCTGGAAAACGAATTAAAGGTGCCTCTCTTGAAAAGATGGCACAGAAAATAAATGAAACGCGCAGTTCAAAAAGGTAATCAAAGATGAAATACAAGAATTTGGATCGGGGTTCTGACAAGTTGCGGTGCCTGCTTCCAAACCGCATCAAAGCGCATTAGAGAGCGGTTGATTTGCCATGAGTCGGAACTCTGCACTAACCAAACTTTCATCGATGCGCTTTGATGTGGTTCCGAAGCAGGCACCGCAACTTGTCAGAACCCAATACTCAAGGTGGTCCTGCTCTAGAATTTTCAGTGAGACGACCCTGAAAAGATTACCATACAGTTAATATTAAATAGTGAAAATTGAAAATAAACTTACCAAACAAAAACAATGGCTTTCGAGCTGGTTGAAAAAGGAGCCCCATTCTTGCAATAAACGACGTAAGAACAAGAATCGTGACACCGATATTACTGGTAGTACTAAGAATCGCTTTTGATGAAAAAGAACTCCCGAACTTCAAAAAAGGCAATGAAACATGACACATCTCTAAAACGAATAGGATGGTACAGCTGAAACCATCCACAAAATCACATATTTTGCACGTCTTGTAACTTGTAAGTATGTACTGTTAGAGGAAAGTAAACAGATTAAACAGAAACGACGGAGAATCTAGTTCGTTGAAACAACTTCATTATTGCGGTTGGTCGATTGATAAAGTGGAATGAAGAGAATAAAGAACTGAACTGTCCGAGAAGTGCACGTGGTACTTCATGTTTTTGTTTGAAAAGTGAAAACAACAATGGCAACGGCCAACTCAGGTGTTTCCAGATTGGGGTGAAAAAGCCGTACGTTTTACATTGATTTAAATGGGGGCGATACGGCTTTTTACCCTCGATCTGGCAACACTAAAAGGCTTGGAAATCACTCGCCCCGTCGAACAGTTTCTCGGGGGCGTCGCAAAGGTCGCTCCACCTGTCAATTCCTTAGTTGAGACCGATACCGACAGAGCTCGCCACATATGGCACCTCGGTCTCTTCTGAGGAGTTTTGCAATCGGGCGACAAGGTGAGATCGGGTTGTATTCGGCGGTTATATCCGACTTTTCACCAATCGGTGGCTAACGTTGCTCAGTGCCAGAACGGTATGCTTATTTACGTTAAGATTGACGGATACTACCATCTGCCTCAATTGGCGCAGTGGAGTAGTGCTCGCTCGTAGAACCTGCGGTCCCGGGTTCGATCCCAGCCCAGAGTATAAACTCTTTGTTTCCCCCAAATTAAAACAATTTTTAAATGACTGAATATACATTTCTAGGTGCACATCTAGGTATAATTCCGTAATTATTAACGTTACGCACTTTTCTCAATTATGATTTAATTATATTCAAGCACCACTAAAGGGCTACCTTCGGCCATAGATATCAAGAAAATAACGGCGGAAACGTAATAAATAACGATTTAATGAGTATAATAGTGAAAATAACAGAATTTATCAACAATTTTGTGTCTCCTACTTAACCAATACTCCTGTGAGGTTAGGTTAGATAAGGTTCGGTTATTGATAGATTGTAATGGTTTAATGGTTGCTCAAAAGAACCTCTAAATAAATAATCAAATAATAACTAAACTAAGTAAATACTACAGAAATTGTATCCACCATTATTTTCTTGTCATTATTTATGCCCTAAGGAAGCCTTTCAGTGGTGCTCGAATAAAATTAAATCATTATTGAGAAAAGTGCGTAAAGTAAGTTATTTACCATTTCAAATCGAAATGATTTTCGCGGCTTTCTAAATCAGCATCGGTTCGACGGGCGGTTATCCCGAAAGAGCACCAGTTGGTGCAAAATCGGAGATAACCACCGAATAAAACCGGTGTCACCTTGTCGCCCGATGGAAAGACTCTCTTCTGAGCTAGAGTCCCTTGATGGAAATATTGTATAGGGAGTACCGACACGACGCTTTATGCATTTTGACAGGAGTCGATTTTGTCGACCGCGTGAACGCATTCGAAGGTTAAGTTCGACAGTGGACCAGTGGTGGACTGGCGGATTTTCCGGCATTCCGGTCCGTTCCCATACGTTCCTCAACGAATCGACTCCTTTCGTGTGGAGCCTTCGATGTCGTCGACTCCTGCTCGACTCCGTGAGAGCCTAAAACCAACGACCAATCACAACTCGTTGAGCTCGTGTCGGTACTCCCTATACAATATTTCCATCAAGGGACTCTATTCTGAGCCATCCTCCTTTATATTATGATCCTTGGTGGTCACTCAATTAGTACTAGTGTTATAAAACGAAACGGTGTTTGAGAGCGCAGCGACACCAGCGCTATGAGAGCGTCGGTGAGTGTGTACATCCCTAGCTCTCTCAACTGTTCCACTGCGTACACAATACGCACACAGCGGCACTCCGACAGTGTCGGACTCACTCACACCATCAACTCCCCGGCTGTGTACACGACACGCACACAGCGGCATTTCAATACTTCGGTAACACACTCACACACTCAACCCTTAGATTCCTGTGAACTCGCCTCTCGGGCAACCGCTGGGGCCCGTCCCTGCCTTTGACCCTCGTTCCTTTCTTTGTTTCCGCTAACCTGCTTGAGAAAGGATCTGTTATTGTGTAGGTGATGCCACTGTGACATTTTCCGTCAACAAAGCTTTTTTATTATTTTGATATACCTCACTCAAAACTCTCATTTCAATTCCTGCCTGAAGAAGTTCAGTGACCAGTGACCCGGAATTTTCAAAATCCCGGGAATCCCAGCAAAAAGTCTGGCTCGAGTTCAATAATGTACTTCGTGTGAAAAATGCGCATTTTCCGCTTCCTTGTAAAAAATATTTGACTGGCCGGGAGGGGGAGGGAGTAGGTGCTGTGTTGTGGTTGGAGCATTCCTCAGAGTTGAAGACTCGTGTCACTCTATTAAGTGATAAGGTGACTATAATCTGATACAATTTGTTCGTAGACATGACTGACATGTGGGATCAAAAAGGGGGGAAGGGGAAGGGCTAAAAAAAAACCGTTGACCCGTTTTTCGGCTCATCAGACACTGTTTTTTGCTCTTTTTCTTGAACATTTAATTCCCGCATCCTCTAGAAAGTGGGGGGGGGGGAGAGGAGGGGACCCCCTTATATCCCCTTACAAGAGCCGCTTACGTTCGTTCGTTCGTATTCCCAAATGTTTGTTCCAACTTCGAGTTGAAAGCCATTCAATGCCAATGACAAGGAGCGACTTCATCGCCGGTTCTTTGAGTTGCCGAATTTTAATTGAAAAGATCAATAACTTGGTTCCGACTAATCGACAATCGCCATTCACCATAACAATTTGGGGTTCGTCGGTGGGCAGTGAGCGAACTTTATTTTGAATCGGTTTTTTATGGGGTGCGATCGTGTTCAATCGGAAGAAATCAAAAGCATCTGGAGTCCAATGGAGTCAAAATGGAGTCCAATTTGCCTAACTCTGCTTCACGGGCTCATGAGTAAAAGTGAAAATTATTACAGAGGCATACTTACTGGGGTGTCCCTTATTTTGGGAATTTTCGAATTTTAACCGTCTCACCCCCCCCCCCCCCAAGTTGTTCCTTTTAGGTAGATAACACCCCCCAAAAAGTTTAAGCTCGACCGGACAATAATTTTAAATGGTGCCGCATCGAGCTTAAAGTTGCGAAGCGGGACTTTCAAATTTTGAATTATCGCGTTTTCCCGCTTTTTCGGGGGGACGTTTGACCCTCGTGCAGGTAACCTAGGGCTTCAAAAATTGTGCGAGTAAGACACTGGCAGCTATACTTTCAGCTAATACAGTTGAATTTATCATTGCAATTTAAAATTTTGTTGGAGCTCCCTCCAAAATTGGGCAAAATCACGTTCGCGCAGCTCGAAACGGTAGATTATTGCGTTTTTTCGCAATGGGGCTATTGCACACTTTTTCTATAAGCGATTTAATAGTCGATTATGGCGTAAAAACCTCAAAAAATAACGATGGCGGCACTAAAAACTTCCAAAATCCACTCCTAAACTCAATAAACGCAGTTATTTGCGCGAGCGTAATGGTGGCCGAAGGCACTAACAATGGGAGATTCCCATCTAACAATTCTGAAACTCCATCAAGAAGTGACCAATAAGAGACTACTTTCATTTGACACCGGTGTCACTAGGTGTTGCGGCACCATTCATATGATGTGGATCATCACTCTGATGACTAATTACTCTGTGAATCATCCTTGTCAACATAGAAAGAGTGACGAAATTAAGATAGGAATCTCCCATTGTTAGTGCCTTCGGCCACCATTACGCTCGCGCAAATAACTGCGTTTATTGAGTTTAGGAGTGGATTTTGGAAGTTTTTAGTGCCGCCATCGTTATTTTTTGAGGATTTTATGCCTCAATCGACTATTAAATCGCTTATAGCAAAAGTGTGCAATAGCCCCATTTGAGTGGTATATTTGACAACGTTGCAGTGCTCGCAGGATTTTGAAATTTTGGGAATAGTGACAATTACCAAAGTACTTTCCTAGAATGTAATACGTTTTTGGACAACGTTGTCAAATTTTGACTGCGGCCGCGTCAAAATTGTGAAAAATCACGTTCCCGTAGCTCGAATTGAAAGATTGACCCTAAATTGCATAATCTCGCCTGTTGACAGGCGTATTTGACAACGTTGCATTGCTCTGAGGGCTTTGATATTTTCAGGATGGACCCTTCCTATACTTTACTTTTAAAATATGACTTGCAATTTTGCATGAAATTTAAAAAAAAAAAAAAATTGAGCATCCGTCAAAATTTTGGAAAATCACGTTTGCGCGAGGCTCGAAATGGTGGATTGACGCGTAATTCAGCTTTTTTTCTAGATCATTTGACAACTTTGCAGCGTTTTCAAAGCTTCCTAATTTTCAAGATCAAGACAAGTTTTAATAAATTTCAAGTTTTTCAAAATAAGTTTCTGATTATTTACACTTTGATTCCTCTCGCAACTCGTTAAAAACAACAACATAATTTCCTTCCTTTATGCCAAAGATGAAGTTTTATGTACCTTGGCCTATGGGCGCAACTTTCATTTCAAGCTCTATTTCGACATTTAATTGTATCATTAAAAATGTACTCGCGTCGTAGCGTGACTCTTTATTACTGAATGGATCATATTAAGTTAGGATGCTTCTTCATGGGCGCACGTGTAGAAGGATACAAGTCGCGGGGGCTATACAGGGTGTTTCAGACCACCTGGCCAGCTTTTATTGTGGCCAAACTAAGGCAAATATGAAAAATCGGTGAAACACGTGTAACGTATATCGAC